>ML779038.1:369626-389333 GCA_009831015.1 Picea engelmannii
GAATGACAGTCCCTCCTAAAGAACCTCAACAGAGTCACAAACAAGAATCTCAGAAAATGACATGGATAAGAAAGCAAGATCAATATAGAAATGAAGAATGCATAGTCGCTCTACAAGCTAAACAGAAGAAATGTGGTTGGTATGTTGACAGTGGATGTTGAAAACACATGATAGGTGATAGAGACAAGTTTCTTACATTACGAGAGGAAAGAGATGGATTAGTCTCCTTTGGAAATGATGATTCATCCAAAATCATTGGAAAATGCACAGTCCAAATTGGGAACAAGAATGAAAAGGCAGAAAATGTTCTACTAGTAGAAGATATGAAACATAATCTTTTAAGTGTGAGTCAAATGTGTGACCAAGGTCATAAAGTTACTTTCGATTCACAAAAGTGTGAGATAAGAAAATAAAGTTGAGGGGAATTGGTCGCTACAGCTGCAAGAACTTCAAGCAAAATATATGTGTTAAGTGAAATTGGAAATGAAAATTGTTGTCTAGGAAAGGAAGATGAAAGTTGGCTATGGCATAGAAGAATGGGTCACATGCATTTTGATAACCTTGTCAAGGTTAGCAAAAGAGAAGAAGTCAGAGAAATTCCCCAGATCATGAAACCAACCAACACTTTATGCAAGCATTGCCAACAAGGAAAGAAAACAAAGACCAGGTTCAAATCAAAGAAATATTCAACAATAAAACCACTGGAAATTGTGCATATTGATCTAGTTGGACCAACTACAACAAAAGGCTTAAAAGGTGAGAGATACTTTATGTTATTAGTTGATGATTATACAAGAATGACTACAATTTTCTTTCTCAAGAACAAATTAGAAGCTTTTGAAAATTTCAATATCTACAAGGAAATGGTTGAAAATGAGATGGATTCAAGAATCAAATGCTTAAGATCGGATACTGGAGGAGAATTCACCTCAAAGGAATTTATGGACTACTGCAACAATCATGGAATAAAAAAACAATTCTCTGTCACTAGGGCACCTCAACAGAATGGAGTTGTTGAAAGAAAGAATAGGATAGGACAAGAAATGGCTCGAACAATGATAATGGATTCAAAGTTGACAGATATTTTTTGGACACAGGCAGTGCATACAATAGTTCACATTCAAAACAGAGTAATGCTGAGAAACAACACTGATAAAACTCCATATGAGCTATGGAAAGGAAGACCAACAAATGTGAAGCACTTCAGAGTTTTTGGAAGCAAATGCTACATCAAAAGAGAAGATGGCAGAATGGGAAAGTTTGACTCTGGTGTGGACAAAGGAATACTTGTTGGTTACTCAAGTACAAGGAAAGCATACAAGTGTTGCAATCTAAGATTAAACAAAGTTGTGGAAAGCATCAACGTAACAATTAATGAAACAGGTAGACCAGAATCAAAGAAAGAAGAAAACAAATCAATGGAACAACTTTTTGAAGAAGAAGATGAAAAAGAAGAAGAAGAGGAAGATGAAGATGAAGATGAAGAGAATCCGATAAAAGTAGAAAAGCAAGTTCAACAAGTATCTCCAAAGACACCTAGCAAACGAGTACAAAAGAATCATCCTTCAGATCAGATTATTGGAAACAAAGATGCAGGAGTTGAGACTAGAAAAAAAATTCGTTCACCAGAACAAACACACCTAGCACTCTTATCTACAATTGAACCAAACTGTTTTGAAGAAGCCAACAAGGATGAATTTTGGAATAAGGCCATGGATGAAAAATTGGATCAAATAGAGAAAAATGACACTTGAGAATTGGTTCCAAGACCAAAGAATAAGAATGTGATCGACACAAATGGGTTTTCAGGAATAAATTGAATGAAGATGGACAGGTTACAAGGAACAAAGCTAGATTGGTATGTAAATGATATGCACAGATTGAAGGAATCGACTTTGAAGAGACATATGCCCTAGTTGCCAGAATGGAAGAAATCCATTTGCTTTTAGCTTATGCATGCTCCAAAAATGTTAAAGTATATCAGATGGACGTAAAATCATCTTTTCTGAATGGGGAACTTCAAAAAGAAGTCTACATTGAACAACCAGAAGGATTTCAGTTGCCAGAGAACACAAACTATGTGTGTAAATTAAAGAAGGCCGTGTATGGTCTAAAACAGACTCCTAGAGCATGGTACTGCAGACTGGATAAGTATCTGTAGCAGGCAGGGTTCAGAAAAGGAGGTGTAGACAACAACCTCTACATCAAGGTAAGTCAAGGTAATATTTTATTAATTGAATTTTATGTTGATGATATTATTTTTAGTAGTGATGATGATAGATTAAGCCAGAAATTTGCAAAAGACATGCAGAGTGAATTTGAAATGTCATTACTTGGAGAACTATCCTTCTTTCTGGGACTTAAGATACGTCAAAGCAACCAAGGAATTTTTATTTCTCAAACCAAGTATATCAGAGAAATGCTAAGAGGTTCGGAATGGAAGATTGCAAACCAGTTATCACTCCCATGCAAACCAGTTGTAAGTTAAGAAAAGATGATGATTCAAAGTCTACAGATCAAAGGCAATATAGGTCAATGATTGGCATCCTACTATATGTGACAACATCTAGACAAGATGTAATGTAGGAAGTTGGACAGGTGGCACAATTTCAAGCAGCACCAAAGGAATCACATGTATTAGTAGTAAAGAGGTTCTTCAGATATCTCAAAGGAACATAAGAGTTTGGATTATGGTATCCAAAAGGAAAAGATCTATCACTTATGGCCTACACAAATGTAGATTGGGTAGGTTGTATTGATGACTGACAAAGCACTAGTAGAGCAACATTCTACTTAGGTGAATGTTTGGTATCATAGCTAAGTAAGAAACAATCATCGATATCTCTATCTACAACCGAAGCAGAGTATATTGCAGCAACAACATGTTGTACACAGGTTCTTTGGAAGAAACAAACTTTGACACATATGCAAGTTGAGTATGATGAGCCCATTCCAATATATTGTGATAATACAAGTGCCATCAGTATCTCAAAAAACCCGGTGATGCACTCCAAGACTAAGCACATTCGAATCAAGTATCACTTTCTATGGAAACAAGTTGCAGAAAAGAACATCAGAGTTGAGTATGTGGGCACAAAAGAACAAGTGGAATACATCTTTACAAAACCACTTCCACAAAAGCCTTTGAATATCTTCGCCAAAGACTTGGAGTTATTTCTACTCCAAAAATGAATGTTTTTTGAATGCTTATCTTATATGTCTTAGATGTACATGAGGAAGCACCATAAGAGGACAGTCTGTCAGGCGGAGCAGCCCCGGATGGAAAGATACCTTTGCCATTGATGACAAAGGGGGAGAGACTTATCAGATGCAGAGGACAAAGGCATGGTTCCAGGAGGATCAGATTTATCATATGCAGAGGAAAGAGGCATGGTTTCAGGGGGAGCATGAGTGATATGATTTTAGTGTTGCATCAGAGTGTTGCCATCAATGCCAAAGGGGGAGATTGTTGATTAGGTTTGGTTGTCATTGATGTCAACCCTTGAAGAAAGACCCATAGCACAAAGGTTTGGGTAATGCAGCCAATAGTGTTTGATGTAAATATCACTCATTATTGTTTTGTCATGGTTGATAAGAAGTAAATATGGATGAACTCCAAATTGGTCCCCTTATGGTGAAAGCCCTCACGGGAAGATGCTTTGTGGAGTAAGAGAACCCATGCTTAATTGTGGAATAATGAGATGAAGAAAAGTGGATTTTTCAGTAAAAATATCCTAGATGGATAGTGCTTTTCATGTCATTTCCGGTGGTATGTGGAACGTCACATAATTTCTCACGGTTAGAGAGTTATGGACATGAGAAATTGGAGACCCCAGGTTTGGGTAATGGACCCAAGTTTGTTTGATGGGTAACAATATGAGTTATGATATATTTTCAATTAATTCTATTCTATATGGATAGTAAATGTCATGCCATTTTTGATGGTATGTAGAATGTCACATAACTCCTCACGGTTTGAGAGTTATGGCCTTACAAAGTTGGAGGACCCTCATATGTCATCTATAAGCCCCAAAAGGTCAAAGTAATCAAAGTGGTTTAAGAGATTTTAAAAGGTAAATAATAAAGTGAAGTGATGAGTGTATTATAATTCAAAGTGAATAAAAAACAAATTATTTCAATAATAAATTTAATGGATAAATTAGAAGTGAACCCAACCCTAAAATAAGGAAAGTGGGGCCAAGTGACTTAGAAGATGTTTTTAAGGAAGCTGCTTGGAGAGTATAAATAAGAGTCAAGGCTCTCTCATTTGAATCACACTTGAGAATATTGAATATATATAGGTGTCTCAGGTATACAAATGATATCTAAGCCAAAATTTTGAGGAAAGCGAAGAAAAAAAGGCTGAAATGCAAGGAAGGATAAATTCTTTTGATGGTGCTTTCTAAGTTATGTTATTTTCAGGTCATCTCACCATTTTCTCTATAACGTTTTTTCTATAATGATTCAGATCCTGAAATTTCTATGAAAGTGAGAAAACATATACAAGTATCTATGGTTAAAAATTTAGCTTGTGGGTCATTTTATTTTTGGAGTTACACTCTGTGGAAAATAGGGTTTGTGGCCAGTCCTGAAATTAGTCAAAATCAGTTGTTTCGGGTAAAAACGTCATAACTTCTTCATAATAGATCCAAATTTAGTGAGACAAAATGTCTTGGTTAGGATAATGTCGTTAGTATGCTGTGTAATAGGTTCATATCATTTGATCAAATATTTTGTGCGTCTCACGCTCTACAAGGTCGCTCTCTAGAATAAACCAAAATTCAACAAGGTATGCCATTTTTGCTATAACTCCTTTTCTAGGAGGTTCCAAGTAGTTCAACTTGGATGAATTTCATAACACATACTGAAGAACATTGTGTATCAATTTCATATATTTATACATTACAAGTTCAAAGTTATGATTACTTCAAGTTAGGGTTGTTGACTAATCCAAAACTAGGCATGTGAGATTAAAGAAAAGTTTAATGAAAATGCTAGTCTCTTGTTTTTAAAGTTAAGAAAGGTTTGTAGGAATGTGATCATATACGCCAATTCTATTACAGAGCTACAAATTAGATTTGGATGATGAAATTGATGAGGGCTTTTGGTTGAGGTACATGTTGAGTACATGGTTGAGACAAGTAGTTGATGAGTTGGCGCACATACATGAGGTGTATATTTGATGATGTTGGTACATATTGATGAGTCATATTTGATGAGTAGTTGACACATGATTGGTACATGCTTGGTACATGGTTGGATGCACTTGTTTATGGTACAGGTTGGTGCATGGTTGATGCACTTGTTTATGGTACATGTTAATTATAGGTTGGTGCATGGTTCATGCACTTGTTTGTGGTACATGTTGATTATAGGTCGAGGTACAGGTTGATGTATGGTTGATGCATGGTTCAGATTTATTGGTATAGGTTTACAGCTGTATATCTCACAGTGATAGTGTGATAGTGGTTCCATCATTCTACTTCTACTTCAGGGTGGCAGGATGGGGCAAGGATAGGTGGTTGTAGCCACCTTCTGGTTACAGCCAGAGAACATTAGAGGTTGTAGCCTCCTTCTGGTTGTAGCCAGGGATTTGGGGAGTTGGAGCTTCCCTCATGTTGTAGCCTGAGAAACTAGGGGCTTGGAGCCTCCTTCCAGTTGTAGCTGGAAAACAAAGGAATTTGGTGTTTCCAATGAATGTAATTCTTCAATACATATAAGAAAAAACATTATGTGGTTTTCTTCCGATTTGGGTTTCCACGTAAAACACTGGTGTACTATGTATGTGTGTGATTGTTTATTTATTACTGCTCATTATTGGATAATAATTCTACATTGATATAACATTTGAAGAAAAATGATTATAATTACGTTATTACTGATACACCCCCCCTCTCAGTAATCCAAAAGATCTTAACTAACTCCTAAGTGTCTAAATATCCTAACAGCTCCATGGGCCTAAGCTAGCATTACGTTGTTATTTCTAGATCTAGATTATTTTAAGACATTAAATAAATAAAGAAATAAAAATCGTATGCTAACCTGGCCTTATGATTTTTGGGGTTCACTTAGCCAAGCCCACTCCAAGGTGTAGGCAAAAGAAAGAAAAATGTAGAAATTAATTACAAAGAGGGGAATGAAAACCCTTTAATCATGCTTACTATGTAAGAAAGAGAAGAGAAGAAGAGGGTTTTTGTTACCCAATTTTGGGAGGCTGATATTTGACTTGTAGATACCCCAAATGGTCTATAATCCATCCCAAATGTCACCAACTTGCAAAAATCAGCAAGCTAAAGTTTGCTGGAAATGCTGTAAAAAATGACAAAAACATGTGAAAATTTCTGTTGTAAAAACAAACAAAAAAATCCATGTAAATTTTAGCAACTAAAATATGTTTAAAAACTCTATCTAAGTATGTTAGAATGTCCCAACAAGTATAGAAAAGAATAGAAATATGAAACAAAAAAATTTAGAGGGTTTAAGTGGGTGAAAAAAGAGATTTCTAGATCTAAAATCTTCACTCCAAACCCTTAGGAAACCTGAAAATCTTGTGAGAAAAACTACAAAAATAGATAGGATGTGAGTAGATCTATATGGTAAAACAAAATGCTTTGTAATACCCAAATAAAAACTTCACTAGATCTATGATAATACTACGACATATCTATCCAAGAAAAATACTTTGCCTGGAGTTCCTACTCTAGATCTATAAGGTAAGCATACACACAAAAAATAAAGAAGAATAATATCACCTCATATGTAGAAAGATGGCACCAATAAGACTCTCAACACCATGGATCCTCTAAACATTTCTTTTATTCAATAGAAAGCTTGGGCAAATACTTGCCACAAGCTTTAAAGAAAAACAAGAGCAAGAGAGAGTAAGATCAAAGGGTGGGAGAAGAGAGATTTTGGCATAGTAACAATACCAAAAGTAGATGTGTGAAATGAGGGAGGGGAGGCTCTTATTTATACTTGGGAGCCAATATTTACCCCTCTTTTATGTTCTCCAAGTTTCCATCCACTAAGAGTTATTTAACATCTCAAGGGAACACACTTTTAGGGTTTGAGAGGAGTTAGGGTTTTGGAAAATGAATTGGCATGAGTTGGAAGGGTTTGAAAAGTCAAATGAGTGCGTTGGATGACTAGGAAGGTGCATCAAAGGAGAGAATAAGTCTACCTTTAATTATTTTATTTTTATTTTTTATTTTTTGGAGATTTTTTAGAAGGGGGGCACACTTCTCTAGGGAAGGAAGACGTTTTAGCTTAATGGCTAGGCGAGGGGGTGAGATGATGGTTGGGAAAGGGTTAGTATGGATTAGGAAAATGTTTTGGTAAGTTCTCCCACTCTTTCTCTTACCAATTTTCTCATATTACAAAATTTTGACAAGTTTGACTTTGTCAATTCTGGTAATTAAATTGTTGTCTTAGACTGATTGAGAGTCCTCATGGACAAACACCTAGCAAAACTTGTCTAATTGAGATGAAACTTTCTCCAAAGCTGTAGGGGGTCTAATTCCATTTATTTTGAGCACAAATACCCCTATCAAAATCCCAAGTATCCATTTTCTATAATTTTTATCAAAAAAAATTAAAATTACCCTTAAATGGGTAATTAAAAAAAAAAAAAAAAACTACCTAGACTCGACGGAATTCTGTAAGACTCTAAAATATGTCTACGATGGTCATTTACAATATTACTAGACACTAGCTACCATAGGTATTGACCATTAGAACACCTTTCACCACTTTGGAGAATTATTGTGGGAGTGAAAAACTCAAGGGAAATTAATAAGGCTGGTTAAGGAAATTAATAACCTGAGAGAAAAAAACACTCGATGAAAGGAAATCATCTAATGATGAATTCCTAGGAAACCAACCTAAACTATGATCCATGCATACCCATTACATTATAATCCCACGCAGGGGAGTGGAAATTCCAATTACAAAAACACGTGTTGAAGGAAAAATTTCCTTGTAGAGCCAACAAGTCTTCAAACTAGTAGCACCATCCGATACATATCATCATGGCACATAGAGTTGACCCCCTAGTTGAAATATGTTGTCAACATCTGGCTCCATAGGGGGACGTGTGTTTGATCTTCAGTTGGGAAGGAGAGCATACGAGAATCCAGAATCTATAAAACATAGTGCTCACCAATACCCAACATAAATACATGTATAAATAAATGAATAAATGAAATGCTATAAAAAACAATTACAAAATGAAATAATTATTGTACAATAATTACAAAATGAAACTATGATATAAAAAATATCCAATACATAATTACATAATGAATGAAATAATACAGAACTGAAACAAAAGGAGAAGGATTAGAGATACATTACAAAGGATGCCTCTTTAGACACCAAGTTTCCATGCGAAGAAACATTTCAAGGGGGAGTCCTCTCACTAACATGTCTGACTTTATGTCATCCCACTAGATGAGAAGAGTTGCTAGAAGATTGATACACTTTATCTTGATATATGTTGCTTTCATGGGAATCCCTGCTTCTAACCTCATGCCACTTGGGATAATCCTCCTTAAACATTTTCTGATGATTTTGCATGCGTGCCAAGTGACAAATTTATGCACTGATTTTTTCCTTAAAAGGATTGGCATACCTCTTCATAGGGATGCCATACTTTACTTTATCATTATTTACCTTATCATCCTTATGATTTTCCACCAGATTTTCATCACATATTTTGCTTTTGATTTTCCCAATTTCTGAAAAATAAAGAGGACGCGGCATAAGAATTTCATCTTATTTCTTTTGACATCTAACTGGTTCCTCTGATGACTAATGAGATGATGAAATATTTTCAACTAAAAAATCCAACTCTAACTTTAATTCTGAAGGAGTCAAATCATTATCTACTTTATCCAAATCTTCCTCAAGAAAAAACCCATCAAAAGAATCCATGGTGTCCCAAACACTATAAATGTTTGGGAGTTCATCTTTAAGTTCCATCTTGGTAGATGCGAGAGAAGTAGACTCTATATCATAACATCCCATCTCTAGTTCACGATACACAATATCATTTGCGGGTTTCCTCGGATCCTCAACATGCTACTTCCTTCCCAACTCCTTGTTTAATCTAAACATGGAACCATTTGGAGTTAGAATGGTGGCATAAGTTAAATCCATTTGCAAATTACCACCTTAATTTGCAGTTGTCTTCTTTGATAACAACATACCCCAAGCACCAGGCACATCAATTGCAACAATGTCCATCTCTATCATGATGTCTGGGAATGCAGCTAAGCGTACTTGTAATCCTTTAATCAAACCATGCTCCTTAATTATCTTTCTATCCATATCAAAAATGTTATGATAAGGTCTATATATCCTTAAGTTCAATTGTTCCATTGCTTTCTTAGTCATAACATTTAAGCTAGCTCTCGAAACAAGCATACAGTTGTAAAGAATAAATTCATTTATGAGCAAACAAAGGAAAAATGGTCTATTCTTTTTGTTTCTTCTATCCATATTCTAAAAGATAAACGATGCATCCCGATAAGCTACTGTTGGTGGAATGTCAACATGATTCTGAGAAGGATTTTCTATGGCTTTAAGCAGCTTCTCCCTCTGAGAAGGAATCTTCATTATTTCTGATACACGTGCCAACATCTTAGCATTATTTAACCACCCTCCTAAGTCAATATTTACATGTGCACTTGTTTGAACCATTGGCTTAGGAGGGGGAGGAGGTGCTCCTAAAACACTTCCTTGAGGCCTACCCTTATTATTATTTACATTCCTTTTATAACTAATGCCTCTAAATCTATCCATTTCTGACACTGGTTGTGGAGTAGGCTTAGGACCAAACTTTTCTGTTACTCTATTCTTCACAACATTATTACAGTTTACCCCCTCACTATGTTCCATCAAATCCATCCATTCATGCATTCCAATATTATATTCGTGACCAAACATATTAACTTGTTCATTATCTACTCTATAAGGTCTCATTTCATCATGAACATGAAGAAAGACTTGGCAAGTTGATTCCTCATGAAATTGTCCACAAGGTCTACAATAAGGAATAGCTTGGTGATCAACCAAGTTAGTGGATTTGAATGGATTTGGTGGCCTTCGATCTTGGGGAGGAGGTCTCTTAGCCAACACATCTCTCCTGAGAGATTGACTACCACCATTCTAGTTAGCTTGTGCACTTTTGCATTTTAGAGTCTTTTGTATTTTAGACAACGATTAATAAAATTTAGCTTTATTGTATTACTATGTTTATTTCCATATCTATGTGTATTTCCTTGTTATATCTCTATTATATTTCTGCCTTCATATCATTCTCAAAATAATCGAGATCAACAGGGCGCTATGTGTTGTATTTCTGAGAGTTTATATGAATGAATATATGAAGTTTTGTGACTATCATATATTGTCTACTTAAGGTATAACTTTGTGTAATGGAATGACTATGGTAATATGTGCATATCATGTGGTGTTCAAATATGTGTGTGTATTGTTTTACTTCTTAGTCCTTATAATCTGTGACATGGGTTGCATGAATGCCAACCTCGAGATATCTTTGTTTATTTTGTCTTCATATATGTCATAAGACCTTATGATCTTTGTGATCCTCTCTATATCTCGAGTGAGACATTCCTCAGCCTTGGCCAAGGATTGATATGCTTTAAAGTTTTTATTGGACAACTCTGCACTGGTTCTAAACTCCCCATCGTTAAGAAGGATGTGTGTGCAATCATGGAACAAAATACACATCCATGGAACAAAATGCCCAACAATGGGGATTCGAAAAAACAAAATCCAAATCCGGGTGTGGAACCTTTATGCTGTAATATAACTTTGTAACTCTAGTTATCCAGGTTAATGGATTAACGAAAGCCCAGATATCGTTTTAATACAAAAACTGGAGGTCGGATATTCTTCTGGTTCTTCGAGACTTTAAACAAAACCTTTAGGAACGGAACCTCGACCTATCGGGACCTCATCTAAAGGCCCAGATTCGGATATTATAACTCTTTTGTAGAACCATGAAGCTGGAATCCTTACCATCTGGAATATCTCAAATCCCGGATTTCTTATAAAAAAAAAAAAATAAAAAAATAAAAATTGAATTTTCTAATAATTGTGTATGTCCTCAGCTTCCGAGAGACTTAGAATATAGCCGCAACAATTTTCTATTGGAATTGCTCCATCGTATAAGTCAAATTCACGCCTCCCATATTGTGACCAACCAATATTACTTTCTTAGCCTTCTCTGCTCCATCTCCATGTGGAAGAGAAATAATGAATTCTACGAGTGGTTGGTTGTACTCCCGCCAAAGTAATTAAATGAAAAAGGGACTGGTTGGCAATACCTCACTCAAAAAAAATTTACAAATTCAATTGAAAAGAATTTGGTGTTGAATTCATAGATGGTCAAAAAAAAATTACAAATTCAATGGAAAAAAATTTGGTGTTGAATTCATAGATGCATCTCATGAGGCCAGAGGAAATCTCACATTGCAAAACGATGCTTCTGTTGGAGATCGTCCTTTACAGGTAAACCATATTTGTGCAGCAATCTGCCCAATTCGCACTCAACCATTGTTTCGTAGTCGGCCTTCCCATATCTTGGAAAATGCAGAGGTACTTGAAAAGTATGTGAGATTATGTCTTTCCTTGCAGGGGGTTGCAACTTATCTACCTCTACTTTCTTATCGGCTTTTAGGTTTTCCGAGCTCATAATTCCTATAGAAAAGAGATCCTTCCTTGCATTCATTTCCTTCATTGTTGCATGCATATCCACTATAGAGAGTAGCATTGCATATCCACTATATACCTAAAGACAAGAGTAGTAGCATCCAAATTCAAACCTTAATTATGGACTGTATAGCCAGCACATTTCATAATTAATTAAATAATATTTTAAACGATACTGTGGAAAATAGAAGAATCTACTAATTTTAGGAAAATAAAATTTTCATAATCAGTTGTATTAAGTTAGTTTATTCTAACTATTTTAAATTTTATTTTTTTTTGTCTAAATTAGTTGAGATAAATCTACATAAAATCACAATTTTCTATTGTTTAAATTTCATTTATGAATTTAGAAATGGATTCAACACGCTAAAAAAACCATGGGGCATCAATTAAACTACGGGTTAAGTTGTCGTGTTGCATTAAGTAATTTTCTCAATCCCAATAAAACATGGTCGTCTATGAAACAAAACCCTAAAACATGAACCAATGATATAGACATATATAAATTTAAATATTTAAAAATAATAATATAATTTAATGTATAATATTAAACTATAAAAAACATAGAAATTTTTTTGTTCAACTAGTAAAATAATAGTTGGTCAATGAACAACTCATTGCTATAGTCTAGACCTTTAGTGGGGATTAATAATAACATAGTGAAAGAGTCTTTGAGTTGGATTCATTGTGTTTTAGTGGGGATTAATAATAACATAGTGAAAGAGTATTTGAGTTGGATTCATTGTGTGTTGGCACCTTAACTTTGGATGAATATATATCTTACAAAATTTTGCAAACACCTTGAAGAGATTTATCGTCGAGTTGGTTATTATTTGTTAATTTCATTGAATTCATAAGTGAGAAAACATACTCATTGTTGTTTACACATGTTTATTAGCATGATGATATAAGATTTAATGAAGATATTTTATGTGTAAATAATATAGTGAAAGAATGTGTTGGAGATTATTGGATGCAATTGTAGAAGCCCTTCAAAGATTGAACTTACTTAAGATACCATCGCCGCCAAAACCAAAACAAAGAAAAAATTCATGAGAAAACATTAAGCTAAGTATTTCAAGTATAAAGCTAAGCAAAAAATGCAAAGAGCTTGTAACTCCCATTTGAGTGAGAATAAGGGGAATGAGACAATCAAAGTGAGTATCCATTATAGTGCAAGTCTTTAATTTGATGAAGTAAGAAGGCATAAATTAGCAAGGTTTAAACTTGAATAGGACTATAATGCATAATATAAGTAAGTCAACAAATGAAAAGAGCATGTAATTTCCATTTGAGTGAAATTAGGGGAAATGAGAAGATCAAAGAAAGGATCCATTAGAGTGCACGGCTTCGATTTGATGAATATAACCATTTTAATTATGTAAAAGATGTTTCTTTTTGGTATTGTACAATATCTTTGTAAGCTAATAAAGAAGCCATTGTAGTTAGTGTTACAATACTCAGGTTGAGTTAGGCTTAGCTATGGATTATTCCTTCCTTCCCCATTCTCTTAGTGCTTATGAGTGTGAATAGTGTAACTTGTGGATTATTCTCTTGATATGGTGTTCATTCTCACTTATTTTAAACTTGTTAACATCTGAAATTGTTGACCACATTTTTGGTCAACAAGTACAATTCGATAAAGAGTTGTCAAGCTAACCTTTGATTTGAAATTGTTTGGCTTAAATTTCTAACACCCTTGTCAATTTGTCTCCTTAGGTTCTTGAGTTCACTACCTTAACCTAATCTAGCTACTTTGATGATGTCTCGAGGTTTCCACTACTTAGGAAGACTTTGAAATTTATGAAATATTAACTAATTACTGGCAAATGATAGCTTTGTATCTAGTTCTTGTGATGGTACAGGTAACAAGTTATGGGTGACTTAGTAAAATACGTGCACATTCGGTAACTTGGCCTCATGATTATTCATCACATATCCCACTTCTTTATACATTTAATTATCATTTGGCTCAAATAATAAATCATTGATTCCCCACTTATTAGCAAGATTATACCAAGAGATTATAATTGATACCTAGCTCTGATCTCCAATCTTTTTTCGCCTTGAATCTACGTCACAATGATCTTTTGAGCCTTAACAGACTGAACTTCCTCTTGCCCACATGAAATCTCCCTTCATTAGTTTTATCTAACAAAAATTTGAAGGAATGATTATGGCGATATGGCCATACACAATGTTATTATCTTATTGTTTTTAATGGTTAAGAATATGTGTTTCCTCTTAGGAAGTCACAAGTTCAAATCCAAAAAAGAATAGGATATGTACACATCTGTAAATTTTAATAATCAAATCATTGCACAAAAGTGATTCCTTGTTTCTTATCCCACAAACAAGAAAATTACATATACCAATTTAATATATAACTTTAAATTATTATTATTATAACATTTCTCATTCATTTGTACAAAATTTTGTTCTTCACTATTAAATTTATTTAATAAAATTGTCACCATTATATTTATTTAATAAAATTGTAATTACAACTTGACCCCATAAATTATTACTACATATTTAACATTGAGTTTAAAATCATATTTGTCATTCAATTCAACAAAGGTTTTGTTCTTTTACCATTATAAATATCATATTTATTTGATAAAATTGCAATGTTAAGGTTATGGGATCATTATATATTATATTTATTTAATAAAATTGCAATGTTAAGGTTATGGGATCATTATATATTATATTTATTTGTTAATGTCATGGGATCATTATATATATTATATTTATGTGATAAAATTCAATGTTAAAGTCATGGGATCAAATTACATATAAATTTAATAAAATTGTCATCATTATATTTATTTAATAAAATTGCCAGTTACAACTTGACCCCATAAATTATTATTACATATTTAACATTGAGTTTAAAATCATATTTGTCATTCAATTGAACAAAGGTTTTGTTCTTTCACCATTATAAATATTATATTTATTTGATAAAATTGCAATGTTAAGGTTATGGGATCATTATATATTATATTTATTTGTTAATGTCATGGGATCATTATATATATTATATTTATGTGATAAAATTCAATGTTAAAGTCATGGGATCAAATTACATATTGGGTTTAAAATACTATTGATCATTCAATTGCACAAAGTTTTGTTCTTCATCATTATATATATTATATTTATTTGATAAAATTTTAATATTATATTTATTTGATAAAATTTGAATGTTAAGTTCATGGATTAAATTACATATTGGGTTTAAAATAATATTGGTTATTTAATTCAATTGTACATATTTATTATATATTATATTTATTTGATAAAATTGTGATGTTAAGGTCATGGGATCAAATTACATATTGGGTTTAAAATAATATTGGCCATTCAATTATACAAGGTTTTGTTCTTCACCATTTTATATATTATATTTATTTGATTAAATTTGTAATGTTAAAGTCATTGGATCAAATCACAATTGAGTTTAAAATAATATTAGTCATTCAATTGCACATATATATTATATTCATTTGATAAAATTGTAATGTTAAAGTCATCGGATCAAATTGCATATTGAGTTTAAAATAATATTGGTCATTCAACTGTACTTCACAATTATATATACTATATTTATTTGATAAAATTGCAATGTTAAGGTCATGGGATCAAATTACATATTAGGTTTAAAACAACATTTGTCATGTAATTCAATTGCAAAAGGCTTTGTTCTTCATCACTATATATTATATTTATTAGATATTATATTTATGTTAAGGTCATGGGATTAAATTACATATTGGATATAAATTCAACTGCAAAAGGGGTTCTTCACCATTATATATTATATTTATTGGATATTAACATGTTTTTCACCATTATATATTATATTTATAATAATAATAATAATAATAATAATCTATTTTTAAGGTCACGGTTAAGCCAGGCATCAAATTGGTGTATGAGACCCCCTTCGTCCAACTATTTTATTGGTAAAGTCTATGGAAGTATACATACGCTATGCCCCTCTGGATTTGAACATGTGACCTCTTAAGATATTAACATGGCAGTTTGATTATATTTATTGGATATTAAGATCTTCTTCCCCATTTTATAATATATTTATTGGATATTATATTTATGGGATCAAATTACATATTGAGTTTAAAATAATATTTTTCAAGTTTTGTTCTTCACCATTATTATATATATATATATATATATATATATATATATATATATATATATATATATAATTAATAAAACTGCAATGTTAAGGTCGACCCATGAATCATCATTGTTATATTTATTTGATATTTGATAAAATTGTAATGTAAAGAACATGTGACCTATTAAGATATTAACATGGTGCTCTGATTATATTTATTGGCTATTAACATCTTCTTCCCCATTATATATTATATTTATTGGATATTATATTTATGTTAAGCTTATGGGATCAAATTACATATTGAGTTTAAAATAATATTTTTCATTTAATTGCCCCGTATGGGGTGACATGTGGAGAAAGCGTGCCATCTGGCTTAGAATTAAGTCAGGGTTTAAATATTGGAGGCCGTCCACTTAACACCCGCATTACGGATGCAGGATAGCCATAACAGCTCTGCAATGGGAGGACTCCTCGAGCGAGCGAGCATTTACGAACTTGGCAAGCATAATGTTAAAGGTGGTCATGGGGATTTGCGGTTGGATTATTGGTTTTTTCTTGCTCTGTCCTCGGTTCTGCTCTGCGTTTGGAGGCATTGGTGTAGCTCCGTGCTCCTTGTGCCCTGGTACACTATCCTTCCGTGGAGAATTGTTGCTGGTGCCTGCGTTCTCAATTGGCTTCCGCCTGTGTATATCTCCAGGAGAGCGCTCTGCAATATGCCGAGGAAATGAGGTACGCCACGCCGTGACTCGGCTTGGTACGCCCACAAGGAGCAGCGACAGCGTAGAGAGCAACTCGAACGTGCTCTGGTCATGGCTACTTCTCTGTTGAGACAGAAGGCTCGAGCCGAGGAGAAGGCTCTGCTCTCCACCATAGCCGAGAAGGAAATTGGTCGTAGCAGTCTAGACACCGTCAAATTGGAGGATAGCACTGAGAAATTGTACCCGGCCTGCATTGTAGAGGAGGACCTGACGTTGGAGGACCTGACGACAATGGAGGCGCCGAGTGACAGAGGGAGGTCTGGCAGTGGGGATGGCAAACACAATTTGAGGATGGATGCCGATTTTCCTGGTTGTATTGTGGAAGAGGTTCCCTGGCAGGACATGGAGGCTACGTTTGATGCTGGAGGTGCGCTGGGAATGGAAGAAAGAAGCGGTGGGTAGGATGACAAGAAGCAAAGAATGCCCAACGAAGGTGGTGACTTGCATGGATTTCTCCTTCGCGAGGAGCACCTGTCCTTGGTGTTTGAGCTCCGAGGCCACATGGCTAACCTGGAGCATCGTGCACTCATCATGGGCCAACGCCTGGATGTGCTTCTTGATGCCTACTCTGGCACGCCAGATCGGCGAAAATGTCCACTCTGTGCGCAGTCTTTCGCCATCCCGACCGGCTCCACGTGGAAGACAACTGAAGATGACAGGTCACCAATTACCTAGGTTTTTCATGATCTATGGTTTTTAGTTTTATGTTATTGTTTTATGTTCCCTTAGACTTTAGGCACCTGTCCTGGTTTCCTTCGGGCAGGACAGGTGCCAATAGTTTATAGTTGTTTTTGCTATGTATCTATGCTGGTTTCCGGTTTCCGACAGCATTTTGGATGACTCAGACTCTTGACCATGTACATTCTGATACAGTTTTTTGATAATATATTATAGCAGGCTCCTCCCTTTTTTATTTAAAATATATATATATATATATATATATATTTTTCATTTAATTGCAAAAGGTTTTTCTCTTCACCATTATATATATATTATTTATTTGATAAAATTCCAATGTTAAGGTCGACCCTTGAGTCATCATCGTTATATTTATTTGATAAAATTGTAATGTAAAGAACATGTGACTTGTTATCACCATTTAAATTTTGGTATGAAATTGAGATTTTAGGGTTTAGTGAGGTGTTAAACCGATTTGGAGGTTAGACAAATTTGGGGGAGTGCCAGAAAATGAAAAAGAGATTAAATTTGGTAGAGGCGTTAAACAAAGCAGGCTTGAAAGGTCGTAGATTATCATTCGCCAAGATCAACGGTTAGGAGAGATTTCAAACTTTGAAATAACGCGGAGGTTAAAATGTCTAAGCAGGCCCGAAATTTCAACCGTAGTTTCCCCGCAAAGGTACGTGGCATCCTCAGATGCATTTCAGAGGGGGGGGGGGAAGCAGGTAAACTCAAAACCACCATATCACACCGTCGAAATCACATGTTAAATTCCATTGAACGAGTCTAATCTGAGGGTCACATGTGGAAATGAAACTTGATGGTAGGTCTAATCATCTCGAGACACGTTCTTATGTACCATTCATATAGTGCTAAATAAGTGCTGCAAAATAATCGATTTAATACTCATCATTGGAAATCGATGGCCGAACGTGAGAGGTCCTTATCCCTGTAAGGATTTTTGTTAGTAGCCCATAATTAGTATTTGATGGTGACTGTTACTCAAAACACAAGTGAAATTACTCTATTTTGGGTAATTGACATCTTATTCCAGAACGAGATGTATGCAAGTCAAAATGCTCATCCAATTCATGTACAGTTCAGGAAAATAGGCTCATGTTTCCTCACGAACCAGAGGGAGACGAGGAGAAAGATTCAATGGTTTCCAAGAAATCAAGGATTATGACAAAATTATCAAGTAAAAAGAGAGAAAGGCATGCCATGCAAATCCTAACAACAAAATCTCGTGCAAAATCTGTTGATGAGCCAGAATAAGGCGAAGAGATCAGGTTGAATCTCATTATGAAGGATTTGATCATTAATGGATATGTGGATGGATACAACACACAAGATGTCGAGAGAAAAAGGAAAAAACAACGAAAGGAGGAGGCTAAAGCTGGAATGGTCAAAAGCGTTGAAGAAAACCAGCCTAGCTAGCTTGACACATTAAAGGAAGAGATTGAAAACCTGAAATAAATTGCAAGCTAAATTGAGTATATTTCAGGGAATCTTGTGATAATGTAGACAAGTGGCATTTAGGGTAAATATCCCAGATATTTTGGTTTCTGTTTATAACTGTTTCCCTAGAAAGTAGGAGTTCGGTTTTGATAAGTTACTCCCTCTATAACTAATGTCTATTTTTGGGAATCTTGGAAAGAATGACCTTCTTTTGGTCTCCTATGTAATATATATTGTTAAAAAGATGAAAGATTGGCTCGACTGGCTGGAGAAGGGCCTGCCCTTCTAGCATGAAAACTTTGTGATTTCTTATGGATTTTAATATAAGCAGAGAAGGTTTTCTTAGATAGTCGAGATTCATCATGGTGTTGATGTTCAGTCTGTTTTCATGTATTTCATATTCATGAATGTATTTTTCTACTAGTGATAATCTTTAAGCAAAAGAAGGAATCCATCTTGTTGGTGCTCCTTTTCATATTGATTATACTTGTTATGTGTTTATTGGTTTATGGTTCATAATTCACCCATGATTGGTGCTATGTTCTGGGTAGCCAACCTTTATGTTTCTTCTTCTAAAGATATACCAAGAGATTTGTCCTTTGTTAGCCGCCTCTTGTTATATTGGTATTTCCTTTCTTTTCCACTTCCATCTCATATTACTTATTTGGCTGAACTGTTAGGATATTTAGACACTTAGGAGTTAGTTAAGATCTACTTGGTCTAATATTTCGTTAGGTAAAAGTGTGTTTCTTTAGTATGCATTAGTATGAATTTGTAGTTAGGAAATCTGATGGTCACGATATGTTCCCGACATAGAGTGATCCGACGGTTCATACTCTCCTCGATCTTAACGGCCATTGATCCGTGGCTTAACACCCGATTGGTCCATGATCTCTATTTAAAGAGCATGGAGGGTCATTTGCCGAT
>ML779038.1:393898-439371 GCA_009831015.1 Picea engelmannii
CCGATGATCGATTGTGAGAAACTCTCTTGTAAAATCTCTCTGTAATCTTTTTCTTTGCATTAATAAACTGCTCCAAGTGGCCGCGTTGGCTGGGGCCATGGATGTTTCCCCGTAGGGGTTTTACCACGTGAAAACATCGGTGTATTGATCTTTGATCTGGTTATGTGAGTGGTTACTGAAGGTGTTCGTCCTCTATTGGAATACCTGTGTTGTCGAACATGAACACCGTGCCTATTTTGCCTATGTCCCCTCAGGAATACATAGCTTATAAATATTCATATGTTTGCAGGAATTGACCCCATTTTCCAATGGCCATGCTCTCTTGTTTGTCTTATGACTTTTAAAAAATACCCTATTGCAGAAGTTGACCTCTATGTGTCCATTGCTAAATATTTTGAGTATTTTCAATAGCTATATGCCTGAGAGAGCCCTATCTAGTTGGAAGGGTCAGAATCCAACCTAAAGTTGGTTGAAATAGTTACCTCTGTCGTTTGTTTATCAGCCAAACAGATTTACAGAGTGATAACATTCTAGTGCCGTTGTCGGGGAACGAAGATGAAATCTTCCCTAGGAGAAACAAAAAATCTCATATTTGAGTACTAATGGTGAAAAGTATTCAGACACAGAAAGGTTGTACATCATTCACCTGGTGACTCCATTTTCAAGAATCTAGAATTCAAAATTTTCATGGCGACTCTACTATCCATAGACTCAGTAGCCTAAAGATTTTATTGGCGACTCCACTCAAGCTTCAAATGTGATTCAGAGAATCCACTAGAAGATGAGATCCTTTGACAGAGGTATGAAAGGACATTATGGGAGAAGACAAGTACCTAAAGTTGAGTTTTTTCCAAGACACAATATTTTTTGTTATTAATTACCTTTTGTTTTTTCCTGAACATGCTAAACAAATTTTTATTTATCTATTGCATGTAAATGATGATCATGAGAATCTTGAAATTGTATATCCTCCTCTTAAAATTATACATATATCTCCTCATTTTATCACTGATTTGGATCAAAATATGCCATATGATCCATGTGATAACCATATCCAAGTAGATAAGCCTCATGAAACCAAGGGTAATGTCTCACCTCTTATACTTGATCCAACACCCTCCAAGATTCAACATAGATATAGTCCTTTAAAATTACCTCACATCCTTCATGACTTTCCTCCAAAACACTATAAGTACCTACCTGTGTTTGATGGAGAATCTAATGCCACCACATCTGAGAAACACATCAAAGAGTTTGAGCATTTTATAGATTTGTTTGAAATTGATCATGATGACATTTATATGAGGGCCTTCTCTCAATCCTTGAAAGTGGATACCAAAGACTGGTTTAAACATTTGTAGCCAGAGACAATTAGCTCATGGGAGGAATTGAAGAATATATTTTTGAAGTTTTGGGGCAAGAAGAAATCTTTAGATCTACAACTTACAGAGTTCTATGCCTTAAAAAGGCAGAGAAGTGGAACTATTTTTACATTCAGTAGAAGATTTTCCATTATTTATTACAATTTTCCCAAACAAATTCAACCCACTTAAGTCATTGCCATGCTCCATTATGCAACAACTTTTCATCCAGATTTGTCTTTCCTCCTGATAGAAAGAAGACCTAAGTCCTTACAACAAATGTTTAATGATGCTCAAGATATTCAACACAATATCCAAGCATGTAAATAGATTTGAAATGAGGAGTTGGATGCTAAAGAACATAACAATGAATATGAACAGAAAACAGTTGATTTGAATCTTGAGCAAAGAGTAAATAATATCATAGGTCCTCTTGAAGTTTTTAATGCTAATGATTTTGCAAAAGATTACATTCCACTTATTGAAAAGGGAGGTGCTAATTTTGTTTCTGATCCATCCCATAATGAGTATGGAGATGATTTTTTTATATATCCATTTGTAGACAGTCAAGAAGATGGATTTGCAAATCGGTTGGTTGAAGAGTAGGTTGATGTTCCAAGTTTTTTGTTGTTAGATGGCATTGCAGATGTTGTTGATTTTCCTATATATGATGAATATGATGATGATTGTGATGTTGACTTCCTAAAAATACCAGTTGCATGTTCTCTATCAAAAAATGCTCCTTTTTAGCAGTGTAATGAGAGAAACCAACCTACATATCACAGTTACAAAGAAGAAAGTATTGAATCAGCTCAAGGAAATTCTTTACATTTATGTTTTTTCTTCATTTAAATTGTTGAAAGAAAATTCTAAGATCATCATTGAAGCAAAGGAATGTTTGTTGATGCCAAATCACACTGATTCATTGGAACAAATTGACAAGAAATTGCAGCAATATTCTCATGTGTTCAATGACCCTGTTACTTTTTATGTAGAAGGTCTTGTCAGTTCAAAATTGCAGCCATTGGTCGAAGATGAAACTGAAAATGAGTGTGTTTAGCAATCCAAAGAAATTGAAAAATGTGCATGTGAAAACAGTGAAGAAAATGAAGAAGGTTTTGAATCAAGTGAAAGAACCTTGCCATTGTGTTTTTCTTCTTTCAAATTGCTGAAGCAAAATTTTGATAATGTTTCAGATTAGAAATCCTCAAGGCGTGATGTTGAATATCAAGAAAGCAGTGGACTTGCAAATGAAAACTATCTTCCATTATTTTTTTCTTCCTTTGAATTGTTGAAAGAAAATCATGAGCAAGCAGAGAAAATTGATAAAAGAATTGTTGTTCAAAGTCATTTGCCTTCTCCTAAAATTGATGAAGATATTCAACAAGATTTCCAGCAAAACAAAGTTCTTCAAAGTTTTTTTTCTTCCCCTATGAATGATGTGGTTGTTCAAATTTCAAGGAGATTAGATATGGATGAGGGTTCTAAAACTGTATATATGGATATTTCAAGAAGTGAGCAAATAAATGACATAGAATTTCAGGAAAGCAACAAAACAGTGTATGCCGCTGTTCTGTCAGAAATACAAAAAGACAATAAAGAGGCAGTTGTTTTCTTTGATCCCTTTGAACATCATGGTTTTGAAAATGTCTTCATGGGAACTTAAGAAGGTGAAATGGTTCATGTTGTTCTCTTTTTGCATTTGCAATAATATTATGAGTAAGGATTTATTCCCCTCCATTCATTTGAAAGTCAAAATAACAGTCCTCAAGAAAATTTCCTAAAAGTAAATAAAATTAAATCAGAATTGTTTGATAAACAAGAGGATGGCCTTGATGCACATGATATGGCTGTCAGAGTTGAAGATGTTCAAGGTTATGAATTTTTTTGTAGATAAACCTATTGCTTCCATTTCATTTGAAGTTATTCTTGGAACTGAAGAAGTAGAGCAAGAACAACAAACACTTATGAAGGAGACTTGTCTTTTTATTTTTGTTCATCAAGAAGAAGTGTTTTATCACGTGTTTATGACCTTGTGGCATGCTATATGGAGTGTTTTAACAATAATAATTTACATCTTATGATGAATTGTAAGCTTAGAAATAAATATGAGGGTAAACCGACGTCAGTATTAAATACGGGTTGCTTACCACCAGGGGTTTCATTAGTCAGCATTGTCTTACGATCTAAAAGATTGTTATTTCCAGCAGTCTCAACATATTTTTCAACCTCTTAGTGTAAATCAAGTGGTTGAATCACATGAAAACAAGAATGCAATGGAAAGAGTGAAACATGATTGTTGTTTTGTGCATGTTTTAGAGGATCCATTTGCAGTTTTGTTGGAGGCAGTAAACAGTCCCAATGTTTTTGAATTTTTGAGGTTTGAATTCATAGGTAAATTATGGAATAAATTATCAGTTAACAAGCTTTGGAGAAAGCATGTGCAAAGAAAATAGATAATAGAAAAAATGCTTGCATGGTTGCATTGGCATTATGATTTCATTTGATTGAAGGCTCATTTCAACAGTTAGAGTAGGTAGGTGCGAATACGCTTGATGATCAAGCATTTTCAAGATTAGATTTTCAAATAATGTTTTTAGTTAGATTTTAGCAGTATATCCAACATTCGGTCTCCAGGTGAAAGCATTGTGCAGACTTTGGTTTTCAACGAACTTTGGTGAAAGGTTAGAGTTGGGTACACACCTTTTTGGGCGCAGCTCAATGGATCAGGAACAAGGTCTACAACTTCTTTTCTACCTCACTGGGAGGATAGCATGCCCAGTTGGAGCCCATTTTATAACCATTTAAATTTTGGTATGAAATCAATATTTCAGGGTTTAGCGAGGTGTTAAACCGATTTGGAGGTCAGACAAATTTGGGGGAGTGCCAGAAAATGGAAAAAGAGATTAAATTTGGTGGAGGCATTAAACAAAGAGGGCTTGAAAGGTCATAGATCTTCTTTCACCAAGATCAATGGTTAGGAGAGATTTCGGAGTTTGAAATAGCACGGAGGTTAAAATGTCTAAGAGGGACCAAAATTTCAACTGTGGTTTCCCCGCAAAGGTACGTGGCATCCTCAGACGAATATCGGGGGGGGGAAGCGAGTAAACTCAAAACCGCCCTACCACACCCTTGAAATCACATGTTAAATGTCATTGAATGGGTCTAATCCAAGGGTCACATGTGGAAATGAAACTTGACGGTAGGTGTAATCATCTTGAGACATTTGTTTATGTATCATCCGTTCGCATAGTGCAAAATAAGCACCGCCAAATAATTGATTTAGTACTCATCATTGGAAATCAATGGCTGAACATGAGAGGTCGTTATCCTTGTAAGGATTTTCATCAGTATCCCATGATTAGTATTTTATGGTGAATGTTACTCAAAACAAAGGTGAAATTACTCTGTTTTGGGTAATTAACAGCTTATTCTAGAATGAGATGTCTACAAATCAAAACGCTCATCCAATTCATGTGCAGTTGAGGCAAATAGGCTCATGTTTCGTGACGAACCAGAGGGAGCCGAGGAGAAAGATTCAGCGGTTTTCAGCAAATCAGGGATTATGACAGAATTATCAAGTAAAAAGAGAGAAAGGCATGCTGCTCAAATCCTAACAACAAAATCTCGTGCAAAATCTACTGATGAGCTAGAATCAGGCGAAGAGATCAGGTTGAATATCATTATGAAGGATTTGATCATTAATGGATATGCAGATTCACACACAAGCTAGCGAGAGAAAAAGGAAAAAACAACAAAGGAGGAGGCTAAAGTTGGAATGGTCAAAAGCATTGAAGAAAACTAGCCTAGCTGGCTTGACACGTTAAAGGAAGAGATTGAAAACTTGAAATAAATTGCAAGCTAAATTGAGTATATTTCAGGGAATCTTGTGATAATGCAGACAAGTGGCATTTAGGCTAAAGATCCCAGATATTTTGGTTTCTGTTTATAATTGTTTCCCTAGAAAGTAGGAGTTCAGTTTTGATGAGTTACTCCCTCTCTAACTAATGTCTATTTTTGGGAATCTTGGAAAGAATGACCATTTTTTGGTCTCCTATGCAATTTATCTATATATAATGTTAAAAATATGAAAAAATGGTTCGACTGTCGGAGAAGGCCCTACCCTTGTAGTAGGAAAACTTTGTGATTTTTTATGGATTTTAATATAATCAAAGAATGTTTTCTTGGATAGCCGAGATTCATCATGGTTTTGATGTTCAATATATTTTCCTGTATTTCATATTCATGAATGTATTTTGTTGTTAGTGATAATCTTTAAGCAAAAGAAGGAATTCATATTGGTTGTGCTCCTTCTCATATTGATTATACTTGTTGTGTGTTTATTGGTTTATGGTTCATAATTCACCTGTGATTGGTGCTCTGTTCTTGGTAGCCAACCTTTATGTTTCTTCTTCTAAAGCTATACCAAGAGATTTGTCCTCTGTTAGACACCTCTTGCTATAGTGGTCTTTCCTTTATTTTCCACTGCCATCTCATATTACTTAATTGGCTGAACACAACGCCTATTTTTCCTTTGTTCCCTCAAGAATACATAGCTTATAAATCTTCATACATTTTTAGGAATTGATGATCCAGATTATTTTCGGCACGAAATGAGAGCGGATATATAATAAAGAAATGCACAGAGATATTGCGGATATCCAATAATATAAAAGAAATATATCAGAGATGAAACATAAACACATAGATACAGTAATACACTATTTCTATTAATGAAATAAATGTATAGAGATTGTAAAAATACAGAGTGAAAGACTCGTTAGAATGGTGGCAGCTTATCTCCGAGAAGAGATGTGACGGCTACTCACATTCGCAAGAAGATGATTACAATGAGGCTCTGAAGGAATTTTTACAATAAACAGGGATGCCAAAAACCCTAGACATCCAAAAACCTAACCCTAAGAGATGAAGCGCCAAAATTCATGTGGGCCTCGTTTGGGTAAGTTAGTACATCAATTTCCCGGAGTTGTAACTTTTGCATACGATCTCCGTTTTAGGCGTATGATAGCCCATTGAAAAGATATCGTCGAGGAGATTAATTTTGGGGGCTCAATCATGATTTTGTCTATCAGTAAGAAGATATATCTTGAAAACCCTTCATTTAGGCCCTCAAAATAGCCCCGAAAGTTAAAACTGCTAAAAATAGTAAATTACCAAAATTGCCAAAAAATTGTTTTGAGCCAGTTGGAAAATGTGGGTGGCCACCAATATCCACCTGGATCAATCCTCTGTCCTTAGGAAGCAATGGTCTCCATTGTGTTGATTTCCCGGGGGAGAGTGAAAAGCATTTGTTGAATCTGCATCTTGGTGAGTTGCTTGCCTTGTTGGAGATATCATGCTAGTCAGTTTCTGGAAGTTTGTCATGAACCTATTGAGGCTGAGGTTGTTCAACAAGTCCAGCTACATGAGAAGACGATGTGCAGAAGGAATCTTTGCACTTTTCTACAATATTTTCGACCTGCTTCTGTTGGATAGAAGGTGCTTGGGGAGAGGCTATATTGGTCGCAGTGTCCTTCTTTTCCCCTTTTGAAAATATTGTAAAGAAGCCAAATTGTGTGGTATGAGATACTACCTTGCGAGACTATTTAGGTGGAAAAATAGTTGAAACTACCTCTGTTATTCTGTAGAGATGACCCCTTAGAGAAACAATGACACTGCAGGGTTGAGACTCATAAACAGCAGGACGTCTCCACATATATGGCTGGCCCAAGAGAATATCACAAAAATCCAGTGGGAAAACATCACTTAATACCTCATCCTTGAAGGGTTGGACACCATATGACAATCGACACTATTGGCTGACACGAAGATCTCATCCTTGGCGAAGCCACCTGATGTTGTATGGTTGCGGGTGTGGTGTTGTCGACAATCCCAATTGTTTGACGACCTCTACTGAGATGAGGTTCTTCTGGCTTCCACTATCAACAATAAAATGTTGTAGGGTCCCCTTCACCCACATCTATGAATGAAAAAGGTGATCCCCCTCTTCAGGATCTGTTGGTTCTTCTGGTTGAATTGTTGCGGTTGCGACAATAGCAATGGGGTCTGCGTCAATGATCTGTCCTTTACCAGTATTTTCAGAATCAGATTCTGAATCAGGGTTCGGCTCCTTGTATTTGATTTTGGCCACCAATGACTATTTTGAGCGATATTCATTGGTGTTGTGCCAGGGAATTTTGTAGAAATCGCACCATTTTTTGGTGTCGTTCTTTGTCTTCCCGTGACCCTTCTTTTCCTGTGGATTGGGCTGGTTTTCGAGAGACTATTTATTAGGGACGTCTTTGTCATACTTTGGTTGTTGCGAATTTGTAGACCCGAAGTCCCATTTGTTCTTATGCTTAAATTTTCTCTCGATTTTAACAGCATATCGATAAGCAGCACCGAGTGAT
This sequence comes from Picea engelmannii, assembly GCA_009831015.1. NCBI lineage: Eukaryota > Viridiplantae > Streptophyta > Pinopsida > Pinales > Pinaceae > Picea > Picea engelmannii. The sequence goes on from ML779038.1 coordinate 401,670, forward strand.
GAGATGTCCAGAAAATCCATTTCAGTTTGGATGTATCTGTGTAGAAGCCCACGGTATTTCAGAACCAAATTTCATTCGAAGTCTTTGATACCCAGCTTGGTGCGAAAGGTATGGAAGGTATTGGTGAACTCCAGAATTACTTGTCCCCTCTCTTTCCGCAGTGTGGTCCATCTCATGTATTGGTCCTCATAGTTTCCAACAGGGTAATACTGTTCCTTTACCGCATCCACAAAAAAATCCCAAGTGGGCTCAGCCCCATATATTTCAGAATCCTCTGTGGAAATCTGCTCCCAGTAAGTTTCCCACCTATGTTTGACATGGGGGAGGGCCTTAAGGAGCGCGAAGATGATCTTTTATCTATCAGAAAAATTGTGAACAGAGAAATAACCTTCTAATAGATTTAACCATTTATCTAGGGCATCCACATCTATCTAACCTTCAAATATAGGAATATAAAAATTGACCTGTACCTTAAAAGGCGAGGTTCCTCCAAAGTGGTCGCTTGATGAAGACACACCTGATGCTATCGGGAGGCATTGAAGGATGTCAAAAAAATTCTCCATCATTTCGTCCCTTTGTCACGTGAGAGCTTGCTCAAGCAACATACTTATAGGATCGTCTGCTCCGTCATTTTTCTTTTATTCTACCATGGAGGGTTTCTTGGGCATGCAAGAGTGATTGTCTTCAAGAGATACAAGCTCAAGACCCAACTTGCTATACTCGGACCGTGTCGGGGATATGCACTGAAAAGCGATCAAGAGCAGCTTGCTCTGATACCACTGATCCGGATTATTTTCGCCACGAAATGAGAGCGGAGATATAATAAAGAAATACATAGAGATATCCCAGATATCCAATAATATAAAACAAATGTATCATAGATGCAACATAAACACTGAGATACAATAATACACAATTTCTATTAATGAAATAAATGTACAGAGACTGTAAAAATACAGAGTGAAAGACTCGCTAGAATGGTGGCAGCTTATCTCTGAGAAGAGATGTTACATCTACTTGCATTCGCAAGAAGATGATTACAATGAGGCTTTGAAAGCCTTTTTACAATAAACAGGAATGCCAAAAAATCTAACATCCAAAAAACTAAACCTAGGAGATGAAGCGCCAAAAGTCATGTGGGCCCCATTTGGGTAAGTTAGTACATCAACTTCTCGGGGTCGTAACGTTTTCATACGATCTATGTTTTAGGCGTATGATAGCCCGTTGGAAAGGTATCATCGAGGAGATTCATTTTGGGGGATCAATCATGTCTTTGGATATTATTGGGAATCTTGATATTGGAAAACCTTCATTTAGGCCCTCAAAATAGCCCCAGAAGTTAAAACTGCTAAAAATAGTAAATTGCCAAAATTGCTAGAAAATTGTTTTGAGCCAGTTGGAAAAGGTGGGTGGCCACTGATATCCACCTGGATCAATTGACCCCATTTCCCAATGGCCCTTCTCTCTTGTTTGTCCTACCACTTTTAAAAATTACCATATTGCAAAAGCTGACTTTTGTGTGTCCATTGCTAAATATTTTGAGTATTTTTAATAGTTATATGCCTGAGAGAGCCCTCTCTAGTTGGAAGGGTCGGAATACAACCTAAGCTTGGTTGAAATAGTTATCTTTGTCATTTTTTTATCATCCAAACAAATTTATAGAGTGCTAACATGACCTATTAAGATATTAACATGGCGCTCTGATTATATTTATTAGATATTAACATCTTCTTCCCCATTATATATTATATGTTAGGGACCTAACCCCTCACGTAGGTAGAACAATATATTCGGATGTAATAAAGGTCAATATTAATAAGGCCTTGTAATAAGGTAGAATAAGTCAAATGTAAGAGGACCTAATAGAAGCTTCTACTTCTTGAAGGATCTTCCTATAGATGGTTCTTTTGATAGACATATTTAGTATAAATAGGAGTCGAGGGTATGAGAATCCTATCTTGGATATTATTGTAATAGAGCTCTTCTTGACTGGAGTTTGTCCCCTCGAAGAGGCAAGTGAACATTGCTCTCAAAATCAAAGTGCTCTTTCTGGTGTTATTCTGATATCATTTCAGTGTTATTGTGGTGTTGTTATGGTTATATTGTTGTTTATCTTCCATTTCTAGCATTTTATTTATGTTCTGCATACTTTTTACATATGGAATATTACAAGTGGTATCAGAGCACTTTCCTCGACGAAAAATTGTGGGTTAAATTGTTTTCAGGGTAGAGATGTATTCTGATGTCTTTAAGCTACAAAGATCTATCATTGCGCACATAAACCCGCAGTTGAGGGATTCATACATGCAGGAAATACAAGTGGTACTTAAGCGCACATATGTTGGCCACCCTTGTAACCCCTGTTGGTACCCCTTCGAGTGGTGGTCCATCAGACAACACCTGTATACGGATCGACCTAGATTTCTTGAATCCCTCTTTAGATAAACCGATCGGTCGCCTAATTTCTATAGTGCCACCGAGAACAACACTCGGGAAGATACTCTCTAGTACCTGGGTATTCGGGTAGTATGGCTAAGGCATGGTCTAGCCTTCGTAGTTGGTGCCCTAAGATATTGGGCTGAGTATTAATGTTGGACCCTGCACATATATCAGATAGCTATAGCACAGGGAAAACCCTTGTCTGTAGAACCCTTAAATACCTAACCCTTGGGGACGGAAACAAAACATAAAACAAACAAGATCTATTGTCGCACAACTATGTTCGAGTTTCCAAATCACTACACATTTCTTCCTGGTTAATAATTTGGGCATTTCATCACTGCAATATTCTAGAAATTTTTGCACCATTAATTGAGACCTATTCCATTGGATTTATCTCTTTTCCCTTATCACATTCATACCTATCATTTTTTAGCAAATTTTTTAACCCCACCCACCCCTTTTCGGTTCCCTCATCATCATGGCCCATACTTGTAGCCAAGACTTGGAAGCTCGCTTCAATACCTTGCAATCTAATTTCACAAAGACCCAAGAAGAAGTGAGACATCTCAGTGCCAATATTGCCACCATCAATCAACACATGCATTCCTCCATCTCCACATCAATCACTAAACTCAAAGAAGACCTCAAACAAGACATGACTACCCAGCTTGAATTTGTTGTCTCGATAATCTACACCAAGTTACATATCCTTGCAAATGCCCCTTTATCTGACCCACCTTTGCATACCGAAGCTGAAGCTTCCTCTCATTCTCATAATTTTCATCCCCATCACTTTTATCATGACCTACACCTTCCACGGGTGGATGTGACCAAATTTGATGGCTCAGATCCCACTGTTTGGGTAACTCAAATGGAACATTATTTCTCTTTGTAAGATATTACAGATGATTTGGCCAAACTCTGGTATGGTGTTCTCCATTTATATCAAAAAATTGGCAATGGTGGCAATGGAGAAAAATTGCTCGTCAAGGGTATGTTGCTTGGACACACTTTGTGGTAGAGATTTATGAACGCTTTGACACTGACACCAACCATTTAGGTCGTTTGACAAAGTTGAAACTGTTATCACTCCAAGAAACTCCTTAGGTTTGTAGGCTAAGAATGTTTGGTAACTTAAGAATATAATGTGTAGGTATGCTTGGAACAATGGGATCACTCAATGATTAATGTAATAGACAACTCATCATACATTCAAATGAAACAATGATTTTAGAAAACAATAATTAGACCAGATATTTTTAAAGGAGAGGATGAAGAATACTAATCTTGATTGCCAAATACAACTAGGTGTAGGGCTTAATACAAGGTAGTAAGAAATCCTTCACTTCAAGTCTATGAGCTTAATAAAGAGATGACAATCTTTAAAAGCTTAAATAAACTGAAATAAAGTACAGAAAAAGATGCATGAACATTTCTGATATTGAAAGTAAAAGGAGATTGTAATTGTATTATCCAATATGAGTCTATATAGTAGCCAAAATGTATTCCTAGTTTGAACCCTTATCTCTTAGAAAAGATAGGCATTTATAGCCTTTTAAAATCAGTTTTTAAGATCCTGAAAACTTGGATCTGTAACTAAAAATAGAAAATAAACTAACTAATGCAATCAATAAACGAAGACTAGTTCCTAGAATTTGAACTATCTTCTATATCAATCTTTGACATCTGTACTTGATCATCTTTAGGAATTTCTTGTGTCATGGAAAGGTAAAGGCACCTGTCTTCTATAGCTGGACTTCTTTAATTAACCATAATCGAAACTTTAGGTTACCAATTTAGCATTTGGTCTTCAAAATATCCACGAATCTCTGATGCTGAGTGTTTCTTGATTAAGTGGTTAATCCTTTGATGCTCTCAAACCAATTTTAATACTTGAAAATTTGCCTTGCTCTAGCTTAGCTTTCAAAAATTTCTTTTTGTGCTTTTACCAGCTAATTCTCCTTATGATCTACTAGTTAGCTGGTGAATGTTTTGCCTTTCACCAGCTAACTGGTTGTAAATTTACCCTTTGCGTTGGTGAAAGTTTTGTCTTGGCCAAAAAGGAAACTTCCACCTCCAAAACTGTTGTTTTACCAAAAACTTAGTGTGTCTTTGATTTATCTCCCTCCATATTCACAGCAACCTGGGCCAATACCTGTAGATTTGGATGTGACTTATGCTTCTGCTTCAATTTCTCAATTTTCCTCTTAAGGCGTTTTTCTAACCACCATAAATTGTTATAGTCCTTGGTGATTTTATTATTTCTCTTTTTGTCTTTGACACTCTCACGAGCCAGCTTTTCAAATGATGCATTTGTCTCTACGAAATTGTCAGATAGAGATTTGTATCTTGCCTTGATTACCCTTTCCAAAACCTCCTGTTGAGCAATCATTTCCTTTAGTTGCTTGATTTTTTGTGATTTCTTTGACATTTTTCTCTTTGATGTTTCACCTTCACCAATGGGAGTAAAGGTCTCACAGTCTTGTGCAAATTCCATGGAGTGTTCAGGGCTTTTAATGGCTGGACTTTCATCTTCTTTATTTGGCTCTGTTTCTGAGTCTGTGTATGGTAGATTAAGAATATTTGTCTTCTTTACTGTAGGCTACTCTGAAGTGGTTTCAAAATCTAATTTTTTCTTTGATCTTTGAGACTTTATGCCATAAATCCTATCCTCTGGTGGTCCTGGAATAGCTCTCCTCCTCCTCAAGCTGCTCTGAGGAGTTAATTGCTTTTTCCCAGCTTTCTTCTGCTCATTCATGGGCTGAGTTTGGGTCTCAAAGCCTTCCCAAAAACGAAAATGTTGCCAAGTCCTTCCTCTTTGTCTTAGTTACTCTAGGATTATTAATTTGATCAGGCCAAAATGATAAAGAGTGTTTTTCATACTTAGAGGTTCAACCCTAATCTTTTTACATACTTTGGTTAGGCTTTTGTGAAAGAAGAAAGGTAAATTCATGAGAGTTTTCCTTGTGAAATGATCTAAGAGCTTGAAATGATATAGCATCAACTTATCATAACTACCTTTTGAGGTTATATAGAGTTGAATGCCTTTGAACAGGTCTTGCCATTTGTCCTCCAGATGAGAAACTGACATGCTTTTCTTCTAGGTGATATTTCTGAATTATGCCTTGAGATATGCTCTGAAATTCAGATTCTTGGTTGTTGTTGTCTTAAACTAGCTCTAGCCTGATCTAGGTAAGCTGGTTGTTGTGGAAATGGCGACTTCATCAACTATCATTTCTAAAGAACCCACACTAGCTTTGTTTCCATCATATGATTTAGCAAACGCTTCAGTTGTTGTTTGGTGGCAACCATTCTGTAACTTTTCAGCATAACCCATGCAGCCTGCGTCTGAGAAACATTTTTGGACATCTTGATGTCATTGTAAAAAGATAGGCTGTCTAATTCTTTCCTCAGTAATAAACCGCTCCGTTTCATTGCCATCTATAACTCGAACCTCAGACAATTCGCGAACAATGTCACGGTAGTTTCTTGATTGACCCAAGTTTTGGCGTTGGTGAAAACTCTCGATGTTTCCAATTCAAATATGAAGCCATAACATATTTCCCATGAACAATGTGTGTTCAAAATATGAAGTGTTGATTTGATGTCGTCGGCTGAGTAGTACTGCTCCTTTACCTGTGATGATGAATGTGAATTCATCATCTCCAATGCCATCATTGTTGAAGCATGCATTCATGAACACGATGTCTATAACATAATCCTCATCATCATTTTATTTCACCAGTGCCTCATAATGATTATGTGACATGTGTCGAGCGTGTCATCTTTTTTATTTCTGAAATCGTGGAGGAAAAACACGTGTTTCGTGCTTTCACCAGCTAATTGTCTGCGGGAAAGTACTCCTTAACCATTGAAACTCTCCGCTTTCACCAGCTAATCATCAACCTTGCAACACATGTTAGCTGTTGAAAGTATTTTCATGAAATTTTATAGAAAAGACCTTTATGGATCAACTTATTTCTAAGGCATGAATTTAAAACCTAAGTTTTGACACTAGAAGAAATTAAAAACAAATAGAGAAAACTACAGATGACCATGCTATCACCTACAAAATGAAACCATAGTCACTGATTCATTTTGGGAGCTAACATTTAGCTCCAACTGGGATGGATACCTCCCTGTGAGGTCACCAAGAACCTAGTTAGACTCGGTAGCCTTTATTGCAATTTGAAAATTTGAAAAAAAAAAAATCTCAGTACCATTGGGCATGGATTTATTCAAGTGATAAAAACAAAGAAAACATAACTAAAAAGAATATGTACAAGTAAAACAGGGATTTAAGAAAAGCCTTATGAAAAATAGGTCTTTAGAAAACGCCCGTTGAAAGGGCCACCTGCTACTTCCTCGCCTGCAAGATTTTGGAGAACAAAGGTATTGTTCTACTGAACTGCTATTATGACGAAAGGACCTGCCCAGAGAGCATCAAATTTGTCACGTTTCCCCTTCTCTTGCCTTGCTACATCCCATTTTAAGACCAGTTCCCCTATTTTGAAAATATTTGTTTTGACTTTCTTGTCGAAAATCTCCTTCATCTTTTCTTGGTGTAATTTTTTCTTTTCCAGAAGTTGCTCTCTATCTTGCTGCAACTATACCAGATTATGGATTCTTCGAGTTAAATCACTTGGTTCAGAGTCAGTTTCTTGTAAAAACTTTGCAACTGGCAATGCAAGTTGAACAGGAAATATGGCTTCAGTACCATATACTAACTTGAAGGGGGATGTACCAATTGACTTTTTATTTGTAACCCTGTCAGCCCACAAAGCAAATTTTAGCTTGGAATCCCAGCCTCTGGTATTTTATTCAATCAGCTTCTTTATAATTATGACTAAACTCTTATTCGATGACTCAGCTAAGCCATTTCCTTGTGGATAGTAAGCAGTGGAATGTACTAGCTGAACTCCCAGCTCTTCACATAGTTTTACCAAGTGTTTATCTTTGAATGCAGTAGCGTTATCAGTGACTATTCTCTTAGGGCAACCAAATCTGGTGAATATTTTTTCTTGCAGAAAATTAATGATGACAGTATGATTGGAATTCCTGGTAGGAATAACATCAATCCACTTTGTAAAATAATCAGTGGCAACAAGGATCCATCTGTGCTGACTGTTAGAAGGCGAGTGAATCTCACCTATGAAGTCTAGACCCCATTACTGGAAGGGACCTGTGACCACTATAGGTCTAAGGGGAAGATATTTCAGTTGTTGTTTACGTTCAAATCTTTGGCACTTGTCACATGTTCTCACAAACTCACACACATCTGAAAATAAGGATGGCCAGTAATAACTAGATCTTAAGATTTTGTGTGCGGTAGTCTTCCAATAGTGATGTCCTCCGCATTCACTATTATGGAACTCAGTCATGACCTTAGCTGCTTCCTCTTGGTTTATGCACCTCAATAATAAACCTATTGGATTTTTCCAGAACAATAAGTTGCTATTGATGAAAAAATTCATGTCTTTGAGCTTTAAAGCCATTCCTTGTGTTTTTGTCAAATCTGAAGGGACTGATAAAGTTTGCAGAAAATAAATAATGTGGTTGTACCATTTGCAATTAGCTAGGTGAGATGAGACCTGCATTTCCTCACTTCCTTTATCCTCTGAATATTGAACATTATATGCATTTATACTTACCAAATTTATTTCAAGCAGTTTACAATTTTCTTCTGCAAGAAGTTTGGCAAGGCCTTGACCTTTCACCAGTTTTGTCGATTTAATTTCAACATGAAATTCAATTAACTTTGTTATCCACTTACTCCTTTTCCCATATATGTCGGGTTGTATAAGCACATCTTTAACTGAACTGGAAGGTACATAAGATATTACCTTGGCTTGAAGGATGTAAACTCTGAAAGCTTTTAATGACTTGATGAGTGCATATGCTTGTTTCTCCAATAATTCAAACTTCACCTCTGCATCCCTCAAGACTTTACTGAAGAAGGCAACTGGCTGCTCCTGATCATCAGCATTTCTCTACAATAGTACTGCTACAATTATATCTTTTGAAGCAAATGAAAAGATATAAAATTCCTTGGCGAAGTCGGGGCTGATTAAAACAGGGGTTGTCATAATAGCTTCCTTGATAGCATTGGATGAGTGTTTGACTTATTCAGTCCATTTTAATTTGGAGTTGTTTCTTAACATAGAAGTGATATGCTTTGTGAGTTATGCAAATTTTGCTATAAACCTCCTGATAAATTTTATAGTCCCAAGGAAAGACTGAATGTCCTTCTTTGATCTAGGAAGAGACAAATTTTTAATTGCTTCTACTCTTTTTGGGTCGATCATCACCCCATCAGATGAAACAATATGTCCAAGTAATTTCCCTTCCTTAAGTGCAAAATTTGATTTTTTTGGATTAAGAGAAATGCCATACCTTCGACATTTTAGGAATGTCTTTTTTAAGTGTTGCAAATGATGTTCATGGCTGCTCGAAAAAACAGTGATATCGTCAAGATATATCAGGACGAATTTGTCTTTCTCCCCAACGAAAGCAATGTCCCTCACCCTTTGTAATGTAGCTCCTGCATTCATCAATCCGAAAGGCATATTTTTGTACATAAACATACCCCATGGAGTAGTAAAGGAATTCTTTTCTCTCTCATCCGGATGGACAGTGATTTGGTTGTACCCAAAAAACCCATCAATAGAATACATCACCTTTGATCCTGACACCTTCTGCAAAATATGTTCCATTTTGGGCAGTGGGTAGTTTTCCTTCCTAGAGCACTTATTCAAATTTTTGAAATCCATGCAGAGTCTGATCTCTCCATTCTTCTTTCTGACCGACACAAGATTTGCAATCCATTCTGAATATTTGAGAGGTATGATAATGCGGGCATCCAATAGTTTCTTGATTTCCCTTTCCATTGTAGGCAGCAACAAAGGATTAAAGGATCTAAGTTTCTGCCTAAATGGTTTGGTATCTTTGTTCAAGGGGATCTTGTGCTGAATTACCTCTGTGTCAAAAGTCTTCAAGTCATCATATTTCCAAGCAAAGATGTCAGCAAACTCCTTTAGCAATTCACCATAATCAGCCTTTTGTTTTTCAGTCAAATGTGAAGCTAAGTTGACATATTTAGGATTTTGTTCGCTGGCTACATTATACTGCAAAACATCTGAATCTTTTTCCCCCTTTTCCAATTTGACAACTACATCATTGTTATCAAAAAGATTTTCTAAAGGGACCAAACCTTTAGGAATTCTGTTGGTGGACAACTGTACTATTTCATGTGATGCTATTTTGCTTCTGAATTTTGGCTTCTCAGCTTCATCTTCATGTTCATTCTCCTGATCAATTTGCAAATCTGCAAAATCATCTATTACTGTAAGAAATCTAGTGAGTTCAGCATCGTCTTCAAAAACCTTCCTGAATTTTACATTATCAGGGAGGGATGGCCTATACTTAACTTGAATTTTGTAATTCAATTTATGAGGCATAGGAGGTATAAAACCACAGGCTGACACAGCTAATGAATCAACCAATTCATTCATTGCTCTGGGTACATATGAAATTTTGAAAACTGCAAAAGTATGAATCGCCCTCAAAACTTTGTCTCTATATGCTTTCAGCCTGACATGTTTTGCTTGAAAGGACTTATTTACTTGATGAATGATTAAATCTGCATCTCCGAATACATGTAATCTCTTAATCTCCATCTCTTTCACTGCATTTAACCCCAGAAGCAGTGCTTCATACTCTGCAATATTGTTAGTCACTTTAAAATCAAGTTTAAAGGACAAATGAGAAGTTTTCTTTGAAGGGGAAATCAATACCACCCCTGCTCTTGCTGATTCTTTGGTACAAGCACCATAAAAGAACATGGTCCAAAGATCTTCCTATGCTTCTTCTATGGACTAAACAACGGGATTTATAAGAAGCAATGCATCTGGTAATGAATCATCAATTTGTAAAATACAAGATCCCATACCTGTGTCGACAGAATAGATAGGATGGTTGGATGGATTGTGTTTGTCACTGATTACATATGCTAATTGTGATTCCCTATATAACCTTCTGTTTACCTGTCCAAAAACAGGGATAGTAGCATAGAAGAGATCCATTTGAAGAGTTCCACCTAGCCTCTTCATCCACGATCTTGATAACAAACATCCAAATTTAGGTGGGATGCCTGCCACTACTATATCCATAACCATAGTTTTCATGGATGTTTGGGTTAAAGTTACAGCCAAGTCCTTGATCATTCCGAGACATTTGACTTTTTGAGAGTCAAAAGAGAAAATATCATGGTAAGACTTAGTGATCTCTAGCCCAAGCTCATCCATGACCACCTTTGGCATTAAATTGTGAGAAGCACCGGAGTCCAACAAACAGTTATGTAATGTTTTCTCATGAATATTTAGAGAGATGTAAAAAGGAGGATAGCATTCATCTCTATCTTCTATCATTTGGCCCAGAGTAATGGTTGGATTTTCATCATATATGTTGAGAATATCAGCAGAAGGGGATATAGATTTGGGATCCAGAGTTTGAGGATATCTTTTTTGAACGTTTCATTTTTCATTAACTCAACCAGAGGAATGGGAATTTTAATTTTTTGTATTTCAGCCTCAAAATTAAAAGAATATGGGACTTTATCAGAGACTTTATCAAAGACTTTTACCTCATTTAAAGGATCTTTATAAATGTTTTTTTTTTCAATGGGGGTCTAACTTTTCGAAATTTTTTGCTTGACAGGGGCAACAGTCTTCTTGGGAGGAGCTGATGCTTCTGCTTTTGAGGGATCTGTTTGCTGATTCTATGATGTATGATCTTTTTGGTTAACAGGGGCTATGTTCTTTTCAGGAGAGGCTAGTGCATTCTGTTGGGCAGTATCAGACTTAGATCAGAGATTATATCTGTTCTTATCCTCCGTCGTAAAAATGCCATCATCAGTAGAATTATCCTCTGTCTGTTTAGTCATCAATGTCTCTTCATAGTCGTGTTGTGTCAGATAAGATTTCCCTGTTTCTTCTCCAACACAGTGAATATTATTTTCTCCATCTTCTTGATAATCACCTTCATATTCATACATCATGACATTCTGAAGAGGAGCCTTTATTCTCTGATCTTCAGTAGGATTCCTTTCTCTTTGAAAAATATGCGTTGGTTGATTATTTCTTCTGAAGTTGTTAGGATTTTGATTTGGGTTTCTACCTGTGTAATCATAAGTTCCCCTTCCCTTTTCAGGATTCTTATTTTCAATATTGAGCTTAGATATCTCAAAAGTTAGAGACTCTAACATCTTAGCCATTTTATCTAACTTTGGGTCAGCACTTGATGAAGAAGAAGCTTCATTTCTTGGCCTTCTCCTATGAGAATTTCCCTTTAGCTTTTGAGAGGATAAAACATTTGATTCCACCTCAAGGGTAGCATCTTGCATCAGAGATAGTGTAGGTGACCTCCTTTATCTCAACAATAAATAGAACTCTGAGTCAAAAGAATCAGAATATGTGATTTTGGCAGAAGCATATGAAGGTTTTATCTCTGCTGGTATTTTACTGTACATTCGGTTAAACCTTTTAGTGAAATCAGAGACTGACTCACCATTTTGTTTCCTTAGATTTCCAAATTATGTGATATAGTATACACAATCTCTTCTATCACCCCAATGTTCCAAGAAGGTATCATCCAATTGCTCAATTCCAGCTATGGAACCAACAGGGAGTTCTTTGAACCATTTCCTAGCATGGCCATCTAAGCTTTGGACAAAAACTCATGTCCAAACATCTTCCTCCTCAATATTAAGGTTTTCGGCATAATTGTAGAAAGCCTCGATATGTTCTTCAGCAGACACATTGCCCTCACCTGTGAATTTGGGCATATACTTCTGATAGTCTCCTGTCGGCATAGCTGATACTGGGTTTGGCAATATAAGTGGTGCATACCTAGTAGCTAGGATTTGTTGCATCGTAGTTAAAGGAGGTCGTGCAGCCATAATGTTCAGGGGTGAGAAAGGTGATATTTTATTTTTTGACTCTTCAACACTGGGGGAATGTGAAGGAGGTGAATCTTCTAATGGGAAAGAGGTATAATATGAGGCTCTGTAAAAATTTGCAAGTTGTCCAGCAAAGTTTTCTTCACCTTTAGTAGACAACTCTTGAAGAAGATGTTCAACAGCAAGGAGGCTAGTATAGATGTTTAAATGATCTTCTTTCTGCCGTGAATGAAAAGACTCAAGAGAAGAAGAAATATGATTTCTTTCTAAAGTCTTGGATGCTTTTTCAATCAATTTTGAATCTATCAATTTATCATCATTGCTATTTTCCTGTTGATAAAAAGGACTTTGTTCTTCTACAGTAGTTATAGTTGTTTTTTCATCAGCACTCTTGGAAAACAATTCAAATTTTTATGTAGTAGATTTTCCAGAACTAAAGAGAGGATTACCTTCTATATCTGATTTTGAAGCTTGACCCTGAATTTTATTTCCTCTTCTGAGAATTAGTTCTAGATTGGGCACTGGTGTGATAGGTGATTCTTGTGGATTCTCCCTAGTACTGATCCTCTTAGGAGCCAGGATGAACTTGTGGAGTCACCAGATAGATAATTACAACCAATAAAATGTCTAATCTTTGTCTATCATCAAAGATCATCTCTGTGTCGTATCCTAGGAAAGCAGAGCTTAAATTTCAGTTTTCCCCGGCAACGGCGCCAATTTGTTATCACTCCAAGAAACTCCTTAGGATTGTAGGCTAAGAATGATTGGTAACTTAAGAATATAATGTGTAGGTATGCTTGGAACAATGGGATAACTCAACGATTAATGTAATAGACAACTCATCATACATTCAAATGAAACAGTGCTTTTAGAAAACAATAATCAGACCAGATATTTTTATAGGAGAGGATGAAGAATACTAAACTTGATTGCCAAATACAACTAGGTGTAGGTCTTAATGCAAGGTAGTAAGAAATCCTTCACTTCAAGTCTATGAGCTTAATAAAGAGATGACAGTCTTTAAAAGCTAAAATAAACTGAAATAAAGTAGAGAAAAAGATGCATGAACATTTCTGATATTGAAAGCAAAAGGAGATTGTAATTGTATTATCCAATAAGAGTCTATACAGTAGCCAAAATGTATTCCCAATTTTAACCCTTATCTCTTAGAAAAGATAGGCATTTATAGCCTTTTACAATCAATTTTTAAGATCCTGAAAAACTTGGATCTGTATCTAAAAATAGAAAATAAACTAACTAATGCAATCGATAAACAAAGACTAGTTCCTAGAATTCAAACTGTCTTCTATATCAATCTTTGACATCTATACTTGATCAGATTTAGGACTATGTTGTGTCATGGAAAGGTAAAGGAACCCGTCTTTTGTAGCTGGACTTCTTTAATTAACCATAATCGAAACTTTAGGTGACCAATTTAGCATTTGGTCTTCAAAATCTCCATGAATCTCTGATGCTGAGTGTTTATTGATTAAGTGGTTAATCCTTTGATGCTCTCAAACCCCTTTTAATACTTGAAAATTTCCCTTGCTCCAGCTTAGCTTTCAAAAATTTCCTTTTGTGCTTTCACCAGCTAATTCTCCTTATGATCTGCTGGTTAGCTGGTGAAAGTTCTGCCTTTCACCAACTAACTGGTTGTAAATTTACCCTTTGCGCTGGTGAAAGTTCTGTCTTGGCCAAAAAGGAAACTTCCACCTCCAAAACTGTTGTTTTACCAAAAAATTAGTGTGTCTTTGATTTATTTCCCTGCATATTCACAGCAGCCTGGGCCAGTACCTGTAGATCTGGATGCGACTTATGCTTCTGCTTCAATTTCTTAATTTTCCTCTTAAGGTGTTTTGCTAACCACCATAAATTGTTATAGTCCTTGGTGATTTTCTTCTTTCTCTTTTGTCTTTGACACTCTCATGAGCCAGCTTCTCAAATGTTGCATTTGTCTCTATGAAATTGTTAGACAGAGATTTGTATCTTGCCTTGATTACCCTTTCCAAAACCTCCTGTTGAGCAATCACTTCCTTTAGTTGCTTGATTTTTTGTGATTTCTTTGACTTTTTGCTCTTTGATGTTTCACCTTCATCAATGGGAGTAAAGGTCTCATAGTCTTGTGCAAATTCTATGGAGTGCTCAGGGATTTTAATGGTTGGAATTTCATCTTCTTTCTTAGGCTCGTTTTTTATTTTGTGTATGGTAGATTAAGAATATTTGTCTTCTTTACTGTAGGCTGCTCTGAAGTGGTTTCAAAATCTAATTTTGTCTTTGATATTTGAGACTTTATGCCGGAAATCCTATCCTCTAGTGGTCCTGGAATAGCTCTCCTCCTCCTCAAGCTGCTCTAAGGAGTTAATTACTTTTTCTCAGCTTTCTCCTACTCATTCATGGGCTGAGTTTGGGTCTCAAAGCCTTCCCAAAAATGAAAATGTTGCCAAGTCCTTCTTCTTTGTCTTAGCTCTTCTAGGATTATTGTTGTGCCTCTTCTGTCACCTTAGTGAACAAAATAGAGGTGCTTGCAAGGTTAGTTGTGTCTGTTGAGCAGGACAGCTGCAAGGAAAAGAGTTAGGGAAAGAAATAGAAAACAACAACTAAGAATTAAACTAAGAAATGCAATAACAACTAAATTCATGAGCATAGGGACATAGAGACAAAAAGAACAATGAGACCCATGTCACCAATGATAAGGCTAATATTAGTGAAATAATACACCAAGAAGTAAGGGGAATATGAGTCCCTTCTTCCTCTAAGGGAGGGCGCTTGGACCCCCACAAGCAAGCTCTTCTTACAACAAATAAAAATGGAAAATGATGAAATAACTCTTTGCTAATCCACTCAAGGGGTGAGATGGATTGCCCAATGCAATGGTGCAAATATACTCTTGGCAAAGATAGAGTCCTAAAGAGAATAATGGAAGCATAACTTTGCTTTGAATTCCCTTAAAAATGAAGTGTATCCATGGCCTTTTTATAGCATTCCTTTGAGATATTGTTCAACTAGTTTGTAGTGTGAAAAGAGGCTAATTAGGGCATTTCTAGGTCTTTGACCAACCATCCAGTCGAATCCAGTCTAGATTTGAGTGTCAAATCGGCTTGGGAGCTGAACCATAAGTGGGTGGGAGGCCGAACACTCTCATAAATGCGTTGTTTCTTAGGTGTGTGTCTTTTTGAGATAACAATCACACATCGTGCCATGTGCGCGATTTCTACTTTCCTGTTCCGCGCATGTGCGTGCGCGCCCAGTGTCTTCATAACGCCCTTCAATTTTTCATTACTTTGTATAGTTTTTGACCCTTTATGAATAATTTGGTGTTAATTCAGGTCCATGGATGACTTCATCATTGTTTGGCGATGCTGAGTTCTTGTAACCATGTGCGGATGAAATTTCAGTGATAACAGATGCCCCCTAATGAATGAGGTTAGGAGCATACGTATAGCGGAAATCCATCAATGTTTCTTCTACTGAGAGTGTTTTTGTAAGAGAGAGCAATAGTGGGATCATCCAGAGCGATACGTTGGAGGGAAAAAGGAACCGGTAGAACCCAACCTTCCATGAGGTGTGTGAAAAAGAAAACTATGTACAAACGAGGTGGGCATGCCCCATGCTCATGTTATGTAACTCAAAAAAGAGGAATGGAGTGTTGGTGTAGACAACTGCAGTGCCCTCTGGGGAGGTCGTGATAAAGGCAGAAGACAATTCTGCAGATGAACATATTCTGAATAGTAGGCAGTGATCATAGTAATAAGTATCACCGATTATGTGGGTATTGATAGCCCAGCCAAGTTCAGAGGTCTTCGGAAAATGAAAGAACTAACTACAATAGTCGCAAAGTAAGACCCACCATAACATGAAAAAGTGTTGATGTTGAATGTTATGGGGTTCAATGACAGTAGGGAGAAATTGTGTGTCACCCTATGTCGTCTGAGATCTCTCATTGGGTGGGTAATGAGAATCAAGATATTGTCACCCTTCTGGAAAACTGTGTTGATGTCGACAAAAAAGGGGGATGTGACTCCCATAAGCAAATGGATTTGTGAAATCTACTAGGTGAGATTAGGAAGTGGAGGAGGTACATGGATGAAGTCAAGATGTAGGAAGACTCAAGACTTCCCTTGGTTGGAGTATATGTGAGATAAAAAGTGGCCACAATCGTTCAATGAGGTCAAGTGTCAGGGGGATGACAAGACCGGGGATAAGTTGTGCCAGAGGTGGGACAAGATGAACAAATTCAGAGGGCAGAGGTAAGTGGCCTGTGGGGTACTCTAAAGATATGGACGATGTCGGTCAAGGGTAGATGATAAGTAGTGCTCCAACCAAGGGTGACATGGGTTGCGATTGGCCAAAAAGGGAAGCAGGTCGCCAAAGGTGACGACAAAAAAGGTAATGTAATGACTGGAAATAAAGGTGTTTGTACAATAAATAACGAATAATTGGGGAGAAATGTACAAATACAGAAACGGGTGCCCTAGTGTGATATGGTTGGCCCGGGAAGGGCATAATTTTCTCAGGAAACTGATGGAGGGTGGGGGCCCCATGGGTGGGTTTCTGTATGAGATAAATGAAATGAAGGGAGATTTGCAGATGAGTAAACAGATTGTGGATGAAATGGAGGGTTCATGCTACTGCGGAGGTGCAACCCGACCATAGAACTGTGGAGAGGTAATCTGGGAGTCCGTTGGAAAAGCTAGCAAAATGAGGAGAAGGAGTATGTGGTTGATTCATGACATGATGTAAGACTATTGGGACTCCCATTCCTAAAGGGTTTTGAAAAACAACATGAGTGTTAGAAGTGCCAAAGGGTGCTATGAATGGGACAACTCATATGGGTAAGTGTGCTAATGGGTGACAGTACCGAAGATGCAAATGGAGGTGTGGGTACTACAGAGACGGAAATGGGGATCCTAGAGGGAAATGTCAGAGGATGTGACTAGAAATGTAAGTGAGATTCAGAGGGAATGACTACATGCCAGTGCTGAGTATATACCTAAAGGGGTTGCATCGATGTATGATGACCAAGTACCTGCACACACATGAAAACCAAATACCTGATGTGAACAATATTTGAAGATAATCGAATATGTGAGCATGTATTTGATAAGTGTGAATATGTGCATGCGTACCTGATTAGGGTATGAAAAATGGCACCTCGGGGGCTCAGGATGAAAAGAGGCCCAGGGACTGTTGTGATGTAGATGACGGGATGCTAAGCCCGTGGCTAAAGACAGATCAAGAAATGGATGCCTGGAGCTCCCGAAATGGTGAGTGGAAGTTTGGCAAAAAGGCCTATATATAGCTATAGGGCCCACATTGTCACCTCATTTGTACTTGCTGCTATAGTGATTGGACGAGAAGCATCTAGAGGAGATTGTGAGATTCTGGGAGGATGAGGCATCCAATTGAGGACCCATGAGCGTCAGGTTAGTGGAATGATCATCTTGCATAGAATTAGGGTTTCATTTTTTGGGCAGAGACTATACGGAAGGTCTTACAGGGGTGTTTAGGGGTGTGGGCCCCACATGCGCGGGTGATCTGGTAATAGGTGCGCACACGTGCACACCTGTCCACCAGATAGACGCACATGGGAGCGTTGGTAAGGAGATAAAGGGCGCGCACAGTGTGCGCGCCTGGGGGTTGAACATACATGCATATGTGTGCACCTATAGGTTGAACAGGCACACACACGTGCGCGCCTGTAGAGTGAATAGGCGCACCTGAGAGAGCGCTTGTGTAATGAACAGGTGTGCACGCGTGTGCACCTGTGTAGTGAATAGGAATGCTCACGTACGCGCCTATGTAGTGAGAAGGAGTGAACACGTGTGCACCTGTGGGGTGTACAGGCGCACATGTGTGCGCGCTTGTGGGTTAAACAACCGCGCCATGGAGGCAAGGTTGACAGGTGTAAAACATGTCTTTTTTATGTTGTTGATTGCCCATGTGGTTGATTTAGGATGGTTTTATGGTGTGCAGGTGAGCTTCGGGCATGATGCCTATTGGTTGGCGAGAGCGGGATTGGTCCCAGTTGTGAGACATTGTGGCTATTGAGGAGCCAGGTGTATGTGCAAATTTGGCAGCATGTGGGTTGCTGAAGTTCTTTGAGTGCTCCTTGATATAGGTGCAGGAGTATCTCCTGCAGTTTCTTATCTGGATGTGGAGTCTGGACCTGCACTGCTTCATAGTGCGGGGAGAGCAGATTCCCGTCACTGTGGTGGAGGATGTGTATTTTTTGACTAGGCTCCCATTTCGGTGAATGCCCCTACCAACAGAGCCGGTGCTATTGAGAGATACGCCGCTAGTGACGGTGGGTCGGAGATATTGTTTGGGGTCGAACTATATGTTAGGCACAGTTGTGAGCATTGGGGCGACGGATGCCCTAGTGCATCGTCGTATAACAATGATGGTTGTGAGAGTGTATGGTTCGTTGGAGATGCAGCGGATCAACGGTGGCCAGCTGATGGTGATGGAGAGAGTGTTGGCCAGTGAGCATTTCACCTGGGGGCTTACATTGCATTCCAGGATGGTGGGGCAGTTGGACCACTGTCGGTCCATGGATATGGGAGAGTTTTCCTTCAAGTCCATCCTGGTGGCCTGGTTTCTAGAGAGGGTGTTGATGTTGCACCCTAATATTCTATTGGGTGCACCTAGGGCACGAGAGCCACGGCTGAGGTGGTGGTCGACTGTGTTGCTTCGCCATGGTGGTGGCGAGGGTGGCCACTTCTTCACTGCAGAGGCGACACAGGTATGGCGGGAAATGTCGTAGGTGATATTGTGGTACCCCTATGCTGGGGTTGACTTCCAGGAGGATCCAGACATGGTGCTACCTCTAGGGGAGGTGTTTGACCACCGAGGTATGTTGATGATGTTGATATATATGTTTTTGTGTTTTTGAGATAGCATGCCATATGTATATGATATAGATGTTGATACTATATGTTGTTTATTTGTATGTGCGGATGTGTCACCTCGTGGGCGTGAGGTGGAGTTGCAGAGAGTGTCAACTCATCAGGAGACGGAGAGACTACCATAGAGAGAGAGATGTCAGCATGAGGATGTCGCGGTGCAACCAGCTAAGTCGGAGAGGGCAGTGAGGAGACGTCGGTTTGATGACCCTGATGCTAGGCCATCACATGCTCCTTCAGCGGCTGTCGGAGTGGATTTTGAGGACATACGTCGTCGTCTAGAGGTGGTGTTATAGTATGTTCCTGAGGGCATATGGTCGCGCATCCAGGATGAGGGTATCCTGGAGTAGTGCGTGGGGGTTCCGCCTCCATGGCGGGTCGTAGTACAGCGAGCAACAATGGCTGGTGCTACGATGACCGAACGACTGCCACCGGGGTAGGAGGTACCGGTAGGGGGTGGACCACCACCGCCTGAGGGAGGGGCAAGGGGTGGTGGGCCACCACCGCCTGAGGGAGGAGTAGGCAGTGGTGCTCTAGAGGCACCATGAGTGGTGCTCTAGGTATTGATGTATATATATTTTTTGTATATAGGCCGGTGAGCCCATTTTGTGCCGAGGTGCTTCATTGGCCTATGGATAGTTGTATTTTTGTATGTAAACATTTGGATGGCACTGTGGACCTTTCGATATATACATGAGTATACATTTTTGATATCTATGTGGTGTTTACATGTGTTTTGTTAATGTATTGATGATGTCTAATCTATATATGTGATGACAGTTTGTGTTATATGTTTATGTATGTGTAGAGGTAGCTTGATGTGATATATGCCATTCTAACACAATATTAGCTAGGTTATCTATAATTTGACTCAATTGTCTTAGAATATGTGTAAATGTAATAGAGTCAAAATGTCGAGATAAAAGTCTAACCTACAGGTATTTGCGAAAGAGGCAAGGATCACGGACATGGTACACATTGTTGAGCTAGAGTACAACTAGTTGAGAGTCGAGAAAGATGCTAAGGTGACGAATACAATGATGTTGGGCATCGGCTAGGAGGCCAATGATGGCAGTGTATTCAACTTGGTTGTTGGTTGTTGAACCCAAACATATGCCGCTTGAATGGAGCATTTCATGTGAGGGCGTGTAGAGAACCCAAGAGGACGAAGTGAGATTTTGCGTCCAACTGCTGGCGCCATCAGCGTAACCGATGTGGTAGGCTGGTGGAGGAAGCATCTGTCAATAGCACAAAGTATAGTTTAGATGTGAGGGAGGGAAAAAAGATTAAAAACGTTATAAAAGAAATAACCTAAAGTAGAATGACTATGTTTAAGCGTAAAATTTCTTTAGATACAACCCGTTGATGGGTTCTTTGAGAGAGAGGCCTTCAAGGGAGGCCAGGATGTATGCACCTTTGGTGAGGCAATGTTGGATAATGTATGGGCCATGCCAGAGTGACTCGAATTTTCCATGGCAAAACGTATCATGAGCGATATCGTAAGCCAAGATGAGGCCACCTTCGCGAAATGAGCAAAGGTTAACATGTCGATCAAAGGTAACCTTGGATCATTTTTTAGCTGCCTCGTTGTTCTGTAATGAAGATCAACGATCTTCATCCAAAGACTCTAAGTTCAACAAGTGCTGCTCCATTGGAGCAGTGTCGGGTAACAGCTCAATTGCAGTGCGTAAGGTGGGAATTTTGCACTCAATGGGAAGAGTGGCCTTAACCCCATAGACTAGATGAAATAGTGTGAAACCAGTAACTGTTTGCACAGCCATTCGATAAGCCCATAGCGTAGAAAATAACATATGATACCAATTGGTTTTATGTTTATTAACCGTGCGCTGTAACATGGTCTTGAGGACTTTGTTAAGTGCTTCGACCTGTCTGTTATGACTGAGGGTAATATGGTGAGGCAAACTCATGAGAGAATCCTAACCGAGATGAGAGTTCGATGAATATCTCATTCTTGAAGTGTTTCCCATGATCAGAAACGAGTTGGAGTGGTACTCCAAAGCGGGATATGAAGTGGTTAAAGAAAAAACGCATTGCAGTGTCGGTGGTGTTGGGCTTCTGCCCATTTGGTGAAGTAATCGACGGTGACAACAATGTAATTGTGACCATTCCTGGAGGGGGGATTACAAGTCATGAAGTCGATGCCCCATTTACAAAAAGGTCCAGCAGTGATGATGGGATGAAGAAGAGCGGGGGGAGCTCGGGCTTTATTGGCATAGAGTTGACATTGCTCACATCGTTTCACGACATGAATGCAATCATGAAACAAGGTAGGCCAAAAGTAACCGGCTGGGATAATCTTTTGAGCAGTGGATATGCTCGAAAGATGGCCCCCACGTGTGCCACTGTGGTAGTCGTTTAAGACTCTATCGGCCTCATCAATAGTCAGGCATCGACGAAGAATGGTGTCGACTCCCTGTCGGTATAGGATGTCTTCGATGAGGAGGTAGAGGGGGGCCTGATGGCGAATATGACGAAGATCATCTCATGACAGGTGGTTACTGAAATTTTGAGTTCTAAGGTAGACGAGGAGGTTTCCATACCAAGGATCATCTGAAGTGATGTAAAATAGGTGGTCGTCGGGAAAGTTGGTGTTGACAGGGGTATTGGTGGTGTCAGAGGGGAGGGTTGTGACATGTTCGATGAGAATGAGGGCCTTCTTACTCTTAGGTGTTGAGAAATCGAGGTTGTACTCCTGAAGGATAACGATCCATCGAGAAAATTTGTCATTAACTTGCCAACGACTGAGCAAGTACTGCATAGGGTTGGAATCTGCGACGACCTTTGTCGTGCGAAGTAGAATGTAGTGGCGCAGTTTCTGGACTGCAAGGATGACTGCAAGAGAAAGTTTATCTTTGTGTTTATACTTCAGGGGTGACCCTAAGAGGTTTTTACTAATGTAATAAATGAAATGCTCATGATTTTCATCAGCGAGCTAGACGAGAACTCCTGCTACTGATACAGTTGATGCTGATACGTAGAGGATATAGTCGAGATTGTAGTCAGGTGCACCAATTAAAGGTGTGTTCGAGAGTGTTGTTTCAAGATCGTCAAATGATTGTTGGGCATGGTCGTCCCAGTGAAATGGGATGTCGTGACATAGTAAGCGAAGGAAACTGTGTGCACATATGGTGTAGTCTGGGACAAATCGTCGTAGAAAGTTAGCTTTGCCTTGTAGGCTCTGAAGTTGAAGTAAATTCCGGGGAGGTGGAATTTCGGTGATAGCTTGGACTTTGAGGGGGTCCATGGTAATACCGCTTTGGGAAACAATAAAGCCAAGGAGGTGCCCTGCGGAGACACAGAACACACACTTGAGCGGATTCAAGTGGATATTGTACTGACGACACCATTGAAAGATGATTTGTAAATCATCAAGATGTTGGGTGCGTTTCTTAGATTGAGTTGTGAGGTCATCCAAGTAGGCGAGGATGATATGAGCCAGATCATGAAAGATGTATGTCATAGCCCGTTGGAAAGTTGCTCCGACATTATTTAAGCCAAAAGACATGACACGATATGAAAAAGTACCCCAAGGGGTAGTGAATGCGGTTTTATGTTGATCGGCGGGGTGAATTTGAATTTGATTATAACCAGAGAATCCGTCCATAAAGGATAAAGCCTCGTGGCCTGCGCAGTCGTCGATAATTTAATCGATGAAAGGCATTGGAAAGTTGTCTTTGGGACATGCGTGATTGAGATCGTGAAAGTCTGTGCAAATGCGGATAGTGCCCTATTTTTTGTTAACGAGTATAGGGTTGGAAACCCATGAGGTATAGGTGATGGGGTAGATGAACCCGGTAGCGCGTAATTTGTCAATTTCGGCTTTGATGGTCGCGGCTTTGGATGGGTGTAGAGGTTGTTGTTTTTGACGAACTGGTGTAATGTCGCGCCATGTGTCGATGCGATGTTCGACGATAGAGGGATCGAGGCCAGGCATTTCCGTGTATGACCAGGAAAAAATATCTCGATATTCTTGGAAGAGGGCTTTATATACAGTGATTTCCTGAGGAGTGCAAGCAACTCCAATGGTGATTTCTTCGACGATGCCATTTTTTATGGAAATGTCAATTTTAATGGTTGGGAAAATCTTGGCCATGTTTCCTTCTTCAAAAGCATCAGGGGCGGGAAAGGGGTTTCTGAGCTAGTCGATAGGCCCTGATGGGATAAAATCCTTGGTTTCGATTGTGTAAATGGGGTGTTGGTTAGGAGGCATGGAGGCTTCCTATGGAAAGAAGAGTGCACGGTGGTGTAGCGCATCCTAGGGGATGTCTGGGTGGTGTAACTCTTCGAGTATTTCTTCGTCGCATTGGAAGTGATGGGAATACAAGGGGTCATGAGGAGTGATATCGGTGACCGATGTCATTTGGTTTCCCCTTGGTGAGGAAGAAACAGGGGGAACAATGCTAGGAGATGGTGAGGGTTCACTTGACATAAACCAGATATTGAAGTACTGAGGAGTACTCATGGTAGTTGGGTGTAAAATGTCCATAGGGGAATGAGAAAGAGAGTTGGGGGGATTGGGGGGTGAATCCTCAGATAATTCATATAAGAATAAGGGAGGCATTGGAAGGGCCTTGGGTTCGAGAGAAATGACATGAATATCCTCTAGTGATGAAGTAATAACAATTATCGACTCTGCGGGTTGTTGAAGCAGGGTCAATTGGCATTGTCTATATTCAAGGATCATAGGACAATGGTATGTAAAATGAGCTAATGAGTCACAAGAGAGAAAGGGAATCTCATGCGTTCATTGACTAAAGTGGTGACATAACGAATTTTAGTGATATTTGTTGAGGAGGACGTAGCAGGACTGGGTTTTCTCTGGAAGCTCTGGCATACTGCGGCTAATGTTTGCCGAAAGCGTGGCAGTGCTGGACAATGGTGGGTATAATGGACATATTCTGAACATATAGTGCAAGAGAA
Organism: Picea engelmannii; assembly: GCA_009831015.1. NCBI lineage: Eukaryota > Viridiplantae > Streptophyta > Pinopsida > Pinales > Pinaceae > Picea > Picea engelmannii. The sequence goes on from ML779038.1 coordinate 425,910, forward strand.
TTTGGTCTACAACCCTTTACTACTAGAATGGGGCATGGTAGTGGTAGGACTGGCTATAGTGGCGAGTGTTGGGGGAGTGTGACTAAGTGGAATCAAATTCTGTAACTCTGGTAGAGATGGGTAGTTGATGGTTTGGTGCCCCTCTTTCTCACATAGTGCGCAAGGAGGTTGGATGCGTGGAGGAAGTGGAGTTGTGGGCTCCTTCTTCTTTCTCCTGCTCCCAGTTGTGGCAGGGGGGTTAGTGAGTGGTGGTGTGGTGGGAGTAAGTATGGGAATCGTCATGGGGATTCCTTCTTTTTTGGGGGGGGAGGGATGGTTGAGGGACCATCTCTGGTGGGTGTAAATACCAAACTAGGATTGCTAACACCATATTAGGTAAGGTGAGAATTGTGGCTACCTAAAAAGCTTTGATTCTTGGTGGAGGGTAAAAGAAGGGAATTTGGGTGATGGATTGGGGAACTATCTCCCAAACTAGGATATGTCCTTGAAGAGAGGTGGAATCATGGACTGGTGGGGTCGACAAGTGTGCAGGAGGTTCTTGAGGAGGGAGTGTTGTGACGAGTGGGACGTCAGATATGATAGAAGCCTTGGTAGGAGGAAGGGTATCCTCGGTGGGAGTTTCGTTAGATGATACGACACATACTTGATTGGAAGGATGAAGGAGTGGTGGTGCTCCATGGTAAGTTCCTAACAATGATGGATCTTTGAAAATTCCAGGACCCATCTCGACGAGTGGGTATGCATCATGGCTTGTGTGGATGAGAGGAAGAATGTTATCGATGTTGGCAGATGGATTAGGCTCATAATGTGAGACTTGGTCAATAGTAACGATCTTCCCATTGTGAGGGAACATCATTGTCTAAAAGATGGAAGATGCCACTGCCTTCATAGCGTACATGTAGCTACGACCGAACAGGATATTATAATCGAGTGGGGAGTTGATAACTTCGATGTCGATGAGAATAGTCTTGCCCCTGAGTTCGACAGGGACATTTTGGAAGATCCCTTCAATAGACGATGGTTTTCCGTCATAAGCTCATAAGGTGAGGGAAGAGGGTATGAGTTCGGGGGAACCAATCTTCTGCCATACCGTTTTGGACATAATGCATGTAGATGCACCTTCATCGATGATACACTAATGAATTGTGATGTTCTATATTTTTACTAGTATTTGAAAAGCGATCAAGGCAGGAAGGCGAGGTTCTCCGCTGTCAAGATCAAAGGTAATGAGTCGGGTATCTGCGGGGTCGACTGCCCCCAAGGCAGAAAGTAATGATTTCCACTGAGTAGGACAAGTCTGGAGGACCTCCAAAACTGACATGGCAGCCGGGGATTGTGCTAAGTCATCTATCAAACTATTGTTATGGGCTACCCTAGCCTGTGGGTTGTGGACATTCCTGCACAATGGGATAAAAGGGAGATGAAGTGGTGGCTCGATGGAAGGGAAAGGAATCACTAACAGGGGTCCCATCGGTGTAGGGTTTTCCTCTGGAGGGATAGGAGGAGACTCAGCAGGTGCATGATACTGAAGATTACGTGTTTGCAGAAGGATTTCTTCCTCACTAGTGAGGAGAATTGTGCAATCTGCTGGATTGTTGGGGTTGTGGTATTGTCCCACCTGAGGTGGAGGATGTTGTATGTCCTGTTGGGTTTTTACCACACCTTGATGTGGAATGGGATTCTGCAGCATGGCAGGAGGGGGTTGTTGCACGTATTGTTGGGGTGCCTGCTGAGGGGCAGGTGGTGCTAGAGGATGGGGAAGACTACTAGAGTCTTTCAACCATTTGAAATCAGTGATTTGGGGGCAATGATGAGTGTAATGGCCAAAATCTCTACAAAGGGAACAAGGGAAGTTGGTTTTAACATTATTATTATTTCTCCCTTGGCGCCTATTATTATTTCCCCCTTGGGGGTTTTGATTCCCTTGGTTCTAGTTGCCCCCAGTGGATTGGTTCTGCTAGGGTTGATTCCCGCCTTGACCTGGATTGTTGTTGTTCCTGTTCCATCCTTTATTTTTGGAATTTTTCGATGGATGGGTTGGATTGGCCATATTCATCTATTCGAAATTTTGGTATTGCTGAACGGCAGAGGGTTGAACAAAATTCACCCCCTCATGAGGATGTGGGGGAGTCATGGGTTGTGGGGGACCAGGAAATGGGAAGTACAGATTTTGTGGTGGTAATGATCCATAAGGTACATAGGAAGGCGTAGTGCTTTCGCTAGTACTATAAGCTGAGGTAGAGGGGGTACCATAGTTCGTTTGAATAGGTGGATGTATGGGGGGTGTCGGCGGTGGTCCACTAATGGGTGGAGGTATCGCAACAGGGTATGTTTGTTGATAAGGGGGTGGGGGGTAATAAGAAGTGCTCCCGTATGCCGGTGGGTATTGAGGTGTTCCATACATCAGTGGTGGTTGGGGTTGTGGACCGTGGTGAGTGGTGGTACAAATCAGTCTGTCTGCTGAGTAAGACATCCCAGGTTTGTCTTGGCCAAATGGGACGGGTTTTGGAAGATCAGGAAGTACAGTGTCTAAGTACCCTGACTATGCATAGATGAGGTCATACTATTGGGCCTTACTGATGGCTTCCTTCTCATATTGAGGGAAGGTGGAAGCTACATCCTTACCGAGGAGAGAGACAAGTGATCTAAGAAACTAGTTGAGACACTGTTGCTTGGTGGTTTCATCTTTGCACAAACTATGTCGCCTATGCCACTCATGAATGTGGTCAGCGATATGTGTGGCTGAGGTTTGTTTGAAATTAGAAAGTAGTTCTAGACCATTGTTGGGGTGGATTGGTAATTGGAAGAAGGTCAAGAATTCTTTGGCCAAGGACTCAAAAGTTGTGTGGGACCCTGATTTTTCTTCTACATACCATTTGGTTGATGGGCCAGTGAGTGTGCATTGAAATAATTGCAGTCTGATAGAATTATCCATAATGCTATTGGAAGAGCACCATAGGTGAAAGTTCATGACATGGTTGGCAGGGTCATCGCCTTCCTTTCCTTCAAACTTTGGTATGTATGAAGGTAGTTTGGTGGGCATTGCAGGCCATGTGGGAGCATTCAATATAGGATCATTGGTGAGTTTACTGAGAGCTGGTATGTTGAGAGAGGCCAAATATGGCATCTGCAGTGGGGGGGGGAGGATATGCTCTGGCCATGGTGTGAGTGTGTTGTGAACCTGACCCTTGAGGGGGGCTAGGTGGGTTGGTGCTTCCTCCTTGAGAGGAAGTTGGTCCCCCGCTTCCATGTAAAGGAGAGCGAGTGAATGGATGACCTTGGGAAGTGGACCCAAGTAATGTAGAACCAAGAAAAGTTGATCCTAAAATAGTGGCACTCACAGGAGTGTGTGAAGGAGGTGTCGATGAGTGGGCAAGACCAAACACTCCCCCTAAGATAGGAGGGAGGTTTAGCAAGCGTCGTGAATGATGGGGGTTCTGTGGGTCCCCTATGATGTCCGACTAGCTGCATGAATGTGTGCAAATAGTGGTGAGAATAATATAGAAACAAGAGCCTTGGTGTTTAATGTTACACAATATATATATCCAAATCAAACTGTAATTAGAGGTGCATCATACATAAAATGTTTTTGAAAAAGAAGCATATATGTGGGTAAGTGGGTTTTTTCCGCGTGGGAAATAAAAAGAAAACAAATGCTCGTGTCCTAGAAGACGTAACGTCCTTCCTCTCAAATAGCACTGGACCTTCCAATAGTACTCAACAGTGGGGTCTGAAGTCACTGGAAGAGAAACTAGTGAAGGATGAAATAATTGGTTATAATGAGGGGTAAAGGGGGCATATCCCGAAAGAGCTGGCGATATTTACCAATAACCACACAAAATTCAATCAAGGTGCAATTGCATCCCACAATTGCCACCTGGGTAGATGTAGATGTCCTAAAATTTGGTCACTGGGTACCTCGGTCAAAGTGTGGCATTTAGATTTTCGGCCTAAGAAATGGGTCACGGGCTGGATCCCGTCCAAGAGGTGGGTGCCTCAAGGGGGGGATGCACAGAACAACCGGGCCTCTGCCTTAAACCCTTCATGGGTATCTCCCTTCCTTATCGTGTTAGGAACACTTGACTTAGAGGATTTTCAGATCCCTATTTGACAACTTCTATGGTTTTGACAATGTGAGAACCAGATAATAGGGAGTTATTTGGATGCCTATCCCCGAAATCCTACCTAGACTAAAACGTTTCTTTTGGCACCTCCTGTGGAGGAAAACTTGGTGATCTTTTAGAAAGATTTTAGGTGTAGTTTTTTTGGGAGGTTGGGGGTTAAACAAACCTCGTTGATTAAAATGGGAGTGGATAGTTTCTTCAAGAAAAGGGTGGGGTGTTTTCGGAATCCCTTTGGAGGAAACTTACTTTGACCTCCATGTTTCAAAAAGAAGCTATGTGAGTGATAAGTGACTTTTGTGTATGAGTGAAAGTGTGCCAATTTTTAGTGAATTAGATGTCACCTTGCTGCATGTGGACTTCGCTTGGTCCTTACAAGTGTTTGATTACCTACTTAACTAAGTTCCTTTGGTACAACCTTGCGTAATTCAAAAGTCCCTAGGAAGCTAGCATGTGGACATGTGGGTCCATTACTATCCCTTTAAATCCCTATTGTGATGTAATCTAAGAAAGGATTTGAAACTATCCTAGATTGATCATGTGGGCATGTATGGACCCGTTACAAAACCTTTAAACTTCCTTAGTGATTTGGTCTAAGAAAGCAAATTTCAACACTATCCTATCTTTGTAGCATGTGGGCATGTATGGGCCCGTTACAATATTAAGATGTGTTTGAAAAAGTAAACTAAGAGGAGTCCCAAGAAGGGTTGTTGTCCTCTCCTAAAGGTTTTAATGTTCTTAAGGGAGATGAAATCATTTCACAATCTTTTTCTGATTCTCAAGATCGCTTGGAGGCGCGAGAGAAGAGCATACTAAGCGATTGTTATTCAACTTCTAGTCTCAATGCAAGTTAAATGTGATTAAAAATGATTCGCAACTTATCTTGTGAGTCAAAACAAGCCATCCATGTGGCGAAAAATGAAAGCAAAGAAGGGAAATTGATTTTTACCTCCTAAGTGCCTATGTGTTTTTGACTAACCCCTTTATATGATGAGGGGACTAAGTGTGGTGCAGCTTTAAAACATGCTTGAAATCATTTTTAAGAAGGAAAATGGCCTTCCCCACATCTCAACAACTTTACAATGTGAATTTTTTCACAGATGCGTGGGTCTCAGTGGAGATAGAGGCACACAGAGTGCATGTGCACGAACAGAGAAAAGTCAACAAGAGCACATGCACAGAATAGAGCTGTGACTTAGGTGCATGTGTGCATGATGTGTGTCAGTGGGCCTAAAAACCTGCGGATATATGACACATGGCCTAGAATGAAAAATCTGGATGGATTTCTCTCAATTCAACTTGGAATTGGTTGATTGGTAGGTCAACCTAGGCCGGTTAGTGTACCTGCAAGTTAAACAAACTAAAAGAAGAGCAAGAAAAACCCAAATGGGGTAGGAAATTGATACCTTTCCCAAGTGGAGTCGCCAATCTGTTGCGCCTCTTCTGTCACCTTAGTGAGAAAAATAGAGGTGCTTGCAAGCTCAGTTGGGTCTACTGAGCAGGATAGTTGCAAGGAAAAGAGTTAGGGAAAGAAATAGAAAACAACAACTAAGAATTAAACTAAGAAATGCAATAACAACTAAATTCATGAGCATAGGGACATAGAGACAAAAAGAACCATGAGACCCATGCCACCAATGATAAGGCTGATATTAGTGAAAGAATACACTGAGAAGCAAGGGGACTATGAGTCCCTTCTTCCTCCAAGGGAGGGCTCTTCGACCCCCACAAGCAAGCTCTTCTTACAACAAATAAAAATGGAACATGATGAAAGAACTCTTTGCTAATCCACTCAAGGGGTGAGATGGATTCCCCAATGCAATGGTGCAAATATACTCTTGGCAAGGATAGAGTCCTCAAGAGAATAATGGCATCATAACTTTGCTTTGAATTCCTTGAAAAATGAAGTGTATCCATGGCCTTTTTATAGCATTCCTTTGAGCTATTGTTCAACTAGTTTGTAGTGTGAAAAGAGGCTAATTAGGGCATTTCTAGGTCTTTGACCAACCATCCACTCGAATCCAGTCCAGATTTTGGCTTGGGAGATGAACCATAAGTGGGTGGGAGGTCGACCACTCTCATAAATGCATCGTTTCTCAGGTGCGCGGCTTTTTGCGATAACAGTCATGCATCGTGCGCATGTGTGTGATTTCTGCGTTCCTGTTCCACGCATGTGCACGCGTGCCCAGTGTCTTCATAGCGCCCTTCAATTTTTCACTACTTTGTATATTTTTTGACCGTTTATGAATGCTTTGGTGTTAATTCAGGTCCATGGATGGCTTCATCACTGTTTGATGATGTTGAGTTCTTGTAACCATGTGTGGACGAAATTTCAATGATAACAATTATCAATTTGATTAGGCCGAAATGAAAAAGAGTGTTTTTCATACTTAGAGGTTCAGCCCTAATCTTTTTACATACTTTGGTTAGGCTTTTGTGAAAGAAGAAAGGTAAATTTAGGAGAGTTTTCCCTATGAAATGATCTAAGAGATTGAAATGATATAGCATCAGCTTATCATACCTACCTTCTGGGGTTATATAGAGTTGAATGCCTTTGAATAGGTCTTGCCATTCGTCCTCCAGATGAGAAACTAGCATGCTTTTATTCCAGGTGATATTTCTGAATTCTGCCTTGAGATATGCTCTTAAATTCAGATTCTTGGTTGTTGTTGTCTTAAACCAGCTCTAGCCTGATCTAGGTAAGTTGGTTGCTATGGCAATGGTGGCTTCATCAACTATCATTTCTAAAGAACCCACACTAGTTTTGTTTCAATCATATGATTTAGCAAACGCTTCAGTTGTTGTTTGGTGGCAACCATTTTGTAAATTTTCAACATAACCCATGTAGCCTGCGTCTGAGAAACATTTTTTCACATCTGGATGTGACTGTAAAAAAGACAGGCTATCTAATTCCTTCCTCAGTAATAAACCGCCTCGTTTCCTTGCCATTTGTAACTCGAACCTCAGACAATTTGCAAACAATGTCACGGTAGTTTCCTGATTGAGCCAAGGTTTGGCGCTGGTGAAAAATCTCGGTGTTGCCAATTCAAATATGAATCCATAACATATTTCCTATGAACAATGCGTGTTCAAAATATGAAGTGTCAATTTGATGTCACCGGCTGAGTAGTACTTCTCCTTTACCTGTGATGATGAATGTGAATTCATCATCTCCAACGCCATCATTGTTGAAGCATGCATTCACAAACACGATCCGCTATGATATCCGATTTAGACATGAATAACATAATCCTCATCATCATTTGCTTTCACTAGCACCTCATAATGATTATGTGACGTGTGTCGAGCGTGTCATCTTTTTGATTTCTGAAATCGTGGAGGAAAAACACGTGTTTCGTTCTTTCACCAGCTAACTGTCTGCGGGAAAGTACTCCTTAACCATTGAAACTCACCGCTTTCACCAGCTAATCATCAACCTTGCAACACACGTTAGTTGTTGAAAGTCTTTTCATGAAATTTTATAGAAAAGACCTTTATGGATCAACTTATTTCTAAGGCATGAATTTAAAACCTAAGTTTTGACACTAGAAGAAATTAAAAACAAATAGAGAAAACTACGGATGACCATGCCATCACCTACAAAATGAAACCATAGTGACTGATTCATTTTGGGAGCTAATAGAAATAATCTGGAACAATGGAAGACTTTATAGTTTCTTTTGAGCTACTAGCTTTTCGTACAGAGGGCATGTCTGATGTTTTTTTTTCTGAGAATGTTTTATCAGTGGCCTCAAGGATGAGATTCATTCCCATGTCCTCATGGATTGGACTTAGAGTTGTCTGGAGGCTAATAAAAGAGCTAAGGAAGCACAATAGGTTGTCTCTTCTCAAAACTAGAAACCCTCATTTATTCCTCGCACTAAACTAGTAAATCCCACTATTCCTGCTCCACTAAAGATCCAAAAATTGACCAGGGCTGAAATGGTTGAACGCCAACTCAAATTCCTTTGTTATAATTGTGATGACAAATATTTTCTGGGCCACAAATGTAAGGAACAAAATCCTTTTATGGCCATCACGGAGGATATTTCGGAAGAGGATGTTGAAACTCCCCTTGTGTCTGAGTCACATGAACCCACTGACATAAACCCTCCCTCAGACCCTCCCGAAGTAGAACTAGGCATTTCTCTAAATGATCTCACTGGATTCTCTTCTCCCCAAACCCTCAAGCTAATTGGTTACATCAAGCATAGGAAGGTCATCATTCTTGTTGATAGTGGAAGCACCCATAATTTTATTCATCGCCGCATTTCCCAAGAAACTCATTGCTATATCCATGTAGTCAATAATTTACAAATCATGATTGCCAATGGTGGCTCCATGAAATGTGGAGGGCGTTGTAAAAATGTGTGTCTCCAAATTGGTGACTACCACCTAAAATCTCATATGTTTGCTATCGACATGGGCGGTTGTGACATTGTGTTGGGTGCAGACTAGCTAAGGACTTTGGGTCCTATTCTCACGGATTTTAAGGAATTAACCATGGAATTTGACCAGGAGGTCCAACAATATAAGTTTCAAGGCATCATCGCTGGTTCACCTGAGATCATCAGATCCCATTGCATGGAAAAGCTACTCAAAAAAGGTCATTCTAGTTTTATTTCCCAACTCCATTCCATACAAGCAACTAAGACACCCTCTGTGCCACAAGACCTCCAATCCATCCTCTCTAAAAATCAAGTGGTATTTTCCATTCCCCAGGGACTCCCTCCTTCCCGTGGTGTTCATGATCATTACATTCCCCTTGTACCAAGAAGCCTTCCGCCCAATATCCATCCCTATCATCACCCCTTTTCCCAAAAAAATGAAATTGATAAAATGGTTCAAGAACTGCTTAACGCAAGCGTTATCCACCTTAGTACGAGCCCCTACTCTTCTCATGTTGTCATGGTCCTGAAGAAATAAGGTTCTTGGTGCATTTGTCCTGACTTCCGTGCCCTCAACAAACTTACCATTAAAGACAAATTTCCCATTCCTATCATTGATGGCCTCTTGGATGAATTGAGTGGCGCCCAGTTATTTACTAAACTTGATCCTCGTTCTAGCTACCACTAGATCCGTATGAAAGAGGCAGACATTAGTAAGTCTTTATTTAAAACTCATGAGGGCCACTATGAGGTTTTGGTCATGCCCTTTGGCTTCTGTAATGCCCCCTCTACCTTCCAAATCCTCATGAATCATGTCTTTTGTCCTTTTCTTCGTCATTTTGTCTTATTTTTCTTTGATGATATCCTCATCTATAGAAAAACCTAGATAGACCATCTTGCTCATGTGGATCGAGTTCTCCATCTACTCTCTCAGCACCAACTTTTCCTAAAATAATCTAAATGTGCTTTTGGTGCCTTGGAAGTCAAGTACTTGGGTCATATTGTTGGCAATGTTAGGAACCAAATATCAATATAGCATAGAAGAACCTCAGAATAAGTACTCAATGCATTGAAAAAGAGAGAAATTTAGATAATGAGCCTCTTCGAGGGGGAAACCTCCTTATTCCCACATAAAAGTCCAAATACAATATGATTCCAAATGAAAATGTCTCATTGGTAAATATAGGAGACTAGGAGGTATAATTACAACTAATGGACGAAAATCGACATAAATAAAATAACATTACTAATGTAATATGCCCTAATTAAGAGGTAATGAGCCACTATTTAGGGTTTAACATGACCCTCCCCTTGAGACAAGTGTTGTCTGCAATGCTTGAGTAACTCTGGATGCTTCTGTATAAAAGACTCATCTTCCCAAGTGGAATCTTCAGCCGATAGTTTCGTCCATTTAATGAGATACTCTGAAATGGATCTATTCCTTAGCTGATGAATTCTTGTGTCGGTGATGGCTTCAGGATCCAATATGATTTTTCCTTCATCGTCAAGTTCTGGCAATATAGTTTGAACTGGGATCTTGTCACCTATAACCTTCTTTAAGCATGAAACATGGAAAACTGGGTGTACTCGTGAAGATGCAAGCAACTCCAATTTGTATGACATAGTACCAATATTTTGCAACACCTTATAAGGGCCATAGTACTTTGGTGATAATTTATTATCCTTCTTGTCTTGCTTGAGGAACATATGTTTGTATGGATTTAGTCTTAAAAACACCCAATCCCCTACTTCAAAACTTCTTTCACTATGATGTTGATCTTCTTGTTGTTTCATGCGATTCTATGCCATGGTTAGGTTGTCCTTTAATATTTGGAGAACTTGTTGTTGATGCTCGATGTGATCTTCCATTGCGTGAACCTTAGATTTTTATTTTAGAGAATAAGTGATGGAAGGAGGGTGGTATCCATAGAGTACCATAAATGGTGTCATTTTTGCTGCAGTATGAAAGGAAGTGTTATACCACCATTCTGCCAAGGGTAACCATTTGAACCATTTTTTTTTTTATCAGAGACAAAGCAACAAAGGTATCCTTCCAGACATTTGTTCACTATCTTGGTTTGTCCATTAGATTGAGAATTATAGGATGAGATATGAGCCAATTGAGTACCCAAACAATAAATAATTATGTCCAAAAATGTCCAACGAAGATGGGATCTCTGTCACTTACAATAAGCTGCCATGTATCTTTTGAACCATCTCCATGAATGCAGTGGCAATTATACTGGCTTTGAAGGGATGAGAGAGTGCACAAAAGTGTGCGTACTTGTCAGTCTATCAACAATCACCATGATGACACTCTTTCATTTAGACTTCGATAACATCCATGGAAACCTCCTCCCAACGCTAACTTGGGATGGCTAATGGTTGTAAAAGACCCGACGTCTTAATTATTTCCACCTTATTTTGTTAGCAAACCAAACATTCTGCCATAAAACTTTGAACATCAATTTTAAGGCCATCCCAAAAAAATTCCTTCTTGACCCTATGGTAGGTTTTCAAAAATCTCAAGTGCTCTCCTACTGGAGAGGTGTGCAATTCCAATAGTACCTTTTGTTTGAGTTGGGAGTTCTTACATAAATATAAGCGATCTTTGTACCATAGTGAATCATTTTTCCATGTAAATGTACCTGATGCACTGGAATCCTGTTGCAACCTTTGAATGAGAGTCCACACTTTTTCATCATTCTTCCATTCATCCCTTGTTTCTATTATCCAATCGGGTTGGATGATCGAGATAACATAGAGAAAGGCCTCAACATCCTCATCCTTTCTTAAGAGTGCATCTGCCACAACATTTTTCTTCCCTTTTTTATAGATGATTTCAAAATCATAACCCAATATCTTGGTTACCCATTTTTGTTGTTCTTCTGAAGATAGTCTTTGTTCCAAGAAGTATTTAATACTATCATGATCTGTTTTGACCTTGAAGTGCCTACCTATTAGGTAAGGATGCCATTTCTTCAATTCATGTAGTATTGCCATCATTTCCTTCTCATAAATGGGTTTGTGTAAGTCCTTTCCCTTGAGTGGTCGACTTTCAAAAGCCAGGGGCCTTCCTTCTTACATTAGGACAACACCAATTCCATTTCTCGAGGCATTGCATTCCACAATAAAGGTTTTTTTGAAGTTTGGAGTGGTCAATATAGGATCTTTTCACATCACCTCTTTAAGTTGTTCAAAAGATTTAGTTTCCTCTGGAGTCCATGAAAATGCATCCTTCTTAGTTATTGTCGTTAAAGGTGTTGTTATTCTTCCATAGTGTCGAACAAACTTGCGGTAGTAACCTATCAAACCCAAAAATCCTCTAATATTCTTCAATGTTTTGGGAATCGACCAGTCCATCATGGCCTTACGCTTGTTAGGGTCTACCTTGACACCTTCATGAGATACAATATGACCCAAATACTCCACCTCCTTCACTCCAAAGAAACATTTGGATGGTTTGGCATATATTTGTTACTCCTTTAGTAGTTGTAGCACCTTGTCAACATGTCACAAATGATCCTCCCAAGACTTGTTATAGATTAGTATATCATCAAAAAATACTAACACAAATTTTCAAAGGAAGGGCTTGAAAATGGAATTCATCAACCCTTGGAATGTGGAAGGTGCCTTTGTAAGGCCAAAAGGCATGACCAAAAATTCATAATGGCTTTCATGAGTTTGGAACGTTGTTTTTGGGATATCTTCTTCCTTCATTCTAATCTTATGATACCCTGAACGGAGATCCAACTTTGTGAAATAGATTGCTCCATGTAGTTCATCTAAAAATTCATCAATGATGGGAATGGGAAACTTATCTTTAATAGTGATCTTGTTGAGCTCTCTATAATATAGACACATACACCATGAACCATCTTTCTTGAATACCATTACCACTGATGCAGAGTAAGAACTTTGGCTAGGTCTAATAATGCCAGCCTCTAACATTTCTTCAACCATGCGCTCAATTTCACTCTTCTGGGCATAAGGGTATATGTTTCGCCTAATGTTAGGAGGAACACTCCCATGAATTAGGTGAATATAATGATCATGATTTCGAGTGGGTGGAAGACCTTTGGGAATATCTTCAAATACTTTGGAATGCTTATCAATGATCCCTTGGAGATCTTGAGGAATAGATGGCTTAGATGTTTGAAAATCTAGTGAGCATAGTTGTGCAATAACACCTTGATGCCCCTTTTTCAATAATTTTGTCATGCCATTAGAGATTATCACCTTACCGGGTTTCCCTGTGATACCTCTTAACTCAGTTTCTTTTCTTTCCAATGAAAATTTCATGAAAAGTTCTTGAAAATTAAAATCCACTATTCCTAATGATTGTAACCATTAGATTCCTAGTACAACATCAGCAACACACATGGGTATAGCAATAATTGGACTATTCATTACATATTCCCCCATAGTAAGATTGATCTTATTGCATTTTCTTGAGCAATTGATAGTTCCTCCATTTGCAATCATTACTTGAAACTTTGGTGCTGGATATATAAAGCAATTGAGATCTTTGGCTAATTTATAGTGAATGAAATTATGAGTACTGCCAGAATCAATTAGGACTATTACCTTTTTCTTTTTGATATATCCTTCGATCTTGAGGGTTTAGGGACTGTTAATTCCATCCAATGCATTACACGATATCATGAGAGTCAACTCTTCAGACGAAATTGCTTCTACGTTTTCATCTTGAAATGGTTCTTGTTCTTGTTCTTGTTCTTGTTCTTCTTACTCTTCACAATCTATGTAGAATAATTTATTCTCATCACACTTATGTCCCTTACTATACTTCCTGTCACAATTAAAGCATAAACCTTTTGCTTTTCTTTCCTCCAATTGTTGAGGTGTCAACCTTGTAGGTTGAGGTGTTTTAGAAGAAGGAGCATTATTCTCTCTATAGATGTTAGGATTGGTCCTTCTAGTAGCCATAGCCAT
>ML779038.1:439426-462646 GCA_009831015.1 Picea engelmannii
ACCTTGTAGGTTGAGGTGTTTTAGAAGAAGGAGCATTATTCTCTCTATAGATGTTAGGATTGGTCCTTCTAGTAGCCATAGCCATATTTTTACTTTCAACATTTCTTGCTACCTTAAATGCATTCTCCAATGATTTGGGTTCCTAAAGGCGAACCTCATGTTGAATTTTATCCTTTAAAGTTCCTATGAATACATCAATCAATTGCTCATATGGAATATTTGTTACCTTTATATTCAATCTTTGGAAGTTCTCAATGTGCTCTATAACTGAACCCTTTTGCTTGAGATTTATCAATTGGCTAAAGAAGGTATTGCTCCTTGTATCCTCATAGTGTGCTATTATTTCTTCCGTGAAAATTGTCCAAGTGACGAGTGATTGGCGAGAACAAATCCATCGATACCATACAAATTGATTGGGTTCTAAATATAAAGAAGCAATTCGTACCTTTTGTGTATGTGGCACATTATGTAGATCAAAGAATTGCTCCATATGAAGTATCCATGTGATTGGGTCCTTGCCATCAAACTTCCTCATATCGATCTTAGGAACGTGATTGGTCTTCAACCCAAAGTTGGAGTTTCTCCATTCTTGATTCACCTTCATTGTGTCCTCATCATGAATTTCATGGGATACATTTTATCTTTCAGGTGTCCTCTCTATTAGGAAATTTTTCAATCCTTCCATGATCTCCCCTTTTAAACCATCCATCTTAGTATTTATTTCCTCAAACTTATCTTTTGTTGAATCCATCATCTCTTGTAGTTCATCTTTTGTTATTGTCTTGTTTTGTAAATCATTTATGTCCCTACGCATTTCTTCACCTTCATCAAGATTCCAAGTAGGATTGTCTGGAGGCTTATTTGGTGTAGAAGTTCCTTTTTTGTGGCATGTTGGCCAAGTATCACTTTAAACCTTGATTTTGAGGTGGTTCTGCTAGACAATCTTCCTTTTATTGTATCTTCAAAATTTTGGCCCTTCTGAGTATGAAATTTTCTTTTTTTTTGTAGGTCTCTGATATTTCTTCTCTGCAATGCCACGGGTCTGATAAAAATTGGATGTGCCAAGTGGAATTGACGGTAACTTCCCCGCAACTTGCAGATTTTTGGCCTTTCCAGAAGATCTCACTTGTATAGCGTGCCCTGCACAAAATAATTGATATTAAATTCTAAAACTCGTACCAAAACTACTACTGGCTGTCCACTATCCAATGCAACTAGTCTCACTCAATTTGGATACTCTAGGAAGAAGTTATGATTGTTTTACCCGAAACACCTGCTTGAGACTAGTCAATAGGACTAGTCAGATACCCTATCTTCCACATGGTTTATCTATAAATTTAAGATGACCCAAGAGTTGAAACTATTACCACATATACCTTATTAATTTTTGTGAATAGGCTCTGGAGTTCAGCGTCTGAAACATTTCAGAAACAAATTTATAGCAAAAATTATGCAATGACTCAATTTAGGATGATTCCAGAACCCTATCTTACAAAGGTTGTATCTCCGAAAGCATAAGGCCTCAAGAGCTGAAATTTTAACCCAACATACCTTGATCCATCTACTAAATATATTCCAATCCATCCCTTTTGAGTCATTGTATAAAAAACGTTATAGAGAAATTCCAAGGTGTCTCAGATGTAGCAACGAAACTCCAAGACCTTGAGCTCTGATACCATATGTTAGGAACCAAATATCAATATAGCATAGAAAAACCTCAGAATAAGTACTCAACGCCTTGAAAAAGAGATAAATTCAGATAATAAGCCTCTTTGAGGGAGCAACTTCCTTATTCCCACATAAATGTCCAAATACAAGATGATTCCAAATGAAAATGTCTCCTTGGTATATATAGGAGACTAGGAGGTATAATTACAACTAATAGACTAAAGACGAAATAAATAAAATAACATTACTAATGTAATATGCCCCAATTAAGGGGTAATGAGCCACTATTTAGGGCTTAACAGGCAAGGACGACGTCAATGTGGATCCTAAAAAGATTGAAGTTGTGCAAGATTGGCCTCACCCAAAGAATCTCAAAAGCTTGCATGCATTTCTAGGATTAACAGGTTATTATCACAAGTTTGTTAAAATTATGGAAATATTGTGGCACCTCTCACTACACTCCTTAAAATGAATTCTTTCACTTGGAATCCAGAAGCTGCTCAAGCTTTTCAAACCTTGAAGATGGCCATGTGCACCACTCCATTCCTGGCCCTTCCTAATTTCACAAAGACCTTTGTCCTAGAATGTGATGCTTCAGGGAAATGAATTGGCATTGTCCTTATGCAAGAGGGTCGGCCTTTGGCCTTTACAAACAAACAATTGTCTGAATGAAATTTGGGCAAATCAATCTATGAAAAGGAAATGTTGACTATTATGCATGTCGTTGATCTATGGCGCCCTTATCTATTCGGGCAACGCTTCTAAATTAAGTCAGATCATCAAAGCCACAAGTATTTTCTGGAATAACGCATTTCCTCCCCAAAGCAACAAAAATGGGTGACTAATCTCTTTGAATATGATTATGAGATCATTTATAAGAAAGGAAAAGACAATGTGGTTGCAGATGCAGTTTCCCAAAAATATGCAGATGAATGATCCATTTTTTCTCTCTCCTTCATTGTACCATATTGGCTCCAAGCCATTCGCCAGGAATGGCTATACGATCCCAAAAGTTCGCATCTTATACAACAATTGCAGTCCAATTATCCAGTTTTCCCAGGGTACTCTTAGCTCCATGATGAGCTTCGATGCAAAGGCCATTTGTATTTAAGTAAACAATCAAAACTTAAATCCACTATACTTTTTGAGCTTCATGCTACACCCACAGCTGGGCACTCCGGGTTTACCAAAACCTATGACAGGGTCAAACGTTCTTTTTTCTAGGATGGTATGAAACAAGACGTTCGTAATTTTGTAGTTGAATGTGATGTGTGTCAACGTAACAAGGGAGAAACAGTAAAATCTCCTAGCACACTACAGCCGCTTCTGATTCCACCTGCTATTTGGAGGGATATTTCTATGGATTTTATTACAGGCATACCTAAATCGGGAAATAAATCAGTCATTGTGGTGGTAGTTGATTGTCTTTCCAAGTATGTTCATTTATGTCCTCTTCAACACCCATTTACAACATCCATTGTGGCTCAACTTTTCATGGATCAGGTCTTCAAGCTTCATGGCATGCTGCATTCTATTGTTTCTGATCACGACCCAACTTTCACCAGCAATTTTTGGCAAGAACTATTCAAGCTATAAGGCACCCAAATTGCATCTCAACACCACTTATCATCCCCATACTCATGGTCAAACTGAAGTTGTCAACAAGTGTTTGGAAACATATTTGAGGTGTTTTGCATCAGAAAAGAAAAATCATTGGGCTCAATGGTTACCCCTAGTTGAATGGTGGTACAACAGTTCATACCATACAACTACCTGCATGACTCCTTTTGAAGCGGTATATTGACAAAAGCCACCTTCAGTTCTCTCATATTTTGCCAGGTGTCTTGAAGGTCCAAGCGGTTGACCAAACACTTACAGTTCGAGAGGTTATTTTTCGTACCCTCAAAGAGAATTTGTTCGTGGCCCCGAATCGCATGAAGCAACAAGAAGATCAAGGTCGCTCTGAATGTCAATTTGCAGAAGGGGATCACGAGTTTCTTCGACTATAACCTTACAAGCGAAATTCCCTCAAGGCCGACCATTATCAGACGTTGGCGCCCAAATTTTATGGTCCTTATATCGTTCTCAAGCATGTGGGATAGTTGGACTATTAGTTAGCTTTGCTCATTCATTCTAAGCTACATCCTATTTTTCATGTTTCATCCTTAAAGAAGGTGATTGGAACTAAGTGTCAAGCTCAAACCAACATTCCTGAGTTAGACGAAGAAGGATCCATTTGACTATAGCCACAAACAGTTTTGGACCAACGTGAGTGTCGCCTGCATCAACGAACCATCAAGGAAGTGTTAGTCTAGTTGAAAGATACAACTCCAGCAAATGCCATTTGGGAACCAACTACCATTCTACAGCAATTTCCACATCTCAAGCCTTGAGAACAAGGTTGTTTTTAAGGGGGAGGACATGTTAGGGACCTAACCCCTTACATAGGTAGAACAATATATTCAGATGTAATAAAGGTCTATTAATAAGGCCTTGCAATAAGGTAGAATAAGTCGAATGTAAGAAGACCTAATAAAAGCTTCCACTTCTAAAAGGATCTTCCTCTAAATGGTTCTTTTGATAGACATATTTAGTATAAATAGGAGTCGAGGGTATGAGAACCCTAGCTTGGATATTATTGTAATAGAGCTATGCTCGACTAGAGGTTACCCCCTCGAAGAAGCAAGTAAACATTGCTCTCAGAATCAAAGTGTTCTTTCTAGTGTTATTCTAATATCATTTCAGTGTTATTGTGGTGTTGTTCTAGTTATATTGTTGTTTATCTACATTTCAGTGTTATTGTGGTGTTGTTCTGGTTATATTGTTGTTTATCTGCCATTTCTAGCAATTTATTTATGTTCCGCATACTTTTTACATCTGAAATATTACATTATATTTATAAGGTAGAATAAGTCGAATGTAAGAAGACCTAATAAAAGCTTCCACTTCTAAAAGGATCTTCCTCTAAATGGTTCTTTTAATAGACATATTTAATATAAATAGGAGTCGAGGGTATGAGAACCCTAGCTTGGATATTATTGTAATAGAGCTCTGCTCGACTAGAGGTTGCCCCCTCGAAGAGGCAAGTAAACATTGCTCTCAGAATCAAAGTGCTCTTTCTAGTGTTATTCTAATATCATTTCAGTATTATTGTGGTGTTGTTCTAGTTATATTGTTGTTTATTTACATTTTTGTGTTATTGTGGTGTTGTTTTGGTTATATTGTTGTTTATCTGCCATTTCTAGCAATTTATTTATATTCCACATACTTTTTACATCTGAAATATTACATATATTTATGGGATATTATATTTATGTGAAGGTTATGAGATCAAATTGCATATTGGTTTAAAATAATACTTTTTATTCAATTGCACACGGTTTTGTTCTTCACCATTATATTATACTAGCACAGCCACAATTACGTGGCTGATTAACGCCGAAATGCATATTAAAACGAAACGCGGCTAGCACAGAAATGAAACAAAACGACATCAGCATAAAAATGAAATGAAACGCGGCCAGCACAGAAACGTGGCCACCATTCTGTGCGAATATTTTAATATTTTTTAATCAGGTAGACGTGGCAATAAGTTAGTGAACACAGTAATTTTTAAACACGATTAGATAAATGTAAAAAAGTAAACATATAAATGGATGTCTTTATAACAGCTCAGAAGTTAATGGATGAAATCAGAGCCATTCATTTATTGTGACGACTAAGAATATTCTAGGCATATTTAATCTCATCCATAGAAAACGTATTAAGAACTAAAAACCTATTAAATGTGCCCATTGTCAATAGGTGTACACCTTTCGGCGTAATTATATTTTATATATATATATATGATAAAATTGCAATGTTAAGGTCGAGTCATTGTCGTTATATTTATTTGATAAAGTTGTAATGTAAAGCTTGGCCCATGAATCATTATAACCCTCAACATAAGGCCTGAGGCTAGCGACATTCATGAGGACGATTAGGTTTAAAAGGAAAGCAATCTTGTTGTTTATGAAGACATGAAAGAGCGCCACGTTATTTTGAATGTACAACAAAAATCAGAGAGAGAATATATACAGTCTAAATATGGCGTAAAGCAACGTGTGTGGGATACGTTCCCCTTGCAAATTGCTTGAACAGTATCCACCTTGTCTGATTTGAACCCATTAGAATCCACTCAGTGACATGATTAAGCAGGATACACCGAAAATCGTGGATGAATCGACCAATTTAGAGTTTGTCTGTGCGCGATTTGAACCCATTCGAATCCACTCAGTGCCACGATTAAGCATGGTACACCGAAAATCGTGGATGGATCGACCAGTTTGGAGTTTGTCTGTGCACGATTTGAACCCCATTCGAATCCACTCAGTGCCATGATTAAGCAGAACACACGGAAAATCATGGATGGATCGACCAGTTAGGAGTTTGAGAGGTGACTGTTCAGAGAATCCAAAGCAGGTAGCTTTAATTCCACAGGCTGTTGAATAACAAGTTAAATTAATAAAAGCGCACATGACGGATTTTGAAAGATCGTTGTGCAAATGATTTCGGTACTCACAAAGCTAAAGATGCCACGCATTTTCCATTCGAGGCACGATCAAGCTTGAGGACCCTGGCGAAGCTCATCCAGGCTGCGACAGACAGAGGGTATCCACAGAGATCATAGTTTATCTGTCAGTTACACTGATGCAAGTTCTATTGGAAAGGATCCAAGGAGGACGGCGATCTCCTTTAAACTGACAGCTGGTGGTCAAATAACGGTTGTGTACAGGTCTGATTAATGAACAAGTGCAAAATAGATCTGGAATGATCGCCTTTATCAATGAGCTCTGGCATCCGATGCCATACCATCGCCATCAGTTAGTAAAGTAAAATTGACAACTGATTGAATTGAACAGTGAGGGGGAAGATGTGATGAAGGATCCCTTCTTACAATTCAGGCTTGAGATAGTAGGCTCGATGTTATTCCCTTCTGAAACTCATGCTATATCAAACGTGGCAGTGCCAATTTTGATTTACAATAAGAAGATGTTGCGTTTTTTTATAGCACCGGTGAATCATCAAACCTGCTGGTAACTAACATCCATTCTCAACATCAAGGATAGAGGGGAACTGTGAGTTCAAAGTTCGAGAATCAGGAATTTGGATCAGGAATTTGAATTGATGGTTCAGGCTCTTTGGAACGATCCAAAATATCTTGACGAAGAAGGTAAACAAAAAAGACTTATTTGGAAATTAAAGGATCTAAAGGACAAGACAAAGCATTGGCAAAAGCTTAGATATCAACAGGCAAGTGCTCATCTCAAGGGTTTGGAAAAGGATATTTCTTCTCTGTTACAAGATACTCTGGTAGGTGATATCACATTGGAGAATGAATCTTTATTAAAATCTTTGGAACACGAAAGGAATAGATTGATAAATGAAAATGAAGAATTTTGGTGCCAAAGCAGGCGGGCCATATGGATTCGGAGCGGGGATCAAAATACAAATTTTTTTCATAATTTTGCAAACTTCAGGTGCAATAAAAAAATACATTTGGGAGATTATGGATGATGAGGGACACATTCATACAGGACAAAAGAACATTAAAACCGAAGCAATAAACTATTTCAAACAATTTTTCAAGGAGAATATAGTTTCTTCTATCTCCGAACAAGTGAAGGTGGCGGAAAAATTCTCTAGTATGATCACAGAAGTTGAAGCCGAGGGTTTGTACTCCCTGGTGAGTTTGGAGGAATTAAGAGATATCCTAAAAATTTTCAAGATTGACCAGAGTCCAGGCCCTGACGACTGTGGAATTCTTTGTACATTTCTTTGATCTTGTCGGGGGATCTTCTAAATATGGTCGAAGAGTCGAGACAAAAAGGAAAAATATCAGGAGGTTTAAATTCGACCTTCATAGCATTAATTCCCAAGATAAACAAGCCTCTTTCTTTTGGGGATTATAGACCGATCTCTTTGTGCAACCTATGCTACAAAATAATTTCAAAAATTATAGCAAACAGGATAAAGCCTATCCTGTATAGATCGCTTTCTGAGGAGCAGCTGAGATTTTTACAAGGGCGTCGAACCCAGGATGCTATAGGTATTGTACATGAATGCCTTCACAACGTAAAAAAAATAAAAATAAAATCATTAGTTTTAAAGCTGGATCTTCAAAAAGCATACAACTGTATCAACTGGGATCTATTGAGGATGATTCTTATTCAAACTGGTATGGGTACAAACGTGACAAATTAGATCATGAGTTGTGTGGACTCAATTTCCTTCTCTATATTAATAAATGGAGAGGCCACGAATTTTTTTAAAAGCGGAAGAGGCTTAAGGCAAGGCTGACCATTGTCACCCTTACTCTTTATCCTGGTTATGGAAGGTTTAAGTTTATTATTAAAGGAGAGTCAAAGAGAAGGGAAGCTAACGGGTATAAATGTTTCTAGAACTATCAAAATTCTCCATATATTATTTGTCGATGATGTTATTATTATGAAAAATTCTACAGTGCAGGAATGGTGGGAGATAGACAAATTATTTAAATCTTTTTGTATAGCATCAGGATTAGTGATAAATGCTACAAAGTCCACTTTTCATCAAGCAGGTTTGTCAGAGTAGGAGTTATCTCCTTACAAATCTTTGTTTCCTTTTAATTTTTCTAATCTAGCTTCAGGATTTAAATATCTTGGTTTTTATTTAAAGACTGGTCCCCAGTGTGCGACTGATTGGAATTGGTTGATCCAAAGAATGGAAAAAATGATTGATAATTGGTGTTTCAGATGGTTATCTTTGGGAGGTAGGCTTACTTTGCTAAAGGTTGTATAAGTCAACCTGTCTATTGGTTGTCATTAACAGTTATTCAGTGCTCGGTTTTAAATGCTTTGACTAAATTAATGGTCAATTTCCTTTGGAAAGGAAATCGTGACACAAAGCACTATCACCTTTGTAAATGGGATCAGATTTCTTTACGAAAGCACTATGGTGTTTGGGGTCTTCGAAATATCATTGATTTCAAGCATGCTTTGGCTACAAACTCTCTATGGAGGATATTAACGAGTTCAGGTATCTGCCGCCGCGTTATAAAGGACAAGTACCTTCCACACACAACTATAAAAAATTGGTTGGTCTGCTACTTTTCAGCAAAAGGAAACATCCAAAATTTGGGGCGAGCTCTTAAAATCTATTCATTTAATCAATCAATGGTTGAGTTGGAACCTAGGATCGGGCCAACTCATAGCCCTTGGGGAAGATAGGATTCTTGGAATGGGGAATAAATCCATTTTCTCAGTAAATTTGATTTCTTCTCTGCATTTCATGAATATATATACATTGGCGCGGGTATTGAAGACCAACGATAACTTGCAAATTTTCGTTTATTGGCTTAAAAGTAATGAAATAGGACTTTTAGGTGATCTGGCCATAGAATGGGATCACTTCAGGAAGGAACTAATTGACTCTGGAGCATATCTACAGGATCGCGAAGATACTTTGTTGTGGACAGGTGGTGATAATTCTAGAATTCCCAATGTTAAAAAAATTTATTGGCCCATACTGTCAACAAAAAATTTGAGAAAATTCAGTGGTTGGCGTAGAGCAATATGGAAATGGAAAATTCAATTAAAAATTAAACTTTTTATTTGGTTGGTAGTGGAAGGAAAGATCCTCACCTAGGATACCCTTCAATCCAGAGGAAGAGAAGGTCTCGGGTTATGCTATTTATGTAAACAAGAATCTAAAAATATTGACCATTTATTCCTTCACTATCCTTTCACAAAGTCTATTTGGGACAAGGTTAGATTAACGCAAGGTTATAAAACCAATTGGATTGGTATTACTCTAGCGGACTGCATTAAGAATTGGTTTGAGGATAAGTCGGTTCCATCGACTTTGGATGAACATACTTGCTGGTTCATTTGGATCGAAAGGAACAAAGCCATTTTTGAGGGGAGCACAACTTCTCTTCATGTGGTGATGTATAAATCCCTTGCGCAACATATCGACAATGAGGTACAAAAAAAGGATAAACTTCCGAGGAGCTTTATGATACAACAACATAGCAATATTCCGGTTGCTTATTTTGATGGAGCTGCCCAACAAGATGGTGTATGTTGCGAAGCGGGTGGAGTTATAAAATTTCTCAATTTTCCTATCATAAGTTGGGCATTCAACTGTGGCAGAGGAACTAACACAAAAGATGAGCTTATGGGTGCATGGACTACCCTCGTTTTGGCTTTACATCTTTCAATCAATCGCTTACAAATCCTGGGCGATTCTAAATTAGTGATTGATTGGTTATCAAATAGAGGCAGTCTCAAAGTCTGTGCTGTCGAGGGATGGAAAGAAAGGATAAAGAACATGGATAGAGGCTTTGCATTTGTCAGTTTTGATCATATTCTCAGGGACTCCAATAAGGATTCGGATCTCCTATCTAAGCAAGCCCTTGGAGAGCCAAAAGGAAGCATTGTTTACCATCCATGGATCAACGATATAGTGGGGCAAAAGAGACATATAAACCTCCATTAGTATTGCGGTTTTAAATAGTTTTTTGTTGTCCTTGTTTTTTTTGTTGAACAGTGTATGGCGAGATCCCTTTGCCTACTCCAGAGTTTCTTTGTATTTTGTAATAGTTTGATAGTATTTAAGTAGGTCTTGGTTACCTCTCATAGTCTTCTAGTCATGTAATGCTATTTTGGTCGGGGTATGTTATGTTCTCTGTTCTGATAATGTAGAGGCAAAAATGTAAAAGAATTATATTCCTAATATGAGATAATTTTTCTATTAGAAAATAAAAGGCTCGACCCCAGGAGTCATCATCGTTATATTTACCCCATGAGTCATCATCGTTATATTTATTTGATAAAATTGTAATGTAAAGCTTGACCCATGAATCAATATTTGATAAAATTGTAATGTAAAGCTTGACCCATGAATCAATATATAACCCTCAACATAAGGCCGGAGGCTAGCGACCTTCTTCAGGACGATTAGGTTAAAAAGAGAGCGACCTTCATCCGACCTTCAACAGGACGATTAGGTTAAAAAGAAAGCAATCTTGCTGTCTATGTGGGACACTCTCCGAATATATTCCGAGTCGAGTCCGACTTCTAAAAGGCGGACGCTTCAGTCTCGGTCAGATACACCACATGCAGAAGACAGGAAAGAGCGCCACGTTATTTTCATTGCACTACCAAAATCAGAGAGAGAATATATACAGCCTCAATATGGCGTAGAGCAACGTGTGTGGGAAACGTTCCCATTGCAGGAACTGTATACCTTGTCTGTGCACGATTTGAGCACATTAGAATCCACTCAGTGCCACGATTAAGCAGGATACACCGAAAATCGTGGATGGGTCGACCAGTTTAGAGTTTGTCTGTGCACGATTTGAACTCCATTCGAATCCACTCAGTGCCATGATTAAGCATGATACACCGCAAATCATGGATGGATCGACCAGTTTAGAGTTTGAGAGGTGACTGTTCAGAGAATCCAAAGCAGGTAGCTTTAAGTCCACAGGCTGTTGAATAACAAGATAAGTCAATAAAAGCGCACATGACGGATTTTGAAATATCGTTGTGCCAATGATTTCGGTACTCACAAAGCTGATGATGCCACGCCTTCTCCATTCGAGGCATGATCAAGCTTGAGGACCCTCGCTAAGCTCAACCAGGCTGCGATAGACAAAGGGTATCCACAGAGATCATAGTTTATCTGTCAGTTCCACTGATGCAAGTTCTATTGGAAGGGATCCAAGGAGGACGGCCAGCTCCATTAAAGTGACAGCTGGTGGTCAAATAACGGCTGTGTACAGGTCTGATTATTGAACAAGTGCAAAATGGATCTGGAGTGATCGCTTTTATCAATGATCTCTGGCATCCGATGCCATACCATCGCCATCAGTTAGTAAAGTAAAATTGACAACTGATTCAACCCGCCATCAAGTTGTTTAAAAGTGTAACAGTCCCTCAATGTTCAAAGGAATCCGAGGACATCGCTGGCACTGTACATTGCACAGCGGGTTACGCATGGCACGTATAGCCTGGTTATTCACATGATACCCGAACTCAGCTTTTCAGATAATAGATGTTGAAAACTCAACGTGGACGCCGACTCACCGAGTTTGTATCAATATATTTGCTCCGTATCTAGCCAAACCATGCGATAAATGTCATAATTACCAGGCTCGCTCCATCTGGACTTTTAAAAATAGTCTAGAAGTTGCAAAACCTTATCACTAATTAAGAGTTGAGGATGCAAAAACTCTAATTCTAAATGGCTATTGGGTTATGTTAAATACTAGGTTGTTAAGAAGAGAAGGATTACATTCTTTAGCACTGTACTTGTTCCATAGTTGAACATAACATCTAGGAGTGGTATTTGAGAACATAATAGAGGCCGAACACAATTCTACAACAACCATTCATGCCACAGGGTCTAACTAAAGAAAAGAGAGGAGAGAATAGGCCTCACCTTCTACCTGGATTTTCTCCTGTATCGAGTTTGAGTTTTCCGTGATACATCCTATGTTCAATTATGTAGATAGTGTGTATGTTTGTTTGTTCTTTCATTTTCATATTTTGCAATTTTCATAAATATGAGCAATAAGGTAGGAATAATTAATCTATGATCTAAGGAAATAAATTGCACAATCTAATATTTCAAAATATTATAAGATCTATTGGGATGAACAATGCTAGTGTAATATTCATGGAATTTTATGGATCGTATCAGAGTAGTTTTCTTTGGGGTATTTGTGGAAATTTGTGGGATCTAGAAATTGGCTTAAGAAGGAAGTCAATGAGTTTGTTCATAACAATCCTCAAGATGCAGTGGAAGAGTGATTTTCGAGGTTGGAAGAACAAGTTGTTGATATCTCTCACAACATGGCCCTCTTCATGGTAGCACTAGAAAAAAAATTCAGACCTTTCAAGGGGGGTGGTGGCTCTAACTCAAAAGTTGGATATGATGGGAAACCAAGTGATAGTGAAGTCCCAAAAGAAGAGTGATCCAGGTGGATATTGATGGTCACACACCTATTTCAACTCGCTCACATGTAGAAGTCATCTTAGAAGTTTCAGTTTTCATCTTTGCAGTTTTTTTCTAGCTTTTCGGGTCCTAAACTTTCGGGGCTGTTTTGAGGCCCTAAACAATGTTTTTTGGACCCGCCACAGTCACATTGTTGTGAAAGTTAGAGTGTGATGGCATAATGTGTATTCCTTGGATAGAATTTTCCAATGGATGATCATGCGCCTAAAATGGAGATTGTATGCAAAAATTGCGACCCCGGGAAGTTGATGTACCAATTTACCCCAACAGGGCCCACATGACTTTTGGTGCTTCATCTCCTAGGGTTAGGTTTTTGGATTTCTAAGGTTTGAGCATTTATGTTTGATGTAAAAACACCTTTGGAGATTCTTTGTACTCATCTTCTTGCGAATGAGCGCAACCATCACATATATTCTCAGAGATAAGCCACCACCATTCTAGCAAGCTTGTTTCAGTCTGCATTTTACAGTTTCAATATATTTATTATTTAACAGAAGTCAAGTTTTACTATATCTCTGTTATTATTCATTGTATCTTTGTGCTTATAATATATATATGTATTCATTTCTCTATACTCATAAAATCTGGATCGGTGGTATCAGAGTGGTCAACTCCTTGTAATTCTTAGTGCATGTCCCTGACGAGGTCAGGGTACAAAGAGTTGGGTTTCAAGATTGTTTCTCTTGAGGACAAGAGCTCTCGCATGCCCAAGCGACCTTCCATGGAGGGAGAAAATAAAGACAACGGGACGTGAGATCTTTTCAAATTTTTTCTCAAGAAATCCCTCGCGCAACAGAGGAACAAGATGATGGAAAGTTTTGCACAAATCCTTCGACGACTACCAACAAGCGACGCATATTCCTCGAGCAGAGGCATTGCCCCCTTCAAGGTACATATCAACTTTGATATTCCTATATTTGAAGGTCAGATAGAGGTAGATGTTTTAGACAAATGGTTGAATCTTCTAGAAGGGTATTTTTCTATCCATAACTTTTCCAATAGATAAAAGATTACATTTTCCCTCCTCAAAGCTGTCCCCCATGTCAAAGATTGGTTTGAGACTTTTTGTGAGCAAAAGGAAACAACGAAACCCTCATTATTTACAATCGCACTCACCTGGGAGTCCTGCAGGGATGTTATTAAGTAATAATACTACGCTATTGGAAGTTATGATGACCTGTATACAAGATGGACCACACTGTGGCAGGAAAGGGACCAAACAGTGCCAGAGTTTAGAAATATCTTCCATATCTTTCACACCAAGCTGGGTATCAAAGATTCTGAGCCACATCTGGTGCTCAAATTCTGTGGCAGTTACATAGATACATTCAGACATTAATGGAGTTTATAGGCATCTCTTCCTTGGGCGCAACCTATCAATATGTTGTCAAATTCAAGCAGAATCTTAAACAAAATACGCAACAGTTTGGGTCTGGGAACCCCTCACAGCAGAAACAAGGCAAAGACAGACCCAACCCATAGAAAAAAGGGCGTAGCAAAGATGGAAAACCTCAGGACAACCGATCTAAGCCGTAAAGAAAGAAGGACAATGGAAAGAGGAAGAAAGACACCAGGAAGTGGTGTGACTTCCATAAGAACCCCTGGCATAACATTGTTGATTGTCACTCAAAGAAATCATTGGTGGTTGAGGTCAAAGCCTATGAATTAGATGCGGGTTTTGACTCAGAGTTAGAGCCATAAAAGGGGAGACAGATTATTAACGTAGAACCCCGTACCATTGTTGCGACCACCAAGATCCTACCCAGTGAACCTAATGAGCTCGAGGAAGGAGAATGCCTATTTCATTCACAGATGTGGGTGAAGGGTGCGTCGTTGCACTTCATCTTTGATAACAGTAACTAGACGAACCTCATCTCAGCATCGGTCATCAAGTGGTTGGCCTACTGACAACGCCACACCCGCAACCATACACCATCTGATGGCTCCTCCAATGAAGTGATCTTCATGTCAGCCAACAGTGTTTCCTGTCCTACGACATCAATCCCTTCAAAGATCAGGTATTGTGTGATGTTGCTCCCCTTGAAGTTTGTGATGTTATTTTGGGCCAACTTTATTTATGGAAACATCAAGTTGTATATTAGTCTAGGCCTCACAAATTTATTATTTCTTTGGACAGGAAATTGTACAAGATACCCGAAGTAGTCCTAGTTACTTCCATTTCCTTGATCTCTGTCAAGCAATGCAGGAAGGTCATCTCTTAGACCAAGAAGTTTTTCTTCTTCATGATTCACTCTCAAATTGAGAGGAAGTTTACTGCCACATCCATGTGTTGATTAAGGTTGGTTGTCATTGATGTCAACCCTTGAAGAAAGTCTGGTAGAAAATTTCGGTAGCACAAAGGTTTGGGTAATGGACCCAAGTTTGTTTGATGGATAATGGTATGAGTTTTGATATATTTGTAGGTAAGACTATTTTATATGGATATTACATGTCATGCAATTTATGGTGGTATGTGGAACGTCACATAACTCCTCACGGTTAGAGAGTTATGGCCATGTGAAGTTGGAGAACCCTCATAAGTCATCTAGAAGCTCTAAAAGGTCAAAGTAGTCAAAGTGCCTGCAAAGAAGAAATTATTTAAATAATAAAGTGAAGTGATGAGTGTATTATAAGTCAAAGAGGATGCAAAAGAAATTATTTAAATAATAAAGTTAATGGAGAACTCCCTAAAATAAGGAAAGAGATTTAAGAGATTTTAGAAAGTAAATAATAAAGTGAAGTGATGAGTGTACTATAAGTCAAACTAGATACAAAAGAAATTATTTAAATAATAAATTTTATGGAGAAATTGCTAAGTGTATAAGAGTTTAGAAGTTGGTTAACACTAAAATAAGGAAAGTGAGTTAAGATGGTTAAAAGGTAACCCCTTGAGGAAGCTACATGAAAGTATAAATAACAGACAAGACTCTATCATTTTAATCACACTTGAATATCATTGAATATATAGTTTTGTGAAAGGTTATTTGGGCAGGTATTATTGACAGAGAAGAATTGCAGTAGAAAAAGTGCGGCAGAAAAAGTGCAACAGAAAAATCACGGCAGAAAAATCGAGGCAACAAAAAGTGCAGCAGAAAAATCGAGGCAACAAAAAGTGCGGCAGAAAAATCGCGGCAACAACATGGTTTGGGTCTATTTATGAGAGATATAACACATCTTGTTTGAGGTATGTTTTGTGAGCTAGGATTTAGCTCTTGAGATGGTATTGGATGTTCAGTATTGCTGCATATATCAGATTTGTTGACGGATACAGTTGGTATTTTTTTGTTGGTATTTGGCATATGAGTATTGGTCTTTTGGCTGTGATGTGTTGTTGAAGTTGTTGGGTTAGCTTGAGGCCACATAATAGTGAGGTTGTGGCACATGGTTTTATTTAAGGGCTTATGGTATTTGGTTTATGGATTGAGTGATAAATTGTTAGATAACTTTTGATGGTTATATTGGTATATGTCTTTGGTATATGATTGAGGTACATGTTGGGTACATGGTTGAGACAAGTAGTTGATGTGTTGACACATACATGAGGTGTATAGTTGATGATTTGGCACATACATGAGGTGTATAGTTGATGATGTTTCTACATCTTGATGAGTCAAAGTTGATGCATGGTACATGTTGGTTCAAGTTATTGGTACAGGTTGTTTGGTGCAGGTTGATTGGTATAGGTTTTTACAGGTTGATAGTGATAGGTTGACAGTGGCAGTGGTTGATTCAATGACAGTGACATGTTTTCTACATTTGGCATTTATATTTCAAGGCGGTTGGATGGGGCAAGGATAGGTGGTTGTAGCCACCTTCCGGTTGTATTCGGACAACTTAGGGGGTTGTAGTCTCCTTCTGGTTGTAGCTAGAGAATTGGGGAGTTGGAGCTTGCCTCAGGTTGTAGCCTAAGAAACTAGGGGGTTTGAGACTCCTTCCAGTTGCAACTGGAAAACAAAGGAAGTTGGTGCTTCCAATGAATGTAATTCTTCAAGACATATAAGAAAAAACATTATGTGGTTTTCTCCCACTTTGGGTTTCCACATAAAAACACTGGTGTACTGTGTATGTGTATGATTGATCATTTGTTCATTGTTTATTTACTTTGCAATTATTGGATGATAATGCTACATTGATATAACACTTGTATTATATGGTTAAAATAATTCAATTTCTCTATTACTAATTCAACCCTCCTCTCAGTAATCCAACAATTGGTATCATAGCCAGGTTCCTTCAGGAATCAGTTTAATCACTGAAAGGGAGATCATGGAGAGCAACAACTTGTATAAAAATGGAATACCACAATTTGATGGAAATAAGTATGCATTTTGGAGCATAAGGATGAAGACATATATACAGGCACATGGATTTGAAATTTGGTAATCAATTGTAGATGGATACACAGTACCAGCAGTTCCGCCAACAAATGAAAAGGCAGTGAAACTCGGTTGCAATAATTCCAATGCCACAAATGCACTTATGAATGGTCTTAGTGAAATGGTATTCACCAAAGTTGCACGTTGTAAATCCGCTAAAGAGTTTTGGGACAAAATTTGAAATATTTATGAAGGAGATTCAAAAGTCAAAGCAACAAAGCTTTAGACTTACAGAGGTTAGTTCGAACAACTTAAGATGAAGGAAGCTGAGAATGTTGCAGCTTACTTTTTACGAGTTGATGAAACAATAAATGAAATCATAGGATTGGGAGAAGAAATCGAAGAATCTGTAAATGTTCAAAAGGTACTAAGATCTCTTCCTATGAGATTTGACCCTAAGATATCAACACTAGAAGAAAGAGAAGATATGAACTCAATAAGCATGGACGAATTACATGGAATCTTCACAGCATATGAAATGAGAATTGAACAGGAAAATCCAGATACAAAAGAAGTAGCCTTCAAAGCATCCAAAAAGTCTAAGCAATAATAAAAAGAACTTAGCAGCAACAATGACGTCTCAGAAGATGATGAAGAAGTGGCCAACTTTGTCAAAAGATTGGACAAGGGAACCAATGGCAGGTATAGAGGTAAGCTTCCTTTGATTTGTTTTAATTGTGATGGTATTGTTCATTTTGCTAACAAATGTCCTCATAAGAAAAAGATAAGCGATGAAGGTTACTTAAATAGAAAACAAACATATAAAGGAAAAAGAACCACAAAGAAAGTTTTCAAGAAAATCTTATGCACCAAAGAAGACATCTCATCATCAAATGAAGATGAAGTCAATGACAGTGAGACAGAAAGAGTTCTATTCATGGAAGTATAAGAATCTGATAAATAAGACTCCGAAGAAGAATATGAAGAAGCCGAAGAAGACTATGAAGAGGCAAAAGTTGACTACCGAGAAAAACTGATGTGTGTCATAGAAGTTATCAAAAGAGAAAAAAAGAAAAAAAAGAAATTACAAGCAAAACTAGACAAGAAAGAATACACTCAAGAACTAGAACAAATGATCACAAATTTGAAGGTTCAAATAGAAGAATATAAAAGAATTGAAGAAACACTCAAAGAACAACTAGAAGAAAAAGACAAGATCATTGGAAATTTGGAAGCAGAGATTGTCACATTAAGAAAGGATCCTCAAAAGAAAAATATGTAGAACATCTCAAAAGTTTTGGATGACATTATCAGCAGTCAAAAACCTCATAATGACAAGTCCGGACTTGGATACAATCAGACAGAAAAGAGATCAAGCTCCAAAACAACAGAGTAAGAAACATATCCAAAAAGCTATGCAGAAACAATCAAAGGGGATAGGAAGATCTACAAGGACGATTACAAGGACACTCCTCCACTAAAAAGATTCATATTTCAAAATCACCAATTAACAGATAGGCCTCGAGAAGAAGAAGAATTCATAAGAGTACCTCATTTCAAAATATCTTCAACTCCCAGGTATCAAACTATCTTTTTTCGTTTATGTTATGCATGTAATAATTTTGGACATAAAGCTGTGAATTGCAGAGCTAACAACAGGAACATAAAAAACTTTGAAAGTCATACACAAAAGGATTATCCAAGAAGGCCTAATGAAACATAGAGAAGAAGTTACAACATGTTTGAATCTTTGAGCATTGAAGTGGAATGTTACAAATGTAACAACTTTAGACACATGGCCAAAGATTGTAGAATGACAGTCCCTCCTAGAGAACCACAACAGAATAACAATAGTCACAGACATGAACCTCAGAAAATGACATGGATAAGAAATAAGAATTAGTATAACAATGAAGAATGCACACTTGCTCTACAAGATCTTCAACTCCCAGGTATCAAACTATCTTTTTTTATTTATGTTATGCATGTAATAATTTTGGACATAAAGCTGTGAATTGCAGAGCTAACAATAGGAACATAAAAAACTTTGAGATTCATACACAAAAGGGTTATCCAAGAAGGCCTAAGGAAACACAGAGAAGAAGTTACAATATGTTTGAATCTTTCATCATTGAAGTGGAATGTTACAAATGTAACAACTTTGAACAGATGGCCAAAGATTGCAAAATGACAGGGATAAGAAAGAAGAATCAGTATAGCAATGAAGAATGCACACTCGCTCTACACTCTAAGAAAAAGAAACATGGTTGGTATGTTGACATTGGTTGTTCAAAATAAATGACATGTGATAGAGACAGGTTTCTTACATTAAGAAAGGAAAAAGATGGATCAGTCTCCTTCGGAAATGATGATTCAGCTAAAATCATTGGAAACGTCATAGTTAGAATTGGGAACAAGAATACCAAGGTAGAAAATGTTCTACTACTAGAAGATATGAAACATAATCTTCTTAGTGTGAGTCAAATGTGTGACCAAGGTCATAAAGTTACTTTTGATTCACAAAAGTGTGAGATAAGAAAAGAAGGTTTAGGAAAATTGATTGTTATAGCTGCGAGAAATTCAAGAAACATATATGTGTTAAGTGAAATTGGAAATGAAAAGTGTTGTCTAGGAAAGGAATATGAAATTTGGTTATGGCACAGAAGAATGGGTCACATACATTTTGATAACCCTGTCAAAGTAAACATTAGAGAAACAGTCAGAGAAATGCACCAGATCAGAAAACCAACCAACACTTTATGCAAGCATTGTCAACAAGGAAAGCAAACAAAGACCAGGTTCAAATCAAAGGAATATTCAATGACAAGACCATTGGAAATTGTGCATACTAATCTAGTTGGACCAACTACAACAAAGGGTTTAAAAGGTGAGAAATACTTTATGTTATTAGTTGATTATTATACAAGAATGGTTGTAGTTTGCTTTCTCAAGAATAAGTCAGAAGCTTTTGAAAACTTTAAGATCTACAAGGAAATGGTTGAAAATGAAATGGATTAAAAAATCAAATGCTTGAGATCTGATAATGGACGAGAGTTCACTTCAAAGTAATTTATGGACTACTACAACAGTCATGAAATAAAAAGACAATTCTCCATTGCTAGGACACTTCAACAGAATGGAGTTGTTGAAAGAAAGAATAGGACAGTACAGGAAATGGCTCGAACAATGTTAATGGATTCCAAATTGATAGATATTTTTTGGACACAGGCAGTGCATATAGCAATTTACATTCAAAATAGAGTAATGCTCAGAAACAACACTGAAAACACTCCCTACAAGTTATGGAAAGGAAGACCAGCAAATGTGAAGCACTTCAGAGTTTTTGGAAGCAAATGCTACATCAAAAGAGAAGATGGCAGAATGGGAAAGTTTGACTCTTGTGTGGACAAAGTAATACTTGTTAGTTACTCAAGTACAAGGAAAACATACAAGTGTTATAACCTGATATTGAACAAAGTTGTGGAAAGCATCAACGTAACAATTGATGAAACAAGTAGACAAGAATTAAAGGAAGAAGAAAATGAATCAATGGAACAACTTTACGAAGAAGAAACATAAGATAAAAAAGAAGGGGAATATGAAGAGGATCCAACAAAAGAAGAAGAGAAAGTTCATCAAGTGCCTCCAAAGACACATATTAGACGAGTACAGAAGAATCATCCTTCAGATCAGATTATCGGAAACATAGATGCAAGAGTTGAAACTAGAAGAAGAATGCATTCACTAGAACAAATGCACCTAGCACTCTCATCTATGATTGAACCAAACTATTTTGAAGAGGCCAGCAAGGATGAATTTTGGAAAAAGGCCATGGATGAAGAATTGGATCAAATAGAAAAAAATGACACTTGGGAATTGGTTCCAAGACCAAAGGATAAGAATGTGATCGACACAAAGTGGGTATACATGAATAAATTGAATGAAGATGGACATGTTATAAGGAACAAAGCTAGATTGGTATGTAAAGGATATGCACAGGTTGAAGGAATCGACTTTGAAGAGACATTTGCCCCAGTTTCCAAAATGGAAGCAATCCGATTGATTTTAGCTTATGCATGCTCCAAAAATATTAAAGTGTATCAGATGGACGTAAAATCATCTTTTCTTAATGGGGAACTTGAAAAAGAAGTCTACATTAAACAACCAGAAGGATTTCAATTGTCAAAGAATGAAGATTATGTCTGTAAATTAAAGAAGGCCTTGTATGGTCTAAAATAGGCTCCTAGAGCATGGTACTCTAGACTGGATAAATATTTACAATAGGCAGGGTTCAGAAAAGGAAGTGTAGACACCAACCTCTACATCAAGGTAAGTCAAAATAGTATTTTATTAATTGAAGTTTATGCTGATGATATTATTTTTGGTAGTGATGATGACAGGTCAAGACAGAAATTTGAAAAGGATATTCATAATGAATTTGAAATGTCATTACTTGGAGAACTATCCTTATTTTTGGGACTTTAGATACGTCAAAGAAACCAAGTAATTTTTATTTCTCAAACCAAGTATATCATAGAAATGATAAAGAGGTTCAGAATGGAAGATTGCAAAACAATTATCACTCCCATGTAAACCAGTTGCAAGTTGAGAAAAAATGATGATTCAAAGCCTACAGATCAGAGGAAATACAGGTCAATGATTGGTAGCCTTCTATATGTGACAGCATCCAAACCAGATGTAATGCAGGCAGTTGGACATGTGGCACGATTTCAAACATCACCAAAGGAATCACATGTATTAGTGGTGAAGAGGATTTTCAGATATCTCAAATGAACAGAAGAGTTTGGATTATGGTATCCAAAAGGAAAGGATCTATCACTTATTACCTACACAGATGCATATTGGGCAGGTTGTATTGATGACTGAAAAAGCACCATTGGAGTAGCATTATACTTGGATGAGTGTTTAGTATCATGGCTAAGCAAGAAACAATCATCATTACCTTTATCTACAGCCGAGGAAGAGTATATTGCAGCAACAACATGTTGTACAAAGGTTCTTTGGATGAAACAAACTCTGATGGATATACAAGTTGATTATGATGAGCCCATTCCCATCTATTGTGATAATACAAGTGCCATTAGTATCTCAAAGAACCTGGTGATGTACTCCAAGACGAACCACATTCCAATCAAGTATCACTTTCTACAGGAATAGGTTGCAAAAAAGAACATTAGAGTTGAGTATGTGGGAAAAAAAGAACAAGTGACATATATCTTTATAAAACCACTTCCACGGGAAGCCTTTGAGTATCTTAGTAAGAGACTCAGAGTTATTTCTACTCCAAAATGAATTCTTTTGAATGCTTACCTTATATGTCTTAGATGTACACGAGGAAGCACCATAAAGAGGACAATTCAGTTAGGGGGAGCAGCCTCGAATGAAAGATACATTTTCCATTGATGACAAAGGGGGAGAGATTTATCATATGTAGAGGACAGAGGCATGATTCCAAAGGGAGAAAAGGTCATAGAGATGTAGAGGACAGAGGCATGGTTCCAGGGAGAGCATTAGTGATATGACTTCAGTATTGCATGACATGATTTTAGTATTGCATCAGAGTGTTGCCATCAATGCCAAATGGGGAGATTGTTGATTAAGTTTGGTTGTCATTGATGTCAACCCTTGAAGAAAGTTCGGTAGAAAATTTCAGTAGCACAAAGGTTTGGGTAATGAACCCAAGTTTGTTTGATGGATAATGGTATGATTTTTGATATATTTGCAGGAAATACTATTCTAGATGGATAGTACATCTCATGCCATTTCTGGTGGTATGTGGAATGTCACATAACTCCTCACGGTTAGAGAGTTATGGCCATGTGAAGTTGGAGAACCCTCATAAGTCATCTAGAAGCCCTAAAAGGTCAAAGTTGTCAAAGTGCCTACAAAGAAGAAATTATTTAAATAATAAATTGAAGTGATGAGTGTACTATAAGTCAAAGAGGATGCAAAATAAATTATTTAAAAAATAAAGTTAATGGAGAACTCCCTAAAATAAGGAAAGTGGTTTAAGAGATTTTAGAGGGTAAATAATAAAGTGAAGTGATGAGTGTACTATAAGTCAAACTGGCTACAAAAGAAATTATTTAAATAATAAAGTTAATGAATAAATTACTAAGTGGACAAGTGGTTACAAGTTGGTTAACCCTAAAATAAGGAAAGTGGGTTAAGATGG
>ML779038.1:462696-494618 GCA_009831015.1 Picea engelmannii
CCTAAAATAAGGAAAGTGGGTTAAGATGGTTAAAAGGTAACCCCTTGAGGAAGCTACATGAAAGTATAAATAAGAGGCAAGGCTCTCTCATTTTAATCACATTTGAATATCATTGAATATCTATTTTTGTGAAAGGTTATTTGCACAGGTATTATTGATAAAGAAAAATTGCAGTAGAAAAAGTGCAGCAGGAAAAGTGTGGTAGAAAAAGTGTGTCAGGAAAACTGAGGAAGAAAAAGTGCAGCAGAAAAAGTGCGAAAGCAAAATCGCGATAAAAAAAGAGCGACAGAAAAATCGCGGTAGAAAAAGTATGATAGTGTTATAACCCTAAATTACACCACACATTCTTATCTGGCATCAGGCCAACTCATATCCCTTCATTGCCAAAACATCTGCTAAATGACTCTTTGGAAATCCTCTTGTGTCAAGGCCCACGCGCCCTAACCCATTACTGCACATGTGTGCACGCTGGCAGGTGCACTACAGCCCGCGTGTACCTAACAAAGCACAAAAAAATGAAAGTTTTCGATGGAACAAAATGCTATGGGTCATTTAACTGAAACTTTCGGCCATGCATGGACAAGGGTTCGTCCAAAACCCTAGCTCCTTCTAGCCTATAAAAGAAGGGGTAGGCGTACCATTTGGAAGAGGAAAAAATATAGCGAAGAAACTCTAGCCATTTGTATAATCCATTGTCCAAACCATTTAGCATTTCCTCATGCCAAAGGATATTTA
Source organism: Picea engelmannii (assembly GCA_009831015.1). NCBI lineage: Eukaryota > Viridiplantae > Streptophyta > Pinopsida > Pinales > Pinaceae > Picea > Picea engelmannii. The sequence goes on from ML779038.1 coordinate 463,432, forward strand.
ACACAAAGCAGTTGGAGGACAGAAGAAGAGGAGCCCAGGATCAGGATCGAGGAGCGGTGGCCGGTCTCGACTTTGATTGTAAGTTGATTCATTTTTCAAATAATAAAAGAATACTGTTCCCGTCCCAATGGATGAGTTATCTATGGTTTGGTTAATTTATGCTTAATTTCTAACCCTCAAGTAGAAGAGTAGCGTGCATGCATAGTTGTTTGTTTTGATTGCAAGTTATCTTTGGAAGGAGCAGCACTAGCAAGTGGTCAAAAGCGCAACGAAGGATCTACACCAAACGTCAGTAACAAGGTTAGTAGTTCATTTCCATGCATGTATTGTGAAAGAGGGGTTTTTGTTTTGGGTGGTAGGTTAAAAAGTAATTTCTTTACAGTCAAAATCTGCATGCAAGTCTGGCCCTAGTTTGCTAGTCCGTAGGGTATTTTTCCCAACAACAGAATTGGCGAACATACTAGGGAAGATACTCTTTAGGGTTTCCGGATTTAGTTGAGTTTTTTGGGTAGTTTCAAAGATTAGATTTTTTGTTTCTTTGCCTGTCTTTTTTTGTAAGGTCTGAGCGAGCAGAGAGCCTAGTTCTTCAGACAAGTTTTCCCTGACTTCTGCCTGATGGTAGTTGTCGAGACACCCAGAGGTACATGCATCCTGTATAAGGCTTGCACGCGTGTACCCGTGCCCTATCCTCTTACAGCTCGCGTGTGAACACTAGCTGTAGGGATAAAAATAGCATGTAGGAGTCCAAAGACCTATAGAGGCAGTCCACCTCTTCCCTATCAGAATTATACATTCTCAGGGGGTTTTTTGGAATCCTGTCTGAGTCTTACTGGTTCACAGTCCTATTTCAGATTGCCTTTTTGCCTTGTTATTCCTTGCATTATTTTTTCTTTTCTGTTAGAGAAAAGCATACAAGCCTTCAAGGGACCCTGGTTGTCAATACCAGAGGCCTCTTCCTGGTCTGGACTGCCTATTTTTATCTGTCTTAGAAGTTATACATACACGCAGCATGTACAAGGTCAGTCCGCGTGTACACGCGACCTATTTCAACTCAGCACGCGTTCGCACGCGCGCTGTTTTAGTGACAGTAACGTGCTTGACAGACTACTTTTTGTTCAGGGTGGGGCAATCATCCCCTCATTTGCTGAGAAGTATTCCTCTCAGGTGTTTGAGTCTAGGGTTGAACAGTCAATAGTTTAGGGCCTCTTACCCTTCGCCTGTTTTTTCTCAGTTGATAGTTGACAGAAAATACAAAAATATTTATTTTTTTTATGGTTTTTAGAAAAGCATAAGAGTCTTTGTTTCTTTATTTCCATTGTGTGCCTTTACTCTGATTCTTTTCGATCTGCGCTTTAAGCCAGAATTTGTTTTTCTTGGTTTTGTGCTTGTCGGTATTTTCCCTTTGTCGCTTTACTAGCACTTAAATAAATAAAAAAATCTCTTTTCATTTTCTTCTTTGTTTGGAGAGTGTGTTTCTACATCATTAGCTAGGGAGAAGTCTTTTATTTCACAAGTTTTTGTAGTGTAGTTATAGCATAAGTAGCTCGTAGTTGAGTGAAATTCCTTTATGATTGCTGCATAAAATCTTAGAAAAATTGAAAAGAAAAAGAAATCTTTCTTTGTGAAAAGTTGTTGAAATTTTGCATTTAGTAAAAGCCTTTTGTTTCCAGCATTTTTTCATTCGTTTTTTATTTTGTATTTACACATCATCAGTTTCACCTTCATACCCCATGACGTAAGAAATCCCATAAAAGCAATGCTAATTTAAAATCTATTAGACTTTTTGTTTGTAGGGTTCACAAACTAGTTCAGGACTAGGGCCTTGGATTAGGTTGGAGAGGAAACTCTCCAAGGCCATTCAAAACCAAACATTAGAGTCTGTGATAGGGAGTGTAGAAGTCCAGTTTCTTGGAAGTTATCCGGCCCCCCCTCTAACACAGGGGATAAACACGAGGTCGTGTGCGGAAAGGTAGCGGAGATAACCCCTCCAAAGCCAGACCAATCGTAGTGGAGAACACATATTGAGGGCTTGTTTTGGGATTCCATCATTTGCATTTTCCACGGGGCTTTGTGGGTCTCGAATCCATTCGAGGTCCTCAGTTGTCTTTCGGGCCATTTTCTCTCGATACCCTTGATAGGTTTCGGGCTTGATACCCTGCTCATTGTGGTCTACCCGACTTTCGATTGTACCCGCCTGGCGACTATTCGCGTGCTGGCAACCTAGTTGCCAATATTTTTAGGGACATACACAGGTGACTGCGGGGGTATACCGTGGTACCTAGGACAGACATCAGGCCACACTTTGCAGAGTATACCCAGAGGGTGCTTCTGTGTTTGAGTTTCACTTGCATCGGTAAGTTGCTCTAGTGTTGGTTGTTGTAACTATTCTTCCAAATAGTTTAGTGATTGCTTGTGTTATCTCTTAGGGGCTTCTTTTTTAGTGTGTGTTACTGTTTGAACATATAGAATACCTTAGCGTTTTTTGGATCTTCTCACAATGTGGAGGATCCCAAGCTCCGCTGGTCACAAAGGCTTCTGGGCCTACCACCGGTCATACTGGAGCCACCCCCGCCACCATTGAGGCGGAAGCTAGACCAACAAGGGTATTTTGAAGAAACCAGGTTACAAACCATTGTTCCCAAACAACTCCCAGAGGACTCAACCGCCAATATTGGCTCGATTGAAACCCCAACCACTGATACTTGGCTGCAAGTTATTGTACCAATCCAATTTTACGAATGCTTGTCAGTGCCTCACACAGCTATGGAAACAAACGTTGTTACTTCTCCTGGGAACCCTTCCATTCCCACCACAATTTCTACCATAGGAGAATCATCTCCTAACATACTGTCATCGGTCTGAGCCACCATGGTCTCGACCACAACTATGTCTCACAGTGGACCGACCCCGTCTATGGCGGCAGCCACAACCCCCTTCACACCTAGTGCGACAGGCCCTCCGTTCTCATACGGTATGCCTATTTCAGGTACAAGTCCTGCACTCACTTACTCCACTTTACAGACTTTGGGTCTAGGGGTAGGGAGCTCTAACGCTCCTCTGCAAGGTCAACTTGGGGGCACTCCTATCCCTTTTAATTCTTTTCCTTATGTCGGAGGTCATATTCCTCCTTCATCCCCTTCGCTTGGTGGTCCGCATCCGCAGTCCGCTAGGCAGCCTGCACACACTAGTTTATTTGGAGTCGGGAGGCAAGGAACACCTGCGCATAGTATGCCGGTAGGTTCATCACCGTTTGTTTGGAACGAGACGTTTGGTAACAACACTTTCACATCCACCGCTTTCCCCTCTGGGGGCACTCCTATTTTTGGACAGTCTACTCTAGCACAGGGTATTATTCCTACGTCGTGGGCACATACAGGAGGACCTTGGAACTCAGGACAAGGATCCATTCCCTCCTCTGGAATTCCATTCTGGGGTAATTCTTTCCACAGTCAATGGAACCCTGGACAGACTACTATGCCTCTCCCATCAGGACCGGCATGGGGTAATCCTTCCGAAAGTCCTTCAAATATGATGCATGCCCAACATCCTATGTCCTTTATGGGAAATCAGCTAATGATGTCTCCACAGATGAAAAATCCTTATGATGGTCAGGGCCATGGTTTCTACCAGAACCCGGGCCAGCAGCCAAAATTTTCCTGGCAACCTGGTGCCAGTCAAACAACATGACCATTTTTCCCAAGTTATCAGCAGCAACCCAAACTATCGTTCCTGGCGACGTTACACTTGCCAAATTTGACAAGGTTGTTAAATGATCCTATTTGTCATGATCCACGTTGGTCTCCTATGCCAACGAAGTTGCCTTTGGACATTCCAAAGTTCAAGGCCAAGCTTAATGAAGATCCAGGTGATCATGTGACTACCTTCCATATTTGGTGTTCATCTAACTCATTGAAAGATGACTCTGTACATCTGTGATTGTTTCAACGCACTCTTATCGGGAGTGCCACGAAATGGTACATCGAGCTCGATCGCTCAAGATACTCTTCTTTTGGTGAAATGGCGATGGCCTTCCTTAACCATTTCCAGTTACCTATGAGATACGACACTGGCACAAATCTTCTCGCTAATTTCGAACAGACAACAACGGACCATATCTCTGATCATATCCAAGAGTGGAGACGCTGGAAGAGTCTAATTAAAGTACCAGTCCCACCAACATTCCTGCTAGAGTGGTTCCTTAAGTCTCTGGTCCCACAATTATCTAAAGACGTCGCAACTTCTGGGGTTTTCTCCTAAGAAGATGCCATCATGACGGCTCAACAGTTTGAGCTCATCTATTCTCAGTCTAGTTTATTATACAACATCCTGTCGGATGCACCATGATCGATACTGGATAAAACTAGATAGAGAGCTGGACCACATGTCGATGGTATTGTTGGTTCCGCACAAACCAAGCCCACTGAGCAATTGAAAAAACAATTGCAACAGTTATCTATACAACACTTAGCAGCCAGCTAGACTACTGCTTTGGTTTCTCCTCCTACCTAAACGTCGGAAGTACACTCCATGCAATCGACTAACCCAAAGGCCACCTAGCATCCTGAACGGAAGAAAAAACAATGAAAGAAGGGTAAGAGGGATAAAAACCCCACTGATAATGCTGGTGGGGACACCATGGAAAAATGGAAGGCGAGGTATCTGTGCAACTTGTGTGCAGAAGACCACCCGACCCATCTTTGTCCTTGACTTGTAGAGGCCCAAAAGTTTGTCACACTGGAACAACAGGCAGTGTTGACTAACCCCTTTCAACATGGGTAAAATTTAACTCAAGCCTCTACAAGTGCCAAAGGGGGCAGCCAAGAAACCTTCCCTCCTCCAAACAATCCCTCATCCACGAACGTATATATGGTTAGGGGTGATGCTTTCATAACGACTAGAGCACACGACTATAGTAAACCAAGCGCTTCTAAGAAGGGTAAAGAAGCTGAGTTCCCATATCTTCCCCTACAGATCGAGAAGACGTTGGGAGAAACAATGACACACATTCCAAAGGGTGCATTTAAGAAAGCTTCTCACAACCCAAACGCAAGGGCCACCCAGAATTACTCTGTGGTGGAGGATTTATCACAAACCCCTTGTGCGATGTCTGCTTTGGAGGTCCTCCAAAGTTGCCCTGCTCAGAGGAAATCCTTGTTAACTAATTTAGGCTCTACTAAACTTGTAACCCGGGTACCATCATGTTAGATACAACTGAATTAAAACCTCGTCTGCCTTACCACGTAGCGTTTTAGATAGTAGTGGCTCATCCCACGAAAACGTTTACACGGAATATATTCTGCACGGTGGTCGAAGAGGGTGCCTCGACATGTGTTATGTCATTAGCATGTTGGAAGGCCATTGGCCAGCCTGCTTTGTCTCCATCACCTACTCTCCTCACCACTTTCGACGGTCGTTCTTTCCGACCACATGGCATCATTCCTTCTTTCCCTGTGCAGTTAGGAGGGAAGACCGTGTGTGTCGAAGTAGAGGTAGTCGATGCTCCCCTCGACTATAATCTCTTGTTAGGACAGATTTGGACTTATGCTATGCAAGTTGTGGTTGCTACAATTTTCCGAGTCTTTTTGTTTCCACACGAAGGTCGGATAGTGACCATCGATCAATTGTCCTTCTCTAGGCCTGACCTAGCTTTGGGGGCATCCACGGTCCCCATGATTGATAATCCTCAACCAGGTGTCGTTAACGTAGGAGTTGGTTTGTGCCCATCTTTGATGGGTACCTTCGATTACCCACCTCCTCATGATGGCGTCAAATTTATATCTAATCACCATAAGGTTGAGATTTTTCAAGTTTCGTCGTTCTGCACGACTTACTTTGAGGATCCTTGGATTCTTCCTTCCCCATCAGCCACGATGGATGAGACAAGGCACTCCGGCATGTCCATGCCCTTGTCGGCTACTGAAGTAGCGTACTCTTTAGTCTAGCAAGCTTTAGCTAATCCTGATCCGACTCCTGCACAAGAGTTAGATCCACTTCTCGAGCCTATTTGGGCACATGGTTCTCTTGCTAATATCGATTCATTAGACTTAGTCTTGCCTTCCGATGAAGCAGTAATCGAAGCAATGACTAGTCCGGAAAAACCTTAGGAAGATCTTCATCATAGATCATACTTTCTCCCCGAGTTAAGCCGAATCGAAGCTGGAGAATTCACCATTACCATGATGGGAGATCATCCATGTCCTATTAACCTCTTAGCTACACAGGAAATTTATGCTGAGGGAAATATGGCGACTATCGCTGAAACTATACCTATCAACATATCCCGAAACCCTGGCATCATGGAGAATGTCTTCGTCAGAGCAGATTGTTCCCCCGAAGAGATTCAAACGTACACGGATCTTTTCAAATAATTCCGCGACGTTTTTTCCTGGTCTTATGAGGAAATGCCAGGTATCAATCCGAAAATAGTTGAACATGAAATCACAACATATCATGATACCAAGCCTGTTTGACAAAAACTTCATCCAGTTAATCCTAAGAAAGCAGCAGCCATCAAGATTGAGGTTGAGAAATTGCTCAAGGCAGGTTTCATTTACCCTATTCATTTGACTCAATGGGTGTCAAATCCCATGCCGGTCAAAAAAAAACAAGGCACTATTCGTGTATGTACTGATTTCCGTGATTTGAACAAGGCATGTCCCAAAGATAATTTTCCAACACCATTCATTGACCATATCATTGATGAATGTGCTGGTTGTGAAGCCTTTTCATTCATGGATGGTTTTTCGGGATATAATCAAATCCAAAACAAACCTGAAGACCAACACAAAACAACATTCATTTGTCCATGGGGTACATTCGCCTATCGTAAGATGCCTTTTGGCCTTAAAAATGTTGGAGCCACATTCCAGTGGGCCATGTCTTTTGCATTTCATGACCTCAAGCATATAGTCAAAGCCTATTTAGATGATTTAGCATCACGCTCTCGCAAGCGAACGGATCATCCCACACACCTTTGACTAATCTTCAAACGTTGTCGCTACTTCAGGATTTTCTTGAATCGAAACAAGTGCAGCTTCTACGTAACGTCAAGACGTTTGTTAGGTTTCATCATGTCAACAACAGGGATCATGGTCGATCCTCTTAAGGTGGAGGCAATAATCCATTTGCCCCCCCCACGTACAATCTTACAACTTCAAAATCTACAAGGCAAGGTGAACTTCTTACGACGCTTCATCACCAACTATGCCAAAATCACCAAGGGATTTATGCGTTTACTAAAGAAAGACGTTCCCTTTTTCTAGGATGAAGCCACTCAACGCTCTTTTGATGCATTAAAACACGCCCTCACAACTGCACCTCTACTATGACCACCTAATTATAACAAAGATTTCTTATTATATCTGGCTGTCGCAGAGTCAACCATAGGCATGGTTTTAATTCAGGAAGATGATTCGTTTTTAGAATACGTGATCTATTACTTGAGCCGAGGCCTCGTAGGACCAGAACTTAATTATTCCCATATCAAAAAACTTGTGTTGGTATTTGTTCATGCTATTCAATGGTTCCGTCACTATGTTATGTTTCACAAGACCACCATCGTTGCTGTCGTGAATCCATTCCAGTACATGTTGACACGACGAGTTATAGGCAGAAAAATCAGTAGGTGGATGGTCATCCTCCAAGAATTTGACTTAGACTTCGTTTCAGCCAAGTCCAAGAAGTCATTGGTCTTTGAAGAACTTATTTCAGAACTTCCGGTTGAGTCAGGTGACGTTGTGCCTGAGGAATCGCCTATCCGGGGGGATATGTTTTTGATCGAATCTTCAGACCCCTGGTACGGAGATATACTTATCTATCTCCAGACTTTGAAGTGCCCCACCTCTGCTTGTCATGACGAGCATCGACGGATACGCCATCAGGATAAGAATTATCTCATACTAGATGATACGTTGTATCGAAGAGGTGTAGACTACATCTTGGGTCGATGTCTCACTCATGAGGAGGCCATCATAGTGCTCAATGATTGCCATACTGGAGCATGTGACGGTCATTTATGTGGTTTGGCAACAACCCAAAAGATTTTATGAGCAGGTTACCTCTGGCCCACACTTATCAAAGATTGTATCGAATCGGTTAAGAAGTGCCATCCGTGCCAAATATTTTCTCGGAATATGAGGGCACATCCCGCTCCTATGTTTTCTGTCATCAAAGTTGGTCCCTTCACTAAGTGGGGGATTGATTACACTACATGCAACCCCCCTTCAGCAAGGGGGCACCGCTATATCATCGTAGTTGTTGACTACTTCACTAAGTGGGTCGAGGCTATGCCGATGTTTAAAGATGATGGAGAGACTGTAGCTCTTTTCTTATTCAACCAAATTATAGAAAGATTTGGAGTCCCGAGAGAGATTGTCACTGACCATGGCAGTCACTTTCAAAACCAAATGATGACCGAATTAACGTCAAAGCTTGGGTTACGGAAGGAACATTCATCACCTTACTACCCTCAAGTCAGTGGGTAGGTGGAACCTGTAAACAAAACTCTTAAGACGATTCTACAACGAACTATCAACTTAGCCAAGTCAAACTGGCATTTTATGTTATATTCGGCATTATGGGCTTATCGAACATCTGTTAAGACTGCAACCGGTTTCTCACCTTTTCAACTCGTTTGCGGGTTGGAGGTAGTCTTGCCCATAGAATGTCAAATCCCATCTCTGAAATTGGTAGTGCAGTTATTTCCAGACACTTCTCCACCTGAAGAACGATTAGTATACCTTGAGCAACTTGATGAGCAGCGTCACGATGCGGCCCTGGCCAATGAGGCTCACAAACATAAGGTCAAGTTTCAATATGATAGGTATGTTCGTCTTCAGATTTTTTCTGAGGGCGACCTTGTCCTGGTCTATGAACAAGACAAGGACCCCCTAGGGGCAGGAAAGATTAAACCCATGTGGTTTAGACCCTTCATTATAAAAGAGGTATTAAAAAAGGGCGCTTATCATTTGGTTGATTTTGAAGGGAATCCATTGGTGGAGCCTAGAAATGGGCTCTACTTCAAGAAGTATTACTCATAGATAGATCACTGTGGGTAATTTTTTGTAACATATGTATAGTCTTTGTACTATTACTTTTTTACGTTTCTTTTAAAAAGTGTTATGGACGTGTCATTGATGTTATCTTCCATCAATATGGCAGCTTTCAAGTGAGTCCGAGGTGTTTGTTGGGTATGCGAACGGTGCTAGTCGACACACGCGGAGGCTTGCCTCCGCAGCTTGGGTAATATTTACATCACAGGGTCAGTTGTTATCTTCTGGAGGTATATGCTTAGGCACCACCACAAATAATGTCACCGAGTATAGTGCAGTTATTGAGTTTCTTTGTGACGCCTTGTCATTGGGTATCTCTCATCTTCGAGTCTATCTTGACGCTCAATTGGTTGTGTCACAGCTAAATAGAATATACCGGGTTCATGATCCAACTTTACACCGACAATTCCTTAGGGTACATCTCTTAGAATGAAACTTTGATTATATTACATATTTTCATGTTCCTAGGAGATTAAACCAAATTACAGATACTCTAGCTAATCAAATTTTAGATTGGCATCTTGCCCACATATAAAAAGATCATGGACATAAACATGTAAATAAATTTTTTCACGAATAATCCATAAGACAAAAAAAGGATAAAAACCATATATAAACATCATAAAATCACTAGAGTACATAGATGGACGTAAGCACCTAAAAAATGGGAATAATAATGAGTCATCGGGCTTATGCCCTCAAAAAATATATACAACAAGGTGCTCGTGGAACATAAAAAGTCTAAATTCTGTTCAGGGCCTATGGGCCCTGTTTTAATCATCTACTGCACAGTCTAAACACCTAAACAAATGGACCCATGTCTGAGGTGCCCCCACAACATGAGGCTGCATGGATGGTGGTAGGTCCTCTATCTTTTCCATCGGGACTGTGCGAGTGAGTGCAGTAAACTTCTGCTCAATTCGCCTAAGGACCCTCTCGGACTCTCCTGCCGGGAGGTTCCTTGCTACTGTTTCTCCCCCAGTGGCGACAACCATGGCTTCCGGCCGTGGGCAACGCCTATTCCGTGCATAGTCGGTAGGTCGCATGGGTCCCACATCTGCATGCAATAAACGTTTACCCATCAAATACTCTGGCATACAAAAAATGATATATATAACGAAAAGACATAAAAATTACATATGAAAACAAAAAAAAACTACGAAGGAGGAGACTTACCCATCTCCCCTCGCTCCTCACCAGGAGGCACGGGTATCTCTGGATCTCTAAAGAAGTTTATCCCTACATATGGGTAGTCCTCGATAGCAGGGATCTGTCGTGAAAACCAAGCAAAAAAGTTGTTGTCGAAGGCCTCAATGGTCCTTCCACCACCCTTTCGCGGTAGTAACACTGCCCATCTACACACTACAGGGAAAGAGGCTAGATGTCCTCGTACTACAACCCGAGGACTGAAACATGGAACTCTCTCAAAAAAGAATGAACACAAGATAATCCTAAACCCGAAGTTCCTCTGTGTCTGTTGTTGGAAATCTGTCAATTGCCTCTTCATACACTCCAGCAGTGTGGTACTCCAATCAAAAATTTGTGCATTCATGCATTGGATAGCACAATTCATCTATGCGCGCGAAGCCTGATGCACGGCTGCTGAGCCGATAATCCGCTCAATAAGTAATAAGATAGTTTGTAGTGCTAAGTTGGTAATATTGATAATGGGTACCTGGGAACCTGTACGTTCGGTCCCAGCCTCACAGTACTCAGCTATCAACTCCGAGATCTTTCTCAGCCCCACAGGAAAAGTCTGAAAGTTGACTGGTTCCCCTCTCCTTGAGAGGCCAATCAGAAAGTAAATGTCCTCAGTGGTGGGCACCAATGATTTCCCCTCTAGCATAAAGGCCTCTGCATCAGGATGCCAGTAATCAATCAAGGCGTTCAGTAGCCTTGGTTGCGCGCGCATAAATGGACATAAAAATAATTTGAGCAAACCGCATTGCATTAACATGGCCACAACATTCGGATCTGCAGCAACCAACTCACCGATTGCCTTATGTTCCCTTTCCCTCCACTGGACATACATCCTGTCAACACAACAAGGTAAAGGAGGGTCAATACTTCTTTTAATTTTCTTTTCCATCAATAGGGGGGGATACACGCGGTCTGTAATGGCGACAGTCATGCGTACACGCGTGCAGGCTTTACTCTACACGCGTGTACCTAGGGCCGACCTTTTTAAGGTCGACGCCCACCCAAAAAATAACTTAAATGATTAAAATGAAGTATTGATTAGCTAGATAAGGGAGTTTGTACTTACTTGGTCCAAGCAGAAGTTCGTTTCGTCCACTATAGCTCCCAGAATCACTATCTTTGGCAAAGGGGGTCTTTTGGCTCCAGACTCAATTTCCAAATCAGCATTGGTGATAATGAGCTGCCAGCTTCTATTTATAGACTTTTTGGCCTCTTTTTGTCACTTTTTTGGCCCCCCTTATCAGTTTCTTTATATCAAAAACCATTTAGAGTGATCCAGGAGTTATATGGGAGGGATTTGATAAGGTTTTGGGACAAATTTTTTTTGAGTTTTGAAAAAATATTGACGGTCCATAATTTATTTTTTTTTCAAAAATCAACTTGAGCATATAGGTTAGGATACTACCCCAACTTTTGCATCTTGTTGCCTTTTTCTTATGCTATAGGATCGATCCCATCAGGTTGTGACACGGAACCGTCATCTCTGCTCTAGAAGTGTCGTGACTTGGTGGTAGAGCTTACCAGAACATGGATGCCCTAGGTAGGTCCTGGTTGCATTATGGTGCCCATGCCGTTTCTAAAAAACATTGTAGGCTCAGGAGTCTGTATAGTCTTTCCTGAATATGAGATTGAGCCTCATTTGCATGGGTATTTTTCACTCTTTGTCTCACCCTTAGGACTCCCAAAAGATAAATGGGTCTCCTTTTAAGCCCTTTTTAGACCCTCTAAAAATGAAAAGAATGTCGAACGATCTTGTGACCTTTCACGCTCGTTAAACTGACGTTTGAAGTCACATCTGTCCGGTGGTAGTTTACCCCTTTTTCGGTCTGAACGGTCAACTGTACGAACAAAGGTATACTCTATCGAATTCCTATTCTTTAGAAGAGTATCCCCAGGTATAATTTTATTCCTTTTTCGGGCCTGAGGGACTAAATTTATGAAAAAGAAACCCCCCACGGAGTCCATAGTTAAGCTCTTTTCAGACTCCCTAAAATTGAAAAGATCGTCGAGTGACCTTATTCTTTCACACTCGTTAAATTGGTCAAGAAGAATATTATTGACGGAGTCTATAGTGAACCTTTTTTCAGACTCCTTAAAAGTGAAAAAATAGCCGAGTGATCTTGTCCTTGTCACACTCGTTAAAATGGTTTTGAATTGACGTCTAATCAGTGCTAGTTTATCCCTTTTTCGAACCGACTAGACTATTGTCGAAAAACGTTCCCCAGTGGAGTCTCTTTTTATGCTTATTCAGACTCTCTAAATATGAAAAACCACTGATATTACCTTCTCTAGTCTCGTTAAACTTACATCGAAGGACGTTACCATTGTGTGTTCTATCAACCACATTTGCATACCTTATCCACCAGCCTTGTGACAGTTTTCTTCTGTGTCTTAACACCTTTGGCCGCCAGAGGATTTTTCCCGAGTATCATTTTACCAGAACATCAGTCTTGTATTTATGCCTTGAGCTTGTATGTTTGTAGTACTCATTCCTCCATTGTAACGTAATATTCCTTTATTATTTTCACAAATTATCAAAAAGAACAAAAAAATCAAATATACCCCAAAAAGAGGATGGGAAAGGTATTTTCTTTATTGGCAGCATAATGAGTCGCCCTTGGATAAAGCACATCTGTCCATTTGATCATCATACTATGGGATGTAGTACGACCTTAGGAATATTTTATCGCTATATAGAGTTGTGTCCTCCATCGTTTGGTTACTCTTCCAAACATATGGAGAGTTTGTGTTGCCTCCTGCTTCATAGACTTATGATTAACATATATGTTGCCTGAGTCTCATCACTTGTTGTGCTATTATCCAAAGGAAGTTTGTCACTAAGCCTGAGTCAACCTCTCTGCATATGTCTCTTGTCCGCATACCCGACCATCCTGAACATCTAATCAAGTCCTTGTTCGAAATCACTGAAGCCTTCAATTTGATCATCAAGATTATCAAGTCCATAACCGACAAGTTGTGGAAGACCTCTGGGTAGTGCAGTCGTACACTCATATTACACTCCTACTCGAGTTTTAGAAGATTTTGAAGTTGTTTCTTGATCTCTAAAGTACAACCATCAGGCCGAATCAGCTTCTAGAAGACGGGTACTCTATATGTCTATCTTTCTGATTTCGAGATGTAGCTCCGCTGTGTATTATTTGCGGCTACTCTTTATAGTTATTTGACATGGATCTACAGTGTATTTGATTGGTATACATGGTTCTATTTTATCCCAATCATGATGCCCACCTTGGTGAGACATTTGTTATTTTGCAGATGATGCCTCCTGGTTCCTGATCCTTAGGCTCAATTGTTCGGCACATCAGTAAAGATTGGTAAAAGATTGGTAATGTATTTCGGCCATCAGATGCTCTTATGACCTTACACATTAGGGGGCATCTATTATAACCCTAAATTACACCACACATGCTTACCTGGCATCAGGCCAACTCATATCCCTTCATTGCCAAAACATCTACTGAACAACTCTTTGGAAATCCTCTTGTGTCAAGGCCCATGCACCCTAACCCATTACTGCACATGTGTGCACATTGGCAGGCCCACTACAGCCCATGTGTACCTAACAAAGAACAAAAAAGGAAAGTTGCCGACGGAACGAAAATCTATGGGTCAGTTAATTGAAACTCTCGGCCATGCATGGCCGAGGGTTCGTCCAAAACCCTAGCTCCTTCTAGCCTATAAAAGAAGGGGTAGGGGTACCATTTGGAAGAGGAAAAAATATAGCGAAGAAACTTTGCCCATTTGTATAATCCATTGTCCCAAACCTTTAGCCTTTCCTCATGCCAAAGGAGATTTAACGCAAAGTAGTTGGAGGACAGAAGAAGAGGAGCCTAGGATCAGGATCAAGGAGCGGTGGCTGGTCTCGACTTTTATTGTAAGTTTATTCATTTTTCAAATAATAAAAGAATACTTTTCCCATCCCAATGCATGAGTTATCTATGGTTTGGTTAATTTATGCTTAATTTATAACCCTCAAGTAGAAGAGTACCGTGCATGCATAGTTGTTTGTTTTGATTGCAGGTTATCTTTGGAAGGAGCAGCGCCAGCAAGTGGTCAAAAGCACAATAGAGGAACTACACCAAACATCAGTAGCAAGGTTAGTAGTTCCTTTCCATGCATGTATTGTGAAAGAGGGGTTTAAGTTTTGGGTGGTAGGTTAAAAAGTAATTTCTTTGCGGTCAAAATCTGCATGCAAGTCTGACCCTAGTTTGCTAGTCCGTAGCATATTTTTCCCAACAACAGATAGAAAAATCACAGTAGAAAAAGTGTGGTAGAAAAATCGCGGCAGAAAAATCGAGGAAGAAAAAGTGCGACATAAAAATCATGGAGACAACATGGTTGGGATCTATTTATGAGATATATAACACATCTTGTTTGAGGTATGTTTTGTGAGCTAGGGTTTAGTTCTTGAGATGGTATTGGATGTTCAGTTTGGCTGCATATATTAGATTTGTTGAGGGATACAGTTGGTATTTGACATATGGGTATTGGTCTTTTGGTTGTGATGTGTCACTGAAGCTATTGGTTTAGCTCTAGGCTACATAATAGTGAGGTTGTGGCACATGGTTTGATGTAATGGTTTATGGTATTTGGTTTATGGATAGAGTGATGAATTGTTAGATAACTTTTGATGGTTATATTGGTGTATGTCTTTGGTATATGGTTGAGGTACATGTTGGGTACATGGTTGAGACAAGTAGTTGATGAGTTGGCACATACATGAGGTGTATAGTTGATGATGTTGCTGCATATTGATGAGTCAAGGTTGATGCATGTTACATGTTGGTTCAGGTTATTGGTACAGGTTGTTTGGTGGAAGTTGATTGGTACAGGTTGTTACAGGTTATTGGTACAGGTTGACAGTAATAGGTTGACAGTTGTAGTTTTTGATTCAGTGACAGTGACAAGTTGTCTACATTTGGCATTTATATTTCATGGTGGTTGGATGGGGCAAGGATAGGTGGTTGTAGCCACCTTCCGGTTGTAGCTAGAGAAATTAGGGGGTTGTAGCCTCCTTTTGATTGTAGCTAGAGAATTGGGGAGTTGGAGCTTTCCTCAAGGTTGTAGCCTGAGAAACTAGGGGGTTGGAGCCTCCTTCCAGTTGTAGTTGGAAAAAAAGGAAGTTGGTGCTTCCAATGAATGTAATTCTTCAAGACATATAAGAAAAATAATTTTGTGGTTTTCTCCCACTTTGGGTTTCCATGTAAAAACACTAGTGTATTGTGTATGTGTATGATTTCTCATTTGTTCATTGTTTATTTACTCCAAAATTATTGGATGATAATGTTACATTGATATAACACTTGCATTATATGGTTAAAAAGGATTCAATTGCTCTATTACTGATTCACCCCCCCTCTTAGTAATTCAACACCACGGCCTCCGCGACCGATCTCTCAATGCAACAAAAGCAAGCAGATAAGGTCATGGAAGAATACAAGGACATCTTCTCCTCACCCACTGGGGTACCTCTACATTGTTAGTTCAAAAATCTAATTGATCTGACCCCCGACGCATCGCCACCCAATGGGCCAGTCTATCATCTCTCTTTGTTAGAAAAATGAGGAGATCAAGCGTCAGAACCAATAATTTCTCCAAAGGGGGCACATATGACCCATCTCACCATTGTGTGGAAGCCCAATCATGCTTATGTCGAAGAAATATGGGACCTGGTGACTCTTCATTGATTATCAGGCCCTAAATAAAATCACAGTCAGGAATCAGTACCTGATTCCCCAAATCAACGATCTCCTTTACCAGCTCAAGGGGCCCAAATACTTCAGTAAAATTGATCTGAATTATGGCTACCATCAGGTCCCAATAGAGAAAATAGATGTATGGAAAATTTCCTTCAAGTCTAAAGAAGGTATTTTTGAATGGTTGGTCATGTCCTTTGGTTTGATGAATGCCCCAACAACTTTCATGAGGATTGTTAGTCCCTAAAGTTTCACTTGACTGCTAAAGGGAAAGCTAGGGCATCATCAAATTATTATTTTTTAACAAGAAAAAGAGATTTTTATTAAAAAAGTAGTGGTATGACCACTGTAGGAACATCTACATAGTTCAGGTATGCATCATGTGCATAATATCCAAAATTACATATATAGGAGTCATATAACAAAGTCCATAAATGCCTATTCAAACTACAGTTCAAAAATTTAACTACCATGAAAGCTAAAACCAATAAACAAAGTTTCTTCAGTGCTAACATAAATTGAGAAGGAACTAGAAAAATAACAAAAACCAGTCACTATGCCTGATGCTCGAGGTTTGGAGGACCAACACCCGATGGGCCCATCACCCCTCCATATTGATGAGGGATAATCCTGGTGAATTGTATCTCCAACCTTTCCATCCTAACTTCTAAATTTTCCATACGGTCGCTAGCCACCTGCAGGCTGCGTGAGAGATTTCGAAGCATCCTCCCTGATTTGGATGAGGTCTTCATCCATCATGTCAAACCTTCTGCCACCTTTTGCGTCCAACCGGAGAAAAAATATTCTTTGCGCTCTTAATTTCCTTTTCAATTTATGAATTTCCAATTCCAGTGGTCGGGGAGGATTGGGGGGAGCAGTAGACTCAAAGCTAGAAGTCATGAGGGGAGTCAATGATAATTCAAGAGGTGGTTGGAGAGCCAGAGACCATGTAGAGGGATCCAAGCTTGCAGACTATCAACCAGAGGGGATAATGCTAAATTGCAAGGAGGAGATTCAAAAACACCCCTAGATTACTTCTAGAAATAGCATGATGGTCCATATTTTGGAGGGGAAATATCGCACAAATGTCATGAGGGTGAGACATAGGCATAATACCAAGCTACTTATTAGACATAATGGAAACCTTGATCAGGATTATGTAGAGTGACGAGAATTGGAGAGGAAGGTACCTTCGCGCATGAGTTTCATAAATAACTGAAATGATGCCATGGGCCGACGTATGGTGAGGTGTGACATCCTGCTGCCTCCGGGCCTGATGACGTGGCCACCTGAAAGTCACCCCACTCAAGTTGTTAAGGGATTGGAAATAAGAATGTGGTCCCATTGAGTGAGATAAGTCCCTTTCCCAAGGGGGTGGCAACTTTTTCTTCCTTATCTGCTTCTCCATTCAAGTGCCGAAGGACATGGAAAAAATCGATCTTTCAGAAGGATTTAGTGAGCCTCTGGATTTTCTTGAATATTTCCAGAAATTTCACTTGGTTTGGAAATGAATTAGTTACCAAGGCATGGATTAGAAGCTGACAGTCTCCTATCACCATGATTTCATTAATACCATGCTCCCGGGCTTGGTCGAGGCCTTTCCAGAGACCTAAAGCTTCTGCCATGTTGTTGGTGTCTTCCCCTAGTCCCCAAGAAAAAACCAATTCTTGAACTTCATCGGGGCCATAGAGGACCCCTCCCCCTCCTACATCCCCTGGGTTTACTTTAGAAGCTCCATCAAAGAAAAGGATGTGTTTATGCTGAGAACGTCGCCAGGCTTTGAAATCCATTTGATCCATACGTAATTCCCATGGCTCAGAGACATGCTCTAGGGTAGGAAGAGGGGGTTTTAGATCTGAAGAGAGGTTGTGGATCGAAGCTTCTTCAGGAGGAGAGAGAGGGAGAATGTTTGAGGCATACCAAAGTAATGAGAGGAAGTATCCCAGGAGAGCTTTGATTTTGACATCAACATGGACAGGGGTTGAGGAATTGCTTCTGAAAAATACGATCATTTTGTTCGAACCAAATTTTCCAGAAGATAAATTTAAGAAGATTCAACCAGCAACACTTAAGCTTATCTTTGAATTTGAGAGAAAAGGGACAAAGGGAGGCCCAATTACTTAACAAAGAGGGGATATCTAGGGGAATTTGAAAATCAGGGGCCCAACCAGACAAGGATAAATTCCAGACTTATTTTGCAAAGGGGAAGTTGAGAAGAAGATGGTCAGTTGACTGCTCATGGGAGTAGCAGAGAGGGCATCAAGATGGCCCTTCCCAGCCTTTTATTCAAAGGTTGCCACCAGTCAGGATACTATTTTGGGCTAAATTTCATATGAAGAAGTCAAATTTAGGTAAGCTTTTGACTTGCCAAATATCTTTCCAGACTGTCAGGTTTCTCGGAACATGGGGCATTACAGTGAGGAGTTTGTAGCCTGCTGCCATAGAGTAGTCACCTGAAAGGCTGCCCCAGCCTCAAGTGTCCTTGAGTATTTTGGAGATCAGTGATTTCCCTTGAAGCGGAGAGAGAAAAAGTTATTTTTCATGGAGAAAATGGGGGGGAAAGTCAGGAAGAACCCACCTCGCCCAATCCTTGGATCCATCTTTTTTCCAGAGGGAAATATCCCAAAGGGTGCAAAAATTTTGAGATTTAAAGAAGGATTTAAGGAGAGTGGAGCCAGGGATAGAATCGAGAAAAGGATACCCCAAGATGGAGTCTTCTCAGATTCATATTTTCTTTCCATTACCCAGGATCCAAGTAAGTGTAGAAGTGAAGAAATTATGCACTTTCAAGAAAATGGAAAAAATCAGTGAGCCATGACTGGCCAAAAAATTACTTCTTCTAGATGGCTGCTTTGCTCCAGGAACTCTTCCCTGACACTACATTCCATAGAAATTTGAATCCAAGAGAAATATTCTGAACTTTTAGATCTCGAAGTTAAAGACCTCCTTCAGGAATGGGTCGAGAGATCTTCCCCCAACTGACCAACGAGAGTTTGTTTTCATTGTTCTTTCCTCATTTCCAAAGAAAGCGTCGCAGGAGGGCTTCAATTTTTGAGATGATGCCTCTTGGATCTAGCAAGATTGAACACTAATAAATGGGAATGATTGAAAGGAATAACTTGATAAGAACTAATTTTCCTATTGGATTTAACCAGCTTGAATCCCAGGCGCTTATTCTAGCTTTGATTTTGTCAATTAGGGGTGCCTAGAACGAGGACTTGGACATTGCTTTGAATATAGGGACTCCTAAATACTTAAAGGATTCCCATTGAGTTTTTCCCTCCATTCCTAGAATTTGGGTGATGCCAATCATTTCCCTCGGAGTACAGTTCCATCCATCAATTTGACTCTTCCTATAGTTGATTTTTCTACTAGAAATGGCTTGATAGTTGTCTAGTTCAAATTTGAATTTTCTGGCCGAGTGAGTACTCGCGCCTCTGAGGATAATGGTGTCATCAACAAACTGAGGATGATTGATGTCTCTGATTCCTATGGCTATGCACAATCCCATTATTTCTTGAAGTTGTTGACTCTGATCCAACTGGAAGCTCAACACAGACACCTAAATGGCATAAAGGAGCGAGGAGAGGGGGCAGCCTTGCCGAAGTCCTTGAGAGGCTTGGAAAACTCCAGCTGCTCGACCATTAACCAAAGGTGAAATCCATAGGATTCCAATGCAATATTGTGTCTAGGTAATAAAGGAATGGTCAAACCCAAGTCATTGCATAACCTAGAACATAAAAATATGTCTTACCCTACCAAAAGCGTTTGCTAAATCCAGTTTGATTACCATACCTTTTTCCTTCCGAGATTGGCTTGAATGAATGGCCTCCTAGACAAGAGTAATATTATCTCCAATGTTCCTTCCCTTGATGAAGCCCCCTTTATTTTCAGGAATGATTAAGGGAAGGATGTTTTTTATCTGGTTGGCCATGAATTTAGTGATAATTTTGTAACCAATGTTGCATAGGGAGATTGGTTTGAAGTGATCAAAGGATTTGGATCCTTTTTCCTTGGGAATGAGGGCCAGGAAAGTTGAATTATTGCTACCTCCAATCTTACTGTAGGATTACGATTTTTGAATCATTCTATGGAGATCGTTCTTAATTATTTTCAAGTAGACTTTAATAAACTGGGTCGTAAATCCATCTGGGCCTTGAGCTTTGTCAGGTTCCATATTGGCTATAGCTTTCTTAATTTATTTTTTAGAGATCGACACTGTGAGAGTTGAATTATATTCCATGGTGACCCTTTTGGGAATCAAATTTAGAATAGAGGAGGTAGATTCTTTAGGAGGTGGAGGCTCCTCTGTGTAAATATTCCTAAAATGTATATGAGTTGCTTGCTTAATGTCTTCAAAATTTGAGAGGATTTGATCCTAAGAATGGATTTATCTGATAGAGTTAAACTGCTTTCATCCTTCAGCTTGTTTATGGAAGAAACTTGTGATTTTATCCCCATCTTGGAGCCAGAGGCTCCTGGATTTCTGCCTCCAATAGTCCTCCTCCTATAGGCAAGAAAAATGGATATTTCTATGTAGATGGTGTTTCTTTTCCAAAGAGGTGGGGTCCACAGGGAGGACATCTGACTGGTGTTGATGTTGTTTCAGGGCTTTTTGCGCTTCCAGATGTTGTTGGAGGGGGGATTTTAGAGATTTGGCCCAAGATTTGAGAGTCAATTTGAGTTTTCTCAACTTTTCTTCCCAGATAGAGAAAGGAGAACTCGGGACTGATTCCTTCCAAACTGAGGCGACTAAATATAGAAACCCTTCTTGTTGGATCTAGGAGGGGCTAAACCACAACTGTATGGGTCCCAAATTGCGATCTTTCAATAGTGATAAAAGAATTGGTTTATGGTTAGAAGCATTGAAGGGAAGGATGGAGGAGTCTAGGTTGAGCCCAAGGAAGAGGAGGGAATGTTGAGCCAGAAATCTATCAAGACGAGCAATTATATATCCAAGGCCTATTCTTCTATTAGACCAAGTAAAAAGTCCTTTGGTAGGCTTGATGTCTTCTAGGTCTCATACCAAAATTAAATCATCAAATGTTTCCTGGAAAGGGTCTCTAACTGGAGTCCCCCTTTTTTTTTTAGGGAAGAAAGGGTGAGATTTAGGTCCCCAGCTAGGATTAAGTTCTCGGGATGGTGTAGATTCAGGAAGTCCTCTATAAGATTCCAGCAATCTCTTTTTTCTGCAAGGAGAACTGGAACATAAATGTTGAAGAGACTTACCTGAAGGCCCAAATATTTATGACATAGACTTGTGAATATCCTGTGTGTACAAGTGAAAGAATGAATTAGGTCAAACTTTCTAGGGTTCCATAGTGTGCCTAAACCACCTGAGGCACCTTTGAAACTTACTGCTACTCCTTCTCTTGAGTTTCGGAAGGAATTTATGGTCTGGAGGAACTATTGTTCCTCCAATTTAGTCTCCTGGACTAAAAGGACATATGGGCTAGATATACGTATTAGATCTTTCATTGCTTCTACTTTCTGCTTACTCCATAGTCCCCTGTAGTTTTAGGAGACAACCTTCAATACTTACCTCTGCTGGTGGTGGCAGTCCCTTTAGGGATCTTCCCTTATTGTTGTGTAGTTCTAGGATTGAACAACCCTTCCAGGGTAGATTGTCCTCCCTACAACTCATCCTTATAGGTTTCTTCTTCTATACTCTCATTTGTTGGTTTCCTTCCTTTCCTTGATGTTTTCTTAGTGCTTTGTAATGTTCCCATTTCTCCTTCCTCTTCCTCCGACAAATCTTCCTCAGTCTCTGGATCTTGGTCAACGATATGGGATGGGGGTTCTTGGAAGGGGGCCTCTTTGGTAACCAGAGATATTTCTATTGCTTCTTTTCCTGGGATGGAGGGGGTAATGGGAGGGAGATTTTCAACTGTATTTCCTTCGGTTGATGAGTCTTCCAGAGCGGAGAAATTATTACCAGATGCGAGTTGATATTTTTTCAATGGAACTTCCTTTTTGGCTAGGGTGGAATTAGGGTTTTTCCCCTCTCTGCGTGGACTGGATTTAGGGTTTGTCTTAGGTATTTTAGCTTGCTTCCACCCCTCTTCTGGGTATTTTTCTTGCTGGATTTGAGGGATTTTTGGGAAATTCTTTTGGAAATGCCCATAATCATGATAGTGTCTGCATTTGAATGGCATCTATTAATAATCTAGTTTTTGAAAGTGTTGCCAATCTCCTACAGTCAACTTTATGGCTTCCAGTAATCTAGCTTCTAAGTCAACTTCAACAAAAATATGAGAACATGAGTATTGATCTTTAGTACTTTCTCTGTCAATGTACTTACCTAGCCCGTTGGCAATGGACTACAGCAAGGAAGGCATCTAGCAGTGGATCGAGATATTAGGTAGCCTGACCCAAATTGGAACCACCTTAGGCACAACTAGGGCAAGATCAAATTCAGGGGTCTAGTGATTCAGATACATCCCTTGGGGCCCCATGAAGTAGGGACCATTTCTGAATATAATGTCATGATCATCTCTGGATATAAACTCAAACAGAAAAAAAAAAAAACCCGACCTACTACGTAGCAGGTGACGTTACTGGTGATCAGAGGGCGCCAGTTCTTCTGGATCCAATTTTTAGTGGTGTGCGGTGAGGGCCAAAGGCTGATGAACTTCCCCACTAAGGCCTGATCTTCCAAAGAAGTCATGGTCTACATCGGTTGATCCAAAGGAAGGGCGATAACATGAACATCAACAAGTTTTTTGAAAAATTTGGGGGGCGGGATGGAGACATGCTTCTTGCCTTAAGCGATGAGAAAATGCTTGAATGCAACTACATCTGTAGAGGGAATGGGAGGAGGCAGTTGCTCATCGCCTCCTTACGAACTCATGGTGCCCAAAACCCTAGCAAGAAAAACTAGTTTCTCCTTTATTATCTCAGGAGCAATGTTCACGTGACTCTTCGAGGGGGAAACCTTCAACAAAGTAGAGCTCTAGTACAAGTGATTTCCAAGAGGGCATCATCAAATTATTGCAATGGATTTTATGGATAAATATTGTCTATTGGGTTTTGAAATTGGTTTGAAGGTTAAGCAGTGGGTAAAATAACAATATCAATCTCAGATAACAAGAACAAATTCCTAACACATTTTCTTAGTAGATGGTAGTCAACCTAATGAATTAGATAGTAGATTATAACATGAAAGACAAAAATATGTAATTTTCCAATCTGTCCACTCCCACATAGATTTCTTGTTCCAAAATATCATTAAGAAATAAGAACATGGTACTTGAAAGAAACTCTTAGTTATGAACAATTTAAACAACAAAATATTCATTGTATTACTCACAACAAAGATATCATATGCTTAGCAAAACATAAAAATGAATTCAACTAAAAAAATGAAGAATAAAGACAAGAAGAGGAGTCTAACCATCGGATATCATTTTCCATTTAGTACAAAATGTAATAATTCTTAGTCTTTACAATCAGAAATTGAGTTTTCTTCAAAAATATCACCACTCTCCCCTCCCTAATTTCTCCTTCTGCGGAGTTTATATAGAAAAAGTACATAATTATCAAGATCCAAAAAAAATGGATCTGAAAACCTCCTCATCCATATTTATTTTATGGTTTCAAATAATCAAGGAGGAGATAATATTTGATCTCCAAGTCGAATTGATGAGGTGGCTCATCAACTGTTTTTTATGAGTTATTTTAGGAAAATAAATCTTGCAAATTCCTGAAACATAGGGTCCAAAAATATTTTCGTATCTCCCCAACTATGATATTTGTGTAAAACCAAAGAGATATTTTTTTGAAGGGGCACATTCCCAACAAAAACTTCTTTTTTTTCCAAAAATTCATCTCCAGATGCTTTGAAACCTCACCCAAAATTGGTCACTAAAATAGGAAATCATTTATTGTGAAATATCTGAAAAATAGGCCTCAAATATATATTTGAAAGTATTAAACAATGATAGATTTTTAAAACCCAAGAGATTTTTTTTGTGAAGGGGCTCGTTCCCAACAAAAACCTCTTTTGGTTTCAAATAATTCATCTCCATCGTTTCATAAATTGCTCTTGAAGATAAGGACTAAAACAAGAAAAAACATAGTATTTCCTGTATTTGATTTCTGTCTTTCTTATTTTTTCTTGATTCTCTAATATGGATTCCCTTGTTGTCTTCAGGCTCATCATTTGGAACAAGCAGCTTCATCATGGGTGTGAATTTCCAACTCTTCCTCTTTTTTTTGCTTCTTTTTCTATTCTTTGGTGGCCTTGATTACAGGGCAAATTTTAGTTAGATCCTTTGTCTCCTACTGCGATTGTAATTTTCTTTTACTAGATGGAATGATTCTAGCCATAGGAGAATTCTCCTTTTTTGTAACAAAAAAGGTTTTAATAATCTTCCTTTTCCTTTGTTGATTTCTATTCTAGTGTGGATTTAGGCTTGGATCCTTGTTCTTCAAGATTGAGTGATTTTTCCACTTTTCTTAGGGGCCATGATACTGATTTTAATCCCTGTAGATCTGTGAATGCTTAGGGTTCTGATCTAATTATTTGGAACCTCTGAAAATATGAAAGTTTTGGAAGATTTATTTTTCCTGCAAAACATGTATAAACTGATACAAAGATATAATGAAGGAATCATGTTTCGTATATTATGAATCATAATAGGAAACCTGCGAATTGATATTGGACTTATTAAGTACAAACTCGATCCCTTTGAATAAGGATCAAAACTGAAAACACAACCTAATCATAATCATAAATGATATTAGATTTTAGGCAATGATCTTTGACATTTGTTGACATGATCTAGGGAGCTGGTGCATTTGAAACAATGATTACTCTTGGCACTACAAGAATAACAATATTCTTCTAGTGCATTTTTCCCTTTGCATAATTTCAAAATTTAAAAGAGAAAAATAACTTGTACCTTGATGGAAAGATTCTAAATGTCTTATTCTAAATTTAATCACACTAATGCATGCAATAAAATGTTCAGAAAGGATAATTCAAGCACACTTTCAAAAAAATGTAGAGGGAGAAAATCAAAGATTAAAATGATGTAGGAATGGTAGAGCAGGGAAAAGAGTAGTTGAACAACGAACAACAAAATTAAGGACTAACACTAGCTCCTTCTGGGGATAATGTTTCATGGTGAAACTTTAAGAACATGTTGACCAATGCCTTTATCTTCCTTATCGTCATAAAACTTTCACTGCAATTTATTTTCCTTCTCTTACATCCATTTATTCTGTAATCCAAAAAATAAAAACCCAGAAACTAGAGAGTAGTGCTCCCATTGGGCTATGGATTCATTTATCCCTGTTGATTTACTGCACACCAATGCTTAATAAGCTTATTTACAGACATCTCCTACTCCTAACCATATAAAACCAAACCAATTAGGTGAAGACAAATTTCCAAAAGAACCATTCAAGCAGCAAATTGATTGATCTGGATGGATCTAGGGAACATCACAGAAGTTTCAGAAGTGTCCCAGAATGCATAGAAGCAACCTAGAATGCTTAGAATGGATTCAACAGACAACAAAAGGGAAAAAATAAAAGTTCCCAAAAATCAATTAAAATGACATGATTGTGAAGAGAGCGTCGTATTCTTTCCAACGACACAAATGGCTCTTCAAACGGAGTTACAGATCAAAATTTATAAGTGATCAAAGTTCTGGTCAACCCAGCCCAATCAGCAGGGATGAGTCAGCATCTGTATTGTTGACATCAGCATCAGTACGGATGATGTTAACGTCTATACATCCTACATGGCACGCGCAGAGGGTGACACGTGTCATGATGATGTCTGCATTCCACGTGGCAGCACCAGAGTCTGCCACGTGTCACTCGGATTTGGGGTTTTTAGGGTGTAACATGGACCGGTGTAAAAGTGAAACATGGCACCCCCAAGTGATGCCATGTGGCACCACCCAGAAGGTTCCATGTGTCCAGGATGATGTGGAGGTGTTTGGTACAGAGGTGACATCGACAGCCAAGTGGACAAATAGGAGGCTACCACATGGCCCAATGGGAACGCGCCACGTGGCACCCTAGAAATGCCCAAGGAGGGCCCATGAATGAAAAATTAAAAAATATATATATTAGCAGAACTCTACCATATATGGCGGCAGTTCTGCTATATATAGCAGATTCACTATATTTAACCTCCGCCAAAACGTCCGCCAGACTCTCCTCTATATTTAGCAGGGGCGTGCCAAAATGATTTTAACAGTTTTCCAAAATGGGGAGACCTATAGGATTCGACCCCGGGACCTCTGCCAACTAAGTTATAAACTTAGCTCCGCTAACCACTCAGCCAACAAACTCAGTTAATGCTAACTACCTACAAATTTATATAAAAAGGGGTTTTGGGCCGAGTTCGGGACAAACATAACACACCAGCGTACGAGGCACGAGATTGGAGAACTAAGTGCACCCATACAGCCTGGTACAGACCGTATGGACTATACAACCTGGTACAGATTTTGGGCATGCAAATCGAGGCAAGGTTTTCTCTTGGGTCTAAAGGTGCCAAACTCATATTGAGGTGTGGAGACAGTCATTTTTAGGTAAAATGACGCCACGAATGCAGTGGTGGTGTTATTTTTCTGATCTGAGAAAAACTTCAACAACTTAATTCTAGAATAAGTCATTTATTGTAGAGGCAGTGACATGGTAACCGAGGCAGAGGTGTCTCTTGGGCCTGAAAGTGTCCGACTCAAATGGAGACGATTTGACAATCATTTTTGGGTAATTCGACGACGCGAATTCAATGACGAGGTCTGTTTTTGCAATAGAGCTTTATATCAACAAGATAAGTTCCGAATAAGCCAATGTAAGCATTCTTTTCATTATGTTGTTTTGTCATTAAAAATTGTAGCATAGAACGTGTGTTACAGGTTTGAAGGAGCAAAGAGAGGCTGTAGCAAGGCAATTAGATCAATTTATTCCTTCTATCTATTATTTTCTTCTCTTCTTTCACATCAAATCAATTAGTTATATTTGACAGAGAATTTGTGGCACTTGCATGACAAGTGGCCTATGAAGCAATCTGAATCTCGTGGTTTCATGATCTTTTGTATGGGATGGATATTTATACTTGGATCCGAGAAATAGATCTAAGGTTTTTGATGGCTCCATGTTGATGGGGGTCATATTTTATTCTTCATATTTTATGTATTCAGTATGTGGTAATGATGTCCATGACAACATCATGGATGCCTCATGAGTAGAACTTGTGAAGCTGTATACACACCTGATCACATTCTGATCTCTTGTTGTCATCACCGAAAAGGGACTTTGGCCTTACAACTTCTCATGATCGAGGATTCGAGACATCTCTAAGGAGAGATGAGAATCACAATGACAGAGTTGAGACCAAATCTTCTTGCCTGTCTGACTCCAGAGGAAAGTCACCGAGGTATAAGAAATCTCAAAACTCTAAAAATCCATTTGATTATAAGCATCTTAATCATGTAAAACAGAGCTTTTGGCATTAAAGACCATGCACTTTTTGTGGATTGAATAACCACAGAGTGTCCCAATGTTGGAAAAGAAAATCCTTGTGTAGGAAGGTTATGGAAACGAGGAGAAAAATGAGGATGGTAGAGTGTTTTCCACACACAAAAAAGAGCAGGGGGAATGCACCTCTAAAGGATAAAGGCTACTACAACCATTGTAGCAAAGATGGGCATCATGAGGCCACTTATTGGGCCTTACATCCAAATCTACATCCAAAGGGGGACAAGAAGACCATACAAACATCTTTGAGGGAGACAACCAGTCAGGAAGTGTTGCAGGAAAATCCGCCACCAGGAGAAGACCAACTACCAGAGAAAGGAAAGCTCGGTAAAGAGGACATGTTCGACAAAATGGTTGAAAAAATGGGGAAAATCCTTTTGAGTTAGTCGAGAGTGGCCATATTTTATAAGTCACATGTTGCGATTCAGACCCTGTAGAAGGGTATTGTGTAAAAGTGATAATTGTTGATATCACTTCTTTTTCTGGCACATGTTGATATTGTTAGGCCTTGTGAGGTAGTTTGGGTAAGGGTTTCTTATTGTAAGTCCAATGGACAGGAAACTTAATGTAATGACTTTTGGGGACCAAAATTCCTTTCAGTTGGGAGGCGTGATTTGGATGGATCTAGGGAACATCACAACAGTTTCAGAAGTGTCCCATAACGCACAGAAGCAACCCAGGATGCTCATAATGGCCTCAACAGACAACAAAAGGGAAAAAATCAAAGTTCCCAAAACTCAACTAAAATAGAGTTATCACTAAGAGAGCGTCATAATATTTCCAACGATGCAAATGACTCATCAAACGGAGTTACAGATCAAAAGTTATAAGCGATCAAAGTTCTGGTCAACCCGGCTCAATCAGCAAGGCTCAGCATCTGTGCTACTGACATCAGCATCAATATAGATGTCATCAATGTATGTAAAACCTACATGGTAGGCAAAGAGGGCGACATGTGTCATGATGATGTCAGCATGCCATGTGGCAGCACCAGAGGTTGTCACGTGTCACTTGTATTTGGGGTTTTTAGGGTGCCATGTGGACCAGTGAAAAAGTGACACATGGCACCCTAGGTGATGCCACATGGCACCACCCAGAAGGTTCCATGTGTCTAGGATGATGTGGAGGTGTCTGGTACAAAGGTGACGTTAGCAGCCAAGTGGACAAATCAGAGGCTACCACGTGGCTGTTTGCACTCTTCTCGTCGCTATGTGAGCAAAAAGTGAGTGCTTACATGCCTAGTTGGGCTCTGCTAGTCATGACAGCTGTATGGTAAAAGGTTAGAAAGAAAACAACAAATCTATTAACAAGAATTAAACAAAAACTAAATGGAACTGTGAGCATAGGAACAAAAATAAAAACAAATGAAAATGGACCAATATCACCAATATATAAGCTGGTCTGATTGATGAAATCCAAAGATACACAATGGAGAAACAGGACTTCGGTCCCTTCCCTCTCCAATGGAAGGCTCTTGAGGCCCTCAACTGATTGCTCTCCTTACAATGAAAGATGAAAGTGTAGGTGAAAGAATTCCAAGCTTATCCACTCTAGTGAGAGATGGAAAGCCTATGAAATGGTGTTGATAATGTTTATTGCCAAATAATGAGTCTATAGCAATCTCAATAGCATAACAATACAAAGAATTCCTTGAAGAAATGGTGGTCATTCATGGATTTTTATAGCCAAGCATTGGGTTATTATGCAACCTCTTTTGAATGTGAAAAGGGGATCTTTAGGGCACAATTAGGTCTTTGACCAGCCTCCCCACGCAGATTGAGCTCGGATTTGGTGTCAAATCGACTTGGGAGCCGATCCATTAGTGGTTGGGAGGTCGAACAGCTTCATAAATGCGCCGTTTGGCAGGCGCGCGGGTTTTGCACCCCACATCCGCACATATGCACTCCAGGTACGAAGATGTTGCGCGCGTGCGCGCACGCCCAGTGGGTGCAAAGTGCCTTTTAATTTTTTGGCCATTTTGTATAGTTTTGACCCTTTTGCTGTGCTGTGGAATTAATCCTTGTGCCATGAATGACTTTTTTTCTGTGTTGATGATGCGGAGTTCTTGTCGCCCTGTGCGGACGAAATTTCAGTGATAACAGATGACCCCTGATGGATGAGGTTAGGAGAAAAACGTATAGCCGAAATTCATCAATGTTTCTTGTACTGAGAATGGTGTTGTAAGGGAGAGCAAGAGTGAGACCGTATAGAGCAATCCGTTGGAGAAGAAAGGAACCTGTAGATCCTACCTTCCACAAGGTGTGAAACAATATACAAGTGTGTACAAATGAGGTGGGCATGCCCCATGCTTGTGTGATGTAACTCTGAAGAGAAAATGGCTGAATTGTTGATGTAGATGACTGCAGCGCCCTCGGGGGCGGAATGATAAAGGCAGAAGACAATTCTGCAAAGGAACATACTCTGAACCAGTGGTAATGGTCGCAGGAGGAAACAACGACAGTGATGTGGGCAGTGGTGGCCCTACCAAGTTCAGAGGTCTTCAGCAATTGAGGATAAAAACTGCAATAGTCACAAAGTAAGACCCACCGCAACATGAGAAAGTGTTGGCGTCGAATGTTATGGGGGTCAACGACATCAGGGAGCAATGGTGTTTCTCCCTGTTCCATCCGAGATCGCTCATTGAATGGGAAATGAGGACCAAGATATTTTCGCCCTTTTGGAAAAGTGTGTTGATGTCGACAAAAGGGAGACACGACTCCCAGAAGAAAAAAGGTACTCCGTGGAATCTACTGAGGTGATGAAGTGGCAGAGGTACATGGACGAAGTCAAAATTGGGATGACTCAAGACTGCCCTTGGTTGGAGGATATATGAGAGAAACAGTGGCCGCAACCATGTAACAAGGTCAAGTGTCAAGGGGACGACAAGACCAGGGCTAAGTTGTGCCAAAGGCGGGACAAGGTGAACAAATTCAGAGGATAAATGGTAAGTGACCTGGGTAGTACTCTGAAGATATAGACGATGCCGGCGAGGGTGAATGAGAAGTGATGCTCCAACCAAGGGTGACATAGGTTGCGTGTGGCCAAAAAAAGGGGAAGAAGGTCGCCAACGGTGACGACACAAGTAACTAACTGTAAATGGCTGGAAATAAAGGTGTTTGTACAATAATCAATGAATAAATTTGGGAAAGATGTACAAAATACAGAAACGAGTGCCCCAGTGTAAAAATGAGTGCCCCAGGCAGGGCAGAAATGTCGGTGAAAACGGATGAAGGGTGGGGGCCCCATTGGCGAGTTTCTGTATGAGGTAGGTGAAATGAAGATCAATTCACAGATGGGCAAACTGATAGTGGGGGAGATGGAGGGTTCATGATCCTGCGGGTGTGCAGGTAAAGCAAACTGAAGAATAAAGCAATGATCTGGGAGTCCGTATGGGAAGCTATCAAAAATGAGGAGAAGAAGTATGTGGTTGATCTGCAACATGATGAAAGACTACTGGGACTCCCATCCCTAAAGGGTGATGAAGAACAACATGAGTGTCGAAAGTGCCGATAGGTGCTATGAATGGGACAACTCATGTAGGTAAGAATGCTACCGGGTGACAATACTCCAAAAACATGCAAATGGAGGTGTGAGTACTGCCGAGCCGGGAATGGGTATCCTAAAGGTCAATATCAGAGGGTGTGACTGGAATGTAAATGCAATACAGTGGGAGAGACTACATGCCAGTGCTGAGTATATACCTGAAGGAGTGATGTGG
>ML779038.1:505553-526715 GCA_009831015.1 Picea engelmannii
TTTGCTAAATGATCCCCTTTATAAGTTGAGGGGCTAAGTGGTGTAGTATTCAGAGCTTACACATTATCATCTTAAGCAGGAAAAATGATTTTCCAAACATCCAAAGTCTTACAATGCAAATTTTGGTTCAAATGTGCGGCCTAATGTGTGGACAGAGGCGCATTTGGTGCCTGCACGCGGACATAACAGAAGAGAAAAAGCGCTTGCGTGCCCGATGCGTGCCTGTGGGTAGGAATACCCGCGCGCCTACGTCAAAAGTCCAGGAAGAAAAATCCGGATCGATTTCTCCTCAATTTCTGATGAATTGACTGTTAATCAGGTCGGCAGAGGCCGGTTTGTGAACCTGCAAGTCAGTGAAATCAAAAGGAAAGAAAATAAATCCCAAATGAGGGAGGAATTTATACCAAACTCCCCAATGGAGTTGCCAATCTGTTTGCACTCTTCTCATCGCTATGTGAGCAAAAAGTGAGTTCTTACATGCCTAGTTGGGCTCTGCTAGTCATGACAGTTGTATGGTAAAAGGTTAGAAAGAAAACAACAAAGATATTAACAAGAATTAAACAAAAACTAAATGGAACTATGAGCATAGGAACAAAAATAAAAACAAATGAAAATGGACCAATATCACCAATATATAAGCTGGTCTGATTGATGAAATCCAAAGATACACAATGGAGAAAGAGGACTTGGGTCCCTTCCCTCTCCAATGGAAGGCTCTTGAGGCCCTCAACCGATTGCTCTCCTTACAATGAAAGATGAAAGTGTAGGTGAAATAACTCCAAGCTTATCCACTCTAGTGAGAGATGGAAAGCCTATGAAATGGTGTTGATAATGTTTATTGCCAAAGAATGAGTCTATAGCAATCTCAACAGCATAACAATACAAACAATTCCTTGAAGAAATGGTGGTCATTCATGGCTTTTTATAGCCAAGCATTGGGTTATTATGCAACCTCTTTTGAATGTGAAAAGGGGCTCTTTAGGGCACAATTAGGTCTTTGACCAGCCTCCCCACGCAGATTGAGCTTGGATTTGGTGTCAAATCGACTTGGGAGCCGATCCATTAGTGGTTGGGAGGCCGACCAGCTTCATAAATGTGTCGTTTGGCAGGCGCGCGGGTTTTGCACCCCACAGCCGCGCATATGCGCTCCAGGTATGAAGATGTTGCGCGCGCGCGCGCCCAGTGGGTGCAAAGCACCTTTTAATTTTTTGGCCATTTTGTATAGTTTTGACCCTTTTGCTGTGCTGTGGAATTAATCCTTGTGCCATGAATGACTGTTTTTCTGTGTTGATGATGCGGAGTTCTTGTTGCCCTGTGCGGATGAAATTTCAGTGATAACAGTGGCCCAATGGGGACGTGCCATCTGGCATGCTAGAAATTCCCAAGGAGGGCCCGTGAACAAAAAATTAAAAAAATATATATTAACAGAACTCTGCCATATATGGCGACAGTTCTTCTATCTATAGAAGATTCACAATATTTAACCTCTACCAAAACGTCTGCTAGAATCTCCACAATATTTAGCAGGGGCGTGCCAAAATGGTTTTAACGGTTTGCCAAAATGGGGAGGCTTGTGGGATTTGACCCTGGGACCTCTGCCAACTAAGTTCTAAACTTAGCTCCACTAACCACTCAGCCAATGAACTCAATTAGTGCTAACTACCCAGAAATTTATATAAAAAGGGGTTTTAGGCTGAGTTCGGGACAAATAGAACACACCAACGCATGAGGCATGAGATTGGAGAACTAAGCACGCCCGTACAGCCTAGTACGGACCGTACGAACTGTATGGTCTGGTATGGATTTTGGGCATGCAAACTGAGGCAAGGTTGCCTCTTGGGTCCAAAAGTGCCAGACTCAGATTGAGGCGTGGAGATAATCATTTTTAGGTAAAATGTCACCACGAATGCAGTGGTGGTGTTAGTTTTCTGATCTGATAAAAAATTCAACAACTTAATTCCAGAATGAGTCATTTATTGCAGAGGTAGTGGAACGGTAAACGAGGTAGAGGTGTCTCCTGGGCCTGAAAGTGTCTGACTCAGATGGAGACGATTTGACAATCATTTTTGGGTAATTCGACAAAGAAAATTCAATGAAGAGGTCCGTTTTTACAGCAGATCTTTATATCAACAAGCTAAGTTCTGAAGAAGCCAATGTAAGCATGATTTTCATTATGTTTCTTTATCATTAAATGTTGCAACATAGCATGCGTGTTACAGGTTTGAAGGAGAAGAGAGAGGCTACAACAAGTCAGCAAGATCAAATTACTCCTTCTATCTATTATTTTATTATCTTCTTTCACATCAAATCAATCAGTTATATGTGACAGAGAATTTGTGGCACTTGCATGATAAGTGGCCAATGAAGCGGTCTAATTCTCATGGTTTTGGGATCTTTTGTATGGGCTGCATATTTATGCTTGGATCTTAGCAACGGATCTAAGGCTTTTGATGGATCCATGTTGATGGGGGTCATATTTTATTCTTCATCTTTTATGTATTGCATATGTGGGAATGATGTTCATGACAACATCATGGATGCCCCATGAGTAGAACTTGTGAAGCTATATACATTCCTGATCACATTCTGATCTCTTGTTGTCGTCACCGAAAAGGGACTTTGGCCTTACAACTTGTAAAGAAGAGACATCATTACATCGAGGAGAATAAAGCGATCAGGCTTTGGAGCATGACCCAGAGAGGTAGCCCACATCGGGTGAAATTCGTTATCAAGGGAAGTGTCATATCCATTATGTGTATTATGTTCTTATGTTGTTTTTTACATGAATTTCCACACATAGGATGTTAAATGCAGGCATGACATGTCACACATAAGGAAAACTAAAGAGGTTTCATTCACTTTGAATTCAAGTGTATAAGATTTCAACTTTACCTTTAATTGCAAATCACTCAACTAAAATGATCTATAACTGACCATTTTGAAGGAGTGACAAAAACAACCAATTATTGGAAAATTATCTCTCTTGAGTTCAGATCATTGATTGGCCGAATCTTTTGCATGTGCTTAAGCAAAAAGCAATCCTGAAAATAAATTTGTGGCTCATGAGACAATCAAACTTTATAATCCCATTGAAAAAATGATAGAAGATTTAAACTTGAAAAACCCTCCAGATATGTAGCCATGGGATCATAAAGATCATGAAACATTACTTTTGAATCAACAGTAAATACATAATCTTCCAGCTTCAGATGAACATATAGCTTTTGTAAAGAATCTGATCCAATAGTCAAGCCACACTCTACTTGTTCTGCTGAAATTAGTGCATCAATATCATTTGTTTTAAGAAAATGAACAACATCTTGGATAAGTTGATTTCGTTCATCTATTTCTCCAATATCAGATTCATACTCATCAAAAAAAGGCTCACTGTTTAACAGTTTAATGAATGCTTATGTGAAATTATGCTCTTTTCCATTTTTTGTTGTTGTTATATAAATAAGCTCAACACTGCCTCTTTCACTAACTTCCAAAATATTATATTTAAAGTTGTCAAAGAGAGGTTGATTGTTGCTCAAGTAAATGGAGGGTAATATGAAATTTTTCTCTTCTCCATTTTCATATTCATCATATATAGGTTGACAATAAAAATTTTCTGAATTTTGAAATTCACAAAATTTTGTTTCATGATGCTCTTCAAAGAAAGAACACAAATGAACAACTTGGTCTTTTGGAACAAAAATATCATTATGAAAACAACTTCTAGAACCATCCATTAAATTTGTTGTCATGACACTATCATCAACAACATCTTGAAAAACTTCTCCTTAAAAAGAAGAATGAGAGAAAGTTTCATGAATGATCAAATCTTCTTCATCATCATAGACTGGAGAATTTTGATTGATTTCAACTAACAATGATAAAAAAAATCTTCACCATCAATATAATCTTCAATAATTTCTTCACTAAAATACTAGCCTTCACAAATATTTCCAGCAACAAATTCTTCATGGAGAGACCCATTCGAATGGCCATCAAAATTGTTAAGAGCATTATGAGAACATTCCAAAATATCTTCATTGATATCATTACTAAAGCCCTCCTGAAAAGTTTTGCTAAGAGATTTAAATTGTTCACAACAATCATTCAAGAGGAACTTGGCAGGATAAATCGTCTTACAATATGAATGAAAAGAAGCATGGAAATCTTTAATGATGAAATACTGGAAACAGGGAGAGATCGATACCATTGTCTCACCTCTCCTTCCAAGGAGTACATAAACATTTTCAGCAATACATATTCATCATGAATATCAAGCTAGTCCATGTATTGATGAAAATAAATCAAGTGTTCTGCAGGATGATCATGATCATCTCCTCTGAACCTTGGAAGGTAGTCTCCCCATTCATGCATAGTAGGAAAAACATTTGGAAAACTGGGAATACTGGAGAAATCAAATGGAGAAAACCTGCGAACCAAAATGGATTCCATGGCCTTCGACATCCTATATCAATGGAGTCACCAATAGATTCTTCCTTCATGGAGTCATCAGGTGAATGATGTAGTCATAAATTGTTTCCAACCCCTGATCACCATTAGAAGCTAGAGTTGATCATTGTCGTTCTTCCCAGGGAATATGTCTTTGTTCCTTCGTCCTCGAAAATGGAATTGTTGGGTTTTATTTTACTTTATCAGTTATCTACTCGGATCCTACCTTACTATCATAGATTGACCCAGGTTCAGATTTAACAAGCTTCCAACAAAATCGCTCTAAAACTATCAACCCCCTGGTAAACCAGAAGACAACGCAACACACAGGGTGTACTGTGTAGTCTCACTCGAGATAGCTCTATGGGTGGATGAAATACTCAGGCGTTTTCAGCCTAGGAATGAGTGGAGATTTGTGGTTGTACCTTGTGATCTTTATTTATCCAATCTAACATCTGATTAGAGTAGTCATTCTATTCATGCATGTGAAATATCATATCTAACTAGTTCCTTCCTTCATTCATATAACATTCAACACTTAAAAACAATAGAGACACATACATTCAATCACACAACACAAGTGTTACCATGGTTCATCCACTCCTGGGCTACGTCCACAAAGATATGGCTCTTAGGATTTTTATTATGGTTCAGTAATATGTCATGCCGCAAGTTTTTACAATCTTGGATTTCACACTCTAAAAAGGATCCCCAATCCCTGCCAGGCTGACTAGATCGCACCAGGATTCTCAGCCTGTGATCTAACCCTCATGATAGATTCACTCAATTATTCTCTAGATCACCATCTTATGAAATAATACAGTTCTTACAAACCTTACAAATTACGAACTCTTCCTCTTTCACTGGTCTCTCTACCATCCTCTCTCCTCTCTGTCCCCTAATTACTACTTATTTATATTCTTGGCTCATCGTCCATTAAAGTGTTGGGTATGTGTTATATTCTTTTCATGATTATTAGTGTCTGTGCGTTATGTCAGGCGAAGGCCCCTGTGCAGGGATTCGAGGGCAGCGCCCGAAAATATTTTTTTTTGCCTCGGGAAATGTGTCACATATTTAGGTG
Source organism: Picea engelmannii (assembly GCA_009831015.1). Taxonomy (NCBI): domain Eukaryota; kingdom Viridiplantae; phylum Streptophyta; class Pinopsida; order Pinales; family Pinaceae; genus Picea; species Picea engelmannii. Next base: position 511,081 of record ML779038.1, read on the forward strand.
GTTTTTCAGCACATGGTTTCTTTTCGATGGTTTTCTATTTCCGGTTAAGGAATTAGGGTTGTTGACTAATCCAGGTCATTGGGTTAGGGTTTTGGATGCCGCTAGCTCCTATATGTATATTGTATTGTAAACAATGTATCATGATGAATGAATATAGAATATGTTGGTTTTCCCGGTTTGGGTTTCTAGGGGAAAAATCTTTGTGTAATGTTTTTATTTGCCATTGTATCTTTTATGTTCTTTTACTAAAAATATGTTTGCAGTAAATATTGTACAAGGTTAAAATCTACATTTGGTATCATAGCTTTGTTGGATTCAGGGGGACACATTTGTGGTCAAGGGTTTGGCTTGGGACTGTGATAAGCCTTGTTACAGTGGGAGATCTGTGCGATTGATTTTTCAGGTGAAAAGAAATGGCAAGCAATTCAAAGATGGAGATCAAGAAGTTTAATGGGAAATTGTTTTATCTGTAGAATCTCAAGAAGGAATATTTGTTGGTGGGCAGAGATCAGTGGATCGTGGTAGATCCAAGTACTACACCTACAAAAAATTCAATAGATGACTGGAAAAAGTTGGATTGGAAGACAAAGAGCACAATCCGACTGTGTCTCTCCGATTCAGTATTACTAAATGTATTAGAGGAAGCTACAACCAAGGATTTATGGGAAAATTTTGGGAATTTGTATCAGTCTAAGTCCCTAGTAAATAAACTATTCCTGAGAAAGAATTTGTATAACACGAGGATGAGAGATGGAGACTCGGTGGAAAATCAGTTGAACTCCTTTAATACTGTGGTAAGTCAATTAGTGTCTATTGAGATTAAAATTTCAGATGAAGATAAATGTATTAGTTTACTTTGCTTTTTACCAGACTCATGCAATAGTTTGGTTGTGGCCATAAGTAGTAATATAGTTGCCTTGAAGTTTGATGAAGTGGTCTCATCCTTATTGTCAGAGGAGATGAGATGGAAGAATATGGAAGGACAGAGAACATACGCATTATTTGCAAGAGGTCGTTCCTAGGAAAGAAATAGATCTAAGTTCTTAAGTGGGAGATCTAAGTCTAAGGGTAGATCTAAATCTCTTAGAAAGTTTGTAAAGGCATGTTGGAGATGTGGAAAAGAAGGGCACTAAAAGAAGAAGTGTAGATCCAAAGTTGAGAAAAAGAAGGGATCTGAAGAATCTCCCTCTACAGAATAAAATACCTCCAAGGAAGAAGGAGGGGATGTGTACTTGGATTCGTCAAGAACACATGCAGATCATGAAGCATGGTTGGTTGACTCTGGTGCATTCTTTCATATGACTCCCCATAGGGAGTGGTTCTACGAATATGAAAGGTATGATGGATGTGATGTTTTCTTAGGTGATGATTCGAAAACCAGAATCATAGGACAAGGAAAATTCAAGCTGAGGGTCATAGATGGAAGGATTAGAACACTGCCTGGTGTTCTGCACATCCCAGGTTTGGCCAAAAATTTGATTTTTGTAAGAAAAATGGACGATGCAGAGGTAAAAACAATATTTGAAAAGGAAACCTGTAGGATGGCTCAAGGAGAAATGTTTTTGTTGAAGGGAGTTCAGTTTGGAACTCTATATAAGATGCAAGGAAGAACTATTAGTGATGGGTGTAATAGTTCCATTGTTCCTGATATTGGAGTTGAAGAAGAAAGAACTCCTACAGTCTCTAGAGAAAAGGTTATGTTGTGGCATCAAAGACTGGGGCATATCAGAGAGAAGGGTCTTCGACTACTACACGGTAAAGGTATGGTTGAAGGTATGTCTAATTGCTCTCTGTATTTTGATTTTTGTGAACATTGTCTATATGGGAAGAAGAATCGGGTAAGATTCCCCTCTGGTTCAATGAGGGAAGAAGGAATTTTACAGCTAGTTCACAATGATGTTTTTGGACCTGTGTCTGTCCCACCATTGGGAAAATCTGTGTACTATGTCTCATTTATAGATGACTTCTCAAGGAATACTTTCATATATTTCCTCAGGAAGAAAAATGAAGTCTTTGACAGGTTTAAAGAGTTTAAGGCTCTTGTTGAGAATCAAACAAAGAAAACAATTAAGTTGTTGAGGATAGATAATGGTAGAGAGTTCTGTGGGAATGAATTTGAAGAATTTTGTAAGAAGTGAGGTATAGCAAGGCATAAGACTACTCCATATACACCTCAACATAATGGAGTTGCAGAAAGGATGAACATGACGCTGATAAAAAAAGCAAGGTTCATTCTCAGTGGTGTCGGGTTAGGGAAAGAATTTTGGGTAGAGGCAGAGGGTACTGCATGTTACCTGGTCAACAGATCACCCTCATCAGCGTTGGATGACAAGACTCCACAAGAGGTATGGACTGGTAAGGAACCTTCTCTCACACATCTCAAGGTATTTGGTTGTGATGCATATGTTCATGTTCCAAAGGAAAACATGAGTAAGCTAGATAAGAAGGCTGAAAAGTGTATCTTTATTGGATATAAAGATGGTCTCAAAGGTTATAAGCTTTGGAAACCAGAAACTAAGAAGGTAGTGTATAGTCGAGATGCGGTATTTAGAGAAATGAAGCATGTTGTTAAAAAGGAATTCCTACCAAGTAAGGAGGAACCAGAGAAAATAGAGTTTGATTTAAAGGATGATGAGTCAAACTCTACAGAAGAAAAAGAATCAAAAGAAGAAGATCCTCATACTCCAGTATTGAGGAGATCGGTTCGACAAAGAAGGCTACAAGAAAGGTATACTCCATCTGATTTTCATTCAAATTTTTCTTTGTCTATTACTGATGATGATCCTAGAACTATCAGGGAGGTAGTGGATTCAGAGGATGGAAATCTCTGGAAAAGGGCCATGGACAAAGAAATGGAATCTTTGGATAAGAATGAGGCTTGGGATCTAGTGGAGTTGTCAACTAGAAGAAATCCCATTGGTAAAAAATGGGTATTCAAAAAGAATATGAACGCAAAAGGAAAAGTGGAGAAATGCAAAGCTCGGTTAGTAGAAAAGGGTTATTCTCAGGTTGAGGGAATTGATTTTGGTGATATTTTTTCTCCTGTTGCCAAGTTAACCTCTATAAGATTTTTGTTATCTATTTCTTTTTCATTTGATTTTGAAGTAGAAAAAATGGATGTGAAGACAACATTCCTACATGGGGATTTGGAAGAAGAAATCTATATGAAGCAACCAGAAGGTTATGTTATGAAGGGAAAGAAGGAGTTGGTATGCAAGATGAAAAAGTCCCTGTATGGTTTAAAACAATCACCAAGGATGTGGTATAAAAAATTTAATACTTATATGATGGGACTTGGCTTCACAAGAAGCAAAGAGGATCATTGTGTGTATTTTAAATTAATTGGTGATCATTTGATTTATTTGGTCTTGTATGTGAATGATATGTTGTTGATAGGAAACAACAAGGAGATTATCCAGGATGTGAAAACTCAGTTGTCCTATAAATTTGACATGAAGGATCTTGGTGCTTCAAATTTCATTTTGGGCATGGAAATTAAAAGAGATTGGAAAAAGAGGAAACTCTAATTAAATCAAAGAAAATATGTCGAGACAATATCGTAGAGGTTTAATATGTAGGAATATAAACAGGTCAATGTTCCTATTCCTGTTGTTGTAAAATTATCTATGGATCAGTGTCCCAAGACACAGGAAGAGGAGGAGGACATGTCTCATGTTCCATATGTGAGTGTAGTTGGCAGTTTGATGTATGCAATGGTTTGTACTAGATTGGACATTACAAATGAAGTGGGAGTTTTAAGCAGGTATATGTCAAAACCAGGGAAGGAGCATTGGACAACAGGAAAAAGGGTTTTCAGGTATTTGTGTGGCATTGCTAGCTATGGATTGTGCTACCAAGGAAGACTGGGATTGGACAAAGTGGTGGATATACATGAATTTTTGGATGCAGAATGGGATGGAGATATGGATCGTAGGAGATCTACAAGTGGGTATGTGTTTAACTTGTTTGGAGAAGCAATAAGTTGGATGAGCAAAAGACAGGTTGTAGTGGCACTTTCAACTACATAAGTTGAATACATGGCAACCACTCATGCATGTAAGGAAGAGGTATGGTTACAAAGATTGTGTTCAGGTATTGGGTTGGTACAACAAGCTGTAAGGATATATTGTGAGAGTCAAAGTGCAATTTTTTTGGCGAAGAACCCAACTTATCATTCAAATATAAAGAATATTGATATTCAATATCACTTTGTGAGAGACATGATTGAAGAAAAGAAGGTATTGTTGATGAAGGTGGACACTTTGAAGAATGTTGTTGATTCATTAACAAAATCTATGAGCACTAAGAAGTTCTCTTGGTATAGAGGATCCATGGGCATTGTTGCTCTGGATTGTTGACTATGTAACCCTGTAACCCCCTATATGCAAAGAAAACAACAAATGGGAGAATGTTGGGTATGTTTTATATTCTTTGCACAAGTAGTAGTGTATGTGTTGTGCCAGACATGCAGGGGGGTTAGAGGGGGGTGCAGGGGTCCGAAGCCCCCTGCCCGTGGGTTTGGGTTTCTTCTTCCTCGGGAAATGTGTCACATATTTAGGTGGTTTTTCGACACATGGTTTTTTGCCAATGGTTTTCTATTTATGGTTAAGGAATTAGGGTTGTTAACTAATCTAGGTCATTGGGTTAGGGTTTTGGATGCCACTGGATCCTATATGTATATTGTATTGAAAAAAATGTATCATGATGAATGAATATAGAATATGTTACAGCTTTTCCCGGTTTGGGTTTCCAGGGGAAAAATATCTGTGTAATGTTTGTATTTGAAATTGTATCTTTTATGTTCTTTTACTGAAAATATGTTTGCAGTAAATATTGTACAAGGTTAAAATCTACATACAGTACATTGCAAAAACCATAACCCTAGTTTTGTTAGGTCTTCCTTGCATGCGCATCTAGCATTCTTCCCTCGCACATGCTACTTTTCCTTCCAGTTGTCCTTTCTTCCTTTCATGCTTCTCTTCCCAAAAATAGCCTTTTCCCCTGACTGGGTCTGTGTCCAATAGGCCCCCAACACTAACATGTGGCTTGTCCCAAACCACCTAAGCTTTCTACACTTCTTCAACAACTTGTGCGAGAGTATGAAACTTATATGTGAGTTCCATTGCTTGTGTTTGAGCCTACACGATATTTTCATTGAGCGCATCCAACAGCTATGCTATGATCTCCTCATTGATCATTCATGCATACTCTGCCTGAGTATGTGCCATGTTATTATTTTCCTCATCTTCCTACGCAATGAACTACGCTACTAGCTCTTATAGAGGTTCCATTTGAGCTTGTCGATCCTTCTTCTGTGTCTACAAAACTATTATCTCTACTTACAAATTCTTCATGTCTTGTACGCCTTTGAGGCGCTCAGTGATCTACATTGTTTTATGCCTCTGCTTGAGGTCCTAGATAGTTGTGCTTATCTTTTACTCTTCCTAGTCCCAGTGATGGACTTGTTGATTCTCCTCCAGCTTTGTCCAAAGATATGATGCTCTATCAAACAAGTCAACAGTTGCGTTGACTTGTCGTTCCATTTCCTCCATCTGCCTAGCTACTTCCTACTTTCTTTGTTCCTTCACCTGCGGGGAGTGGTAGGAATGAGTTGTTCTGAGAGGTTCTCGATCTCCTGCCTTTATTGATTGATTGTTTTCACAATTGGACCAATTTTATACGTTGTTGTGGGCTCTTTTATTTGCGTGCTCTTTCGAATTCTATCATAGGCTACATCCAATGCCTACTCGAGCCTATCCATGCGATCTTTCTCATCTTTGGTCTCGATATTGACTTGCTCAAGAACGATCTCCAAATCCTCTTTGTTGTCCTTGGTGTGCTGCAATATTGTTGCATATGTTAGTGCATGTGACTGCAACTCCTACACGACACTAACTTGTCGTTTGTATAGTGCCTTGGTTGGTATTCACCCCATGATCAACTATATCTACACCAAATATTTCAAGGGTGTTTGGCCTACAATCTCATCCATGTGCAACATGATGGGTGTAACGTGGAAATTCGATCTCGCCTGTTCTATCATCTAGATCAGATCTTGTTCCCTCGACACAGCCTTAGCTCCTACTCTTGATGTTGCGAGGAATGACTCTCTTCCTCTGCCCGCCCTCTGTGCTTCTCGGATCTGCTCTAGGACCTATTGCATGTCGTCCAACTCATCCTGAATTTTGTCCCTTTGGTGTCGGGCATCTTCAAACTCCTCAAACTCCTGGTCGTGGACTCTTTCAGCTGAGGTTCGCATAGTCCTTGGTGATTGTATATTTTGGCAGCGTCTTGTGCACCTTGGCATTCTTGCATGCACCCCCAATGTGTATGATCGGCCTTTTGGTCTGGCCTTGTTCCTTTTGAGTAGCACTTGATGTGGTTCCTTGTGTTGTCTCATCCCCTTTCTCATGTTCTTTCGGTGTCTGGGTCATGTCCTTTTTTTCCACCTGAGTACCTTTCTTTGGTGCACCCCCTTTCTTTTGTTGTTTCAGCTTCTTGGGCGTATTTTTATCTCCAACAGGTGTTTGTTATTTCCCTGCATCAACCTCCTTATCTATGGACATATCTTGAATCTGAATTGGAAATCTCTAGTAATATTTCCCATCCTTGATGGCCATCTCTACATCCTCTTCCTTGATACAGTATCATAGTTGTAGCCACTCCTTCTCAGGATCCCTTTGTGCTTGGATCTAGAAGGTATGCCTGGTCACTTTGAAGTTGGCGATGTCTTGATATTGCGTGACCACTTCTGGAGTAATCAACCAAGTGTTGTGTTGGCACAGGGGAAGACCCAGGGTTCAACGCTTCAACATCGCACCAACAAAACCCTCACTACTGACCCTTTCGGAAACACCTGCGAAGAAAGTGAAGTCTCACCCGAGGTAGAGGCAGGGGGGTTACAGGACTCAAGTGTCTATAACCAAGCTAGGACACAGATATGTGATTGTAACACTTCACAATGTACTTACAAGATAACATGAATTAACTTATCCACTTCATTCACATCACAGAACAAACCCTAATGAAAGATCAACACAGTAATAATGAAATAATACACATCGCACTTAACATCATAAGTTATATCTAGAACATTCAACATAAATAAAGCACTAAGCATTCATAGATCTATCTATCATATATAACATTCAATGTACTAATCATATTCACAGCCTAAACATCATAACAGAGAGAAAACCATCAACGCAGGATATACGTGGTTCACCCCAGTGTGGGGCTATGTTCACCAACAACTTCTTCCTTATTAGACTTCAATCTCTTACATTCGCCTGCTCCTATGCACTAAGCCACAGAGCCAAGCTTCACACCAAACAGGTGATATGCGCACTGAGCGCCAGATCCACCTTCCCAAAATCAGGTCAAGGCACAGAGCCAACTTCTCTATCAAACACAGAGCCTTTCATATAGGTTTTGTTACACAAAGAAACACAGAACTACTTGCCTCTTGCACTTAGCCAACTACATACCCATCCCCTTTTTCTACATTACATTATTGTCTTTATACTTTTACATTTACAAAAATGCCTAATCATGGGTAAACCCATGGGCCGACATCCCCTAAACTATTACAAAAACCTAATGAACCCTAAGTTGGGTCCAAAAATCCCACAAAACAAGTGAGATCTGTGATCTTAGCTCTTCCTGGGAGCTCCTTCATCGATCACTATGTCGAAGTACAAAAGGTGGTCAAACCTGACCAAAGTTTCCTCAAAACTTGGTTGAGGGCCAAAAACCCCCCAACACTCACCTGTGTCTCATCCTGAGTCACTCAGATATTGATAGTGCTACTTTGAAGGCCTCGAGCTTAGCTCAAGCTGCCTCGACTTGTTACTTCGCCTAAGCCTCTTTCTCAGTGAATTCCTGGATCATTTTCTCTATAACAAGCCCTTCCGGGCGTTGTTCCACTGTTGCAACCACTTGGTCCAGTTGCAAGCCTTATCCTTTGATCTCTTCAAACATCATGCAGGCTTCCTCCTGCACCAGTTGTAGCCTCTGTGTAACTTCCATCACTCTGCTCTAGATGGAAGTAATATGTTGTTGGGTCGCACATTGTTCTTGTGATCTCTTCATTCTCTTGAATGTAGTGAGTGACTTCATCTGCACTTGAACTATCAGTGCTTGTTGCACCTCCTGTAGTTGCGCTTCTAAATTGCTAAGATCTAGATCTTTCATGAGGCATTCGTAGGTCTACACACATCTATCGCTCAACTACTTTCATTTTGAGGTGAGGGATCTGATCCTTCTGATTGCGCTCTTAGCAGCTTCCTCCCTCTGGTCACGCACTTCTTATGGAGTGTTTGGTACTGCTTGGGTCTCCAAATCTGTTTCTCTCACTTGAAGCTGTTGGATGGCCTCAACGAGCTTCATCACCTGAACCTCGACTGCTTCATGTTCCTCCCGTGACAAGCTTGGCATAGAGCAAAGTGCTCTTCTCACCACTTCTTTGACTGTAGTCTACCTTGTGAGCAGTTGGTCCTTTTCCCTCTATATCTTCACTTTTTCTTCCTCGAGCATCACCCAGAACTCATCCTTCTCATTTTCTTAAGAGGTCACACAGTACCGTGCAACTCATAATTGCTCCAAGATCTCTTATTTTTCTTTCTTCAAGGCTTATGTAACCTTTTCCTTTTCTTCTTGGACTCACTGAAGTCGAGCCTCTATTGCATATGCAAGTATTCGAAGTTGGGCTAGCTCATCCCCCAACTCTACAACCTATGACAAAGAGGACGCAGTAGGGACTGCGTGGACTGAGCGAATAGCTTCCTGTACTTCGCTCAGTTCCTTTTCTATCCTGCCGCATAGTTCATCCTACTTCTCTCCATATCCTTGCAGGAGATCCTCAGACGCATCCTCCATCACTCTGCAGACTAGACTAATGTCATCCTCCGTGAGACTAGCCTCTAGTTGGGGCTTACTGATGCATGTCTTCTTTCTTGCCAAGGGTTTCTGCGGAGAAACCTTCCTCTCATTTAGTGTCTCTATCTTGGTAGGGGGATCCTTCAATGGTGCATCTTCACCTTCTCCTTGTTTTTCTCCTTCTTCCCCTCCTACTTCTTGATTTACTTTGTCTCCTCCTTCTCCTGCAGGTGAGCCAGATCCATTTTCCTCTGAGGCATTTTCCTCCTCATCAGTCTCTATGTATTGGACTTCCTCCTTTTTCTTCTTCTTCTTCGCATTGGTCTGTCTGACATGCTCAACTTGGGTGACCAAGGGGCTTCCTATAATGTCAGCATCGGATAGTTCTGCATATGCAACTAGTAGAAGGAACTATGCCAACCATTCCTTGGTGATCTCCTCCATGTCTTCATTGGTCATCTTGTAATAGGACTGTAATTTTTCTTTGCTCTCATCCTTGCATGTAGTAATATATGTGAAATGTCAATATGCATGAAACTTAGTGATCGGTCTATACTAGTGCAAGGTGCACGGTGTCATCCGCGGGAACGACTCAATGGAAACCTTCAGTTGTTGATAGTAAGCGTGGAACAATGCGTTCCACTACCATTGCTTTGACATATCGTTCATATACCATAAGGTCGAGAACCTCGTGGCCAACGAATCTAATGGTTCAATCTCCAGGAAGGTATCTCCTTCCGGCATTTTCCAAGCGATAAATGAAATTATCATGAGTAGCCAGCTGAAGTGGAACTCGTATCCTTGATCTTTCCCTTCATGGAAGTTTTTCACAAGCTTGTTGATGAGGTAACTCACCCAGTTCATTTGCATCCCCTCCATGCATTTTCCTGCAAGGTCCACCACAAAACCAGTGACCTATGTGGGGCAGTTATTTCTTACAATCTTGCCAGCTATAAGTTGGCAAGCGAGGCGCACTGCGCCATCCTATATAGAGGCTACCTTGTAGCCGCACTTTCCCTTATCAACTTTGTCGTATTCCTCCTTGAAGTGTTGTGCCAGGGAGCGATATGATGCCTTCCCTGGGAAGAACTGTTGAGGGTCAAGTCCCTATATGCTCAGTCCTGTGATCAAGTGGATCAACGTTGGATCCACAGTAATCCTCCTGTCAAGATAAATTTATCCTCCATGATAGCACGACAAGAGGAGTTTAACACAAGCATTAACCCCCTAATGTCGGCCAACATGAGGAATATTCATGACATTCAATATCGTGGACTGCGCCAACTCCTTGATCCATGGTTGGGACACTATGTGAGGCTTCTTCCCAGTTGTCTTCATTAGGTATCTATGAGGTGTGATCATGGCGTAGTTTTTTCTGTCGTTGAGGTTGAAATCACTATTCTTCAGAGATGGTATCTGTTCCAACTAGCTTCCTGCTACGTGTATCCCCTTCGGGATGTATGCGGTGATAAAAATGTACTCATAGTCCCATGGGATGCTATTGCAGTTAACTACGCTAGCCAAAGGCGGGATATAGTCTGGTAATATCGACGGGATCTGCTTCGCATTAGCCAGATCGTCGTGACGCTTACTTTGCTTCTCAGTCGTAGGGTTAGCATGGCTAGAATGTCATGGGGTCGAAGCAGAAGCTTGAAGTCCCCTAGTCGATGATGCCTAAATACCTTCAGACATAGTTTTGTCAACCATGAATTTCTTAAGGACCTCTTCGACTGTAGTGTACCCTTTCACTACCAAGGTTTCCAAACCTCTCAGTTACCATTCTAAACATGGATGTTTAGATAATTGTTACAGGAATTATAACCACATGCATTTAACAAAATTAAACGCACTTAATTCTCAGAGTAAAATATATAAGTTACTGTTACCATTAACAAACCATAGCATTCAACAGTAAATCATTTACATAGTGGAAAACATGATACATGAACAACACAGTCATGCCAAATGTGATAAAAACATAATTCAGATACTTATCTTTGAACAATTGTAGAATTCACCAACCAAGTGCAATCCTTCCACAAACCTCCCAACTCGGGGGTGACCCACTATTGAGCTGATGGGAGTGACTGTGATGTCGGCTACCACTCCTTGATCTACTTCTCCTCCCATGAGTTCTGTGATTCTCCGTCGTACTTGAGTTTCTTCCCTTCTCAAGTTTCTTCTCTATTCTTTCCAAACTCTGCAAGAATTTTAAGTTTAATTTCCCTTGCCGATCCTTAACTTTCATGAGCTTTTGGCTATCAGCTCAATGCTCCTTGGCCTCTCTTTGCAATCCTTCAAGGATCTTCATTATATGTCCTTCCTTATCCATCTCCTTTCCATTCCCATTAGAGTTCGATCCTTCGACTCCCTGGTTAACATTCTTTCCTTCCTGTTCATCTTCTATTTCAGGGGCAATTTGCATTCTTCCCCACTCCATACCTGGCGTTGATTATCTGGAGTTTTGGCCTTCGTTGAACTCTGCACACGCACTGTGCAATTGAATTCAAAATTTGTCAGACCATTAAACTTTATGAACAATCCACAACATTCATAATTAATACGAACAAGAATGAAAGACATCTTAACTTCACAAAGTTTCCTGAGTTCTGTTTGGCTCTGTGTTTTTCGGGTGTCCGAAAATTCAAGTTCAATTATTTCGGTACTTCAAGTTTCGAAGTTTCTCAATTTCTGATGTCGAGGTTTACTGTCCTCTTGGATTCCCAATCTCTGATGACCCCTTTTTACGTGCTAGCCCTCCTGAGCCTAGCTCCTGACTCATATGACCATGTGCCCCGACCGTGGTCATTTCCCTCTCATGAATACTCCTATCGGAGTTTCGACACTTGCACTGTCAACAGGTGCATGTCTTCGCAACCCCCGATTCTCCGATATGCCTTAGCACTCCAAGCTAAGCCCTGGCCGATGTGACCGTGGACTCAGTCAGTGTGCAAGTAAGCATAGAAGTGAAGAGAACTCTCTTGAGTTCTACCATTTGAAAGAAGAGTCCACTAAGGGACCTTTACTGGGTTGTTGAATACCCAAAAGTCTCAACAAGAAGGTTGCTTGAGCAAACAGAGAGCCAAGAAGGCATATGAACATTCTCCACCTGCGGGAGGAGAGAGGTCAAATCCCTTAGGGGTCTGAGTGTTAGCCAAAGCTCGGAAGAGGTAGCACTTTGGTGCGTAAAGACACTGCAGAGGCGCAGGATTCATAGAATCCTTCGAGGGTTCAAAAAGAGAAGCAAAGCTCAGGAAGGATAGCATTTCATATGTGCGGTGAGGCTCAAAGTTGAGGGGCTCGTAGGGAGAAATGAAGCAAAGGTTGAGGCCTTTGGAACCTTGGAAATTCGCCAAAGGCAGGAAGAAAATGCAAGAAGCTTAGGAGGAGCAGCGATAGTCATTCGATTGGCAGGAGAAAAGATCTGCATCATTGAGGAATCTACATCCAGGAGGAGTTAAAGAGAAGCCTACAGAAGGAGGAGGCTGACAGTCGTCAGATCTCACTTGAAAATCCCGTCAGTCGTTGGATCGGGAGGAGTCGCACAAAGTTTAGTCTTTGGAGGAGGAGCACGCAGGAGAAAATGATCTGAGCCATCAAATCTTAGATCATAGTCTCGACAGCTGTCAGATTGGCAGAAACCACGAGGGAGATAAGCCTCGAGAGCGAGGGAAGAAGTCTCGACAGCCATTGCGGAATCGACCATCGGGAAATCGACATTCCCGTGGACAAGGCATCGGGGAAATCCACACTGGAAACTCTGACACATAATCTGGACCCTCTGTCTGAGGAGAGGCACGTTTCACGCGATCGTCCGTTTCGGAGATCCAAGACACCAGGCATCGGGACTTGCAGGTCTCGAAATTGCGAAAAGATCTGAACCGTTCGTTTTGAGGACACGTGTCAGAGGATCCCGAGGAGTCGGGGTTCGGCATATCGAATTTTTTGAGTACACCGAACTCTTGTCACTCGGAATCACGATCCACGATTTATCGACAAGATCGAGATCATCCATTCATTGTGGACGCGTGGTAGTAATCCAGACAATTGGGAAAGTCTCGATAGAAGAGTCATCCATCAGAAATCAGGATTCAGGAAATCGGGAATCACAGAGACAAGGAGTCCATGCGTTGTGAAACTCCGAACCCTGAAACCCCGATGAGCGGTTTGATTACGGTCACAGGGTAGAGGTCACATGGACCTGGGCTTAACCGCGAAGGGTTAAAGAAAAAGGCGCATCAGTATATCGAGAATCGAAAAATCGCGAGTCTTGGGGACGTTCGCACATCAACATTGAAAACGCCGAAATCCCGATAGGAGCCTATGACTATGGTCATATGAAGGCAGGTCACGTGGACCAATAGCACAGCTAGAAGGGGCTAAGGAAAAAGGGGCGCATCGGAAATTTGTTCTATCGGAGATCAAAAGATGAAGAGAGCAGGAACTCTCGACATCAGAGACAGCGAAACCCCGACGGGGTAAGGTAGTGATTACGAGGGATGGTCATGTGGACCAGGGGCTGAGCCAGGAGGGCTAGCCAGTGTAAAAGCACATCGGGGATCATAGGATCGGGGGTTGCAAATACATGTGCATCACGACATCACAAACCCTGAAACCCCAATAGGAGTATTGATCACGGTCATGGGCAGTGGTCATATGGTGGGAGCTTAGCTAGGAGGGCTAGCGCACAAAGAGCTCATTGGGAAATTAGAACCCAAAACCCTGATGGGAAGTTGACTGCAGTCATACGGAGGTTGGTCGTATGGTGAGGGTATAGCCCGGAGGGCTAGCACGGAAGGAGTACATAGGAAATCGGGGATTGGAGAGATGAGGAGTTCTCGACAGCGAGAACCTCGAAACCCCAAACCTCGATAGAGAGTCGAGGATAACCACGGTTAGGTGCAGAAGCTGTGAGGGTGAAGGAAAGGACCTGTGGATCGGGTTTTTGCAGTAGTGATTCCCAAGGGAATCCAAAGAGCTAATTCGGTTCATGATGGAGTGGAATCGAACGATCCTATGAGCAGGAGGTCATGTTGGTGGAAGTTAAAGGAAGATCTAGCATGCGCTAGACTCTTGTTTCTGATTTCTGGGATAGAGAGAGTCGAGGGTAACTCATATCTAAACACCCGTTACGTGAAGTCCCGAAACACCTTCTGGATAGGCGCGTGGTCATAGCCGATGGCCATGTGGGAGAAACTTGTGCCACCACTAGTTCTCGCAAGAGAGTTTTCGCGCAAGGCTTGTGGATTTGTTGCGTGGAGATTCTAGTAGGAACCCGAAGAGCTGCTCCAACTCAGAGAGCTGAAGACCCATTGACTGGGAGGTCAGCGAACCCCATTGAGGTAGGGAAACTGCATTGAAGGTACTTAGGGCATGAATAATCATGCACAATGATTACAGTGGAGAGCATGAGAAGATTCAGGAATCCTAGAAGAATGGAATGCTTCTGGGATCCAAAAGAAAAAGTGTTAAAGGGAGAAAGAAGTTGTTGCAATTTATAGCAGCAAGTATGTTTTGGCTCGTTTGGACAGCCAGAGGAAAGAATGCTTGCAAGTTGCAAGTGTCGTTGGTAATGTTGTTACACAATGAAGAAAGCAACAAAGAGCTGAAGAGTTGGTTATAAGTATGATAAAAGAAGCATGAAAGCTTCTACTGCTATTAGATATTCAGGTAGTATAAATTTTAATGGCAGGCATGCAGGTAAGAGTTTTATCACTCTTTTTTCATAATTGTTGAAAGGAAATAAAGGTAAGAATTTCCTCAACCAGAACTATGTTATTAAATCACATGATTATATTATTTGAATGCATACCACCGGATGTGGTAAAGGCTGTAGACCTGTGTTAATTCAAATCTTTTTAGCTTTTGAATGAACACATCGACATAGTAGAATGTCATGTTAATTTGGTTATGGGGGTAATAACCAAAGAATTAAAAGATAAGAATTTGTTACAAGAATGAATGCCAGAAAGCTAGTCATATATGAGACCAGGACATGGTTGGACATGGCAAGGTACAGATATGGAAAGATTATGAGCCACACCAAGTACTAAAAGATTCCTACTTTTAAATATACTTGGGCTGCAACCTTTTTTCTAACACTAATGGACACCGCAAAATTATATTCTTGGTGTAGTGTTCGGGTCGGAAAGGAAGGCATCCAATTAATTGGAAAGATAAGGGGAAGTGTATGAAGATTATGGCAACACATTGGCCAGAATTCCAACCCATGGATGGTGAGATACATGACTAAGACAGAGAGCATTATTTAATTCAATGCAAGGTGCACTGAATAAGAATGCATTGAGAATCACACTCGTGCATAATAAGTGATATAATTGCATACTAAGTGAAATGGTTGAATATGTTTGGTAAGTACATGCATATATATATTACTGCATGGAAATAATTATGTTGATGGCGGAAATGTTGCTAACCCCTAAAATTGAGAACATTTCAAGAACTGTTAAACACTGCAACAGGAAAGTTATAAGTCAAGTAGTCACAAGAATGGAGACTACATAAGATTTTATGTTCAGAAAATTGAAATAATGAACTTACTGTTGTTGACAGTGGACATGCATATGCATAGAATGACGAGTCATTCTATTGGGAAAGTTGTTTGGTAATTGTGATTGAATTGCCAGGTGCAGAAATTCTAAGATTATTGCATAAGATGTTGTACATATTGAATTATGATGTATAGAAAATACCGACAATTTGTTGGCAGTATGCAAGATGAAGTCTTGCAGGAAAAT
>ML779038.1:527420-545121 GCA_009831015.1 Picea engelmannii
AGGTCTTCTCACTCAAAAGATAAGTACAATTCTCTATTTTATTATATGATGTGTATATTGTATACAGTTTTAATGTTATTGAATTTGTTGGTATATACATACATATACATTGCATAAATTATTGCATTACTGCACCCACGACTATACCTAAGGTATCTCATATTTCATTACTTAAGAAATCTATATACCTGATGTTAATCATGTAATTGATTGGAATACGATTCAGGTGGAACCAGAAAGTGTCCTGCAAGTGGACAGGAAAAGAAAACAGCTCTGGAATCGAGCTATAGAGCTTGTAAAGGTACAGTTGACCTGGTACGGTCCCGAAGACGCGACATGGGAGCATGAAGAGGTTATGCAGGCAGAGTACCCGCATCTTTTTGAAAAATTTGAAAGGCATGCAGATGTTGTGTTAAGTTGCACTGAGGACAGTGCAAAAATAAGGGGAGGGGGATTGTAGTGTCCCCAAGGCCAAGCCCCGTTACAGATCATGATATATGAAATGAATTGTAAACATGGTTTATAGGCTGGTGAGCCAAGTTTGGTATAAGCTGGTAGGCTTATGTGTTTGTTAGGCTAGGGAGCCTAAGTGTTGAAGGTCAGGATCCTGCTGATGTACTTGTATGTATGCAGATCAATTAATAAAGTATAAACACCGCCAGGTGTAAACCGATCACGATGAATGAGTGAAGGGGGACTGAGCGTCCATAGAGTGGGCAAGGAACTAGGGGCTAGAAGGTTGGAAAGGGGCTGAGTGATGAGCCTAGGGGCTTAAGCCTGGGAAATAATATTTTAATATTATTTCAAAAAGAGACATGTGCATTTCTGTTTATCCTAAGTTTTGGAAAGGGAAAGCATGCAAAAGGGATGCAGGCTAATGGAACACATGCAGTTCCAAGGGTGACAAGTGAAAGCCCTGGTGCATGCAAATAAAACAGACGAAGTAAGCCGTGAGGGGGGGGCTCTCATCCATTCGATCCGACTGTCCTGAGGGTAATCAAGGGAAGCCAGTCTGTAAGAGACCCTCGTGTAATTCTGATACAGAAAAGAAAGCATGTGTTTGTCCTGAAGAATCCATGTAGACCCCTGTGCAGAGCTATGGAGTCTGTGTCTGTCTCTGAGAAAACCCGTGTGCGCATTCCCTGAATGGGAATCCTCTGCTTAATTTGAGTGGAAATATCTTGTTATTCGGGGAAGATGAGCTAGCCTGTGCGTGGAGTCCCTATTCCGAAATCAGGACCGTGAGATCATCCTGTGACTGCTGAACCGGTTTGGGGAAGCATGTGTCTGTGTTTCCTGTGGATTGTTGTGACCATGCAGTACTGGACTGCGTGAGGCTTGTTGGCCTGTGGGCGACTCCTCCAGGTGAGAGAGTGCGCAGAGGGATAAGAGAACTCCTGGAAGGAACCTTGTAGCTTGCATAGAGCCCGGAGAATTCCGGTCTGGTCTGTTCCTGTAACCCAAGGTAAGGGAGATTGGCAGCCGAAGGACTGTCTAGGTGACAGAGAAGGTGCACTCTCCTAGGGTGGAACAGGCATGTGGGGAGTGAGGGTCTGTGGGCAGTGAGCGTGGGAGTTTCCTGGGAGAGCTTTCTTCCTGGTGATCTGTATGTGCTATCTTCCCTGTAACCTCAGCCTGAGTCTAGATTCCTTTCCTTGGGGTGGAGCTCAGTCCTAGCTCGGGGGTGACCCACTGTTGAACTGATGAACAGTGTGGTCTAAGGCTGGGAGGTTTGTGGAAGGCCTGCACTTGGTTGGTGAATTCCACAACTGTTAAAAGATAAGTATCTGAACTATGTTTTATCTCATTTAGCATGACTGTGTTGTATATATTATCATGTTTTCCGCTGAGTAAATGATTTACTGTTGAATTCTATGGTTTGTTAATGGTAACAATAACTTATATATTTTACTCTGAGAATTAAGTGTGTTTAATTGTGTTAAATGCATGTGCTTATAATTCCTGTACCAATTATGTAAACATTCATGTATAGAATGGTAATTGAGGGGTTTGGAAACCTGGGTAGTGTAAAAAGGTACACTACATTGACAGACTTCTCTAACTCAGTCTGTTCTCCTAACATTTTCTCTTTTAAACAAACAGGTCGAGGTAGGCGAGTGAACATATGGAGTAAGAAACGGATGGTGAGGTCAAATCTCAGTTCGACACACAATCAATTCTCAGATAATCACGGGAGGCAAAAAGTGGTCCTGATGTAGTATCAGATGGGTTAAATAAGTGAGCATCATAACAAATTCTTCCAACAGGAAGGACTACTTCCATTAATGAGAATTTGTTCGTTATGGCACGGTCTCAATGTCCGAAATGCGGTCTCTTTGCCCATAAATGTGCTTCCTAGTCGTTCTGGAGCATTTTTCTAATGGTCGGGACGCCTCCAATGGTCATATATCTTCATTGTAGCGAAGTACCATTTTGCGTGGTTATGTTGTTCTGAGGAGGTTCAAGGCCTACAAGCCTGCCTCCTACGAAGTTTTGTCTGTAACTTCCTGTGGATTTTCTAACTTGGCTTTCTTCTTGCTGAGCCTTCTTTCCATCTTTCCTGTGATGTGAGCCTCTCTAACTGTTTCTAGATCCCTCTTTCTATTCTCATCCTTATTTTCTCCTATCATAGTGACTTTGCAGTGTTGATGTGCTTCTAATGGGTTCAAAGTTGATATCCCTTCCCTTATCACTTCCAAGGTGGAAATACTTTCTTCTTGCATGGATAGTTCCTTCAAACCTTCTTACGTTCTTTCAAATTCAACATCTAATTCTCTTGCCTTCTGTTGCTTCAACTCAACTTCTCATCCTTCTATCAGTTGATCTATCTTTCTAGCTATAAAATCCCTGAGTTCTTTCTTTTTATTTTCTGTAGCTTCTTCCTCTGCTTTCCTTCTGATCTAATTCTTCTTGATCCAAGTCTTTCCTAATGAAAGAGGAAAAGGGGTTTTGTTCTCAACAAACCTAATAGCTTCAAAATCCTTTTATGTCTATGTTCGGTGGATGATAACAGGTACATTAGTAACCCTTCCACATAGGGTTATCATCTTTCCTTTAAACAAGCCGATCATTCCCATTGAAGGTACCACATTAGGCTATCCCAAAATTTCCCAAGTGCTTTTTGGCCTAATATTTACTAGTGTTTCCTCATCCGAGACACAGTCTATGTCGAAGTATCCTACTCTTGTATATATGTGTTGTTTTTCCTTCATGATCTCTAGTAAAATGACATCTTTGTGATCATCCATTACTTCTTTTAACTGTTCTAATTGAGTCTGAACTTCCTCTGTTCCTTTCTCTTTATGATCTTCTAACATGCTCTTATTCTCTTGACTCATGTTCATTTTTTTCTACTTTAGCGATCATTCTTGGACAATCCTCAACTTCATGACCATCAACTTTACAACAAAGACAAATAGGACCTGCACCAGGGCATTCCCTAGCAATATGTCCCAGTCTTCTACAGTTATAACATAGGATTAATCCTCTCTTCATCTTATATGTTCCCCAACTTCTTTTGTACTATGCACTAGGATCACAGTGCTGGACCTACAATTTGCAAAAATTCTTTCTAGGTTCCTGCATCCAGTTATTAGTCCAAAAGTTCTTTCTATGTATAGGAATAACATATCTTTCTCCATTTCTATCAAATTTATTCAGATCAACTTTTTATTCTAGTTGTAACCTAGCTTTCAGACTAGGACAAAATCTATCAAACATACCTAGATTCATGCTTCCGAAACAAAAATTTCCACTTATCTTACTTTATCAAAGCACAAATCTTTACCTCTTTCAATCTCTAACCTCTTTTCTTCAGATCAGGTTTCTTTCTTAACTTCGCAAGTCGAGTAGAGTATTGCGCACTACAACAGCAGGTCTATGCACAAAGCTTATCTTTTCTTTACTTCAATTCCCAACAATCACAGTTTCAGGTCCTGGCAACAGAACCATTTGTTGGCATAGGGGTAGACCCAGGGTTCAATGCTTCAACAACACACCAACAAATCCCTCACTATCGTCCCTTTTGGAAACACCTGCGAAGAAGGCAAAGTCTCACCCAAGGTAGAGGCAGGGGGGTTATAGGACTCAAGTGTCTATAACCAAGTTGGGACATAGATGTGATTGTAACACTTCGCAAGGCACTTAGAAGATAACATGCATTAACTTATCCACTTCATTCACATCACATAACAAACACTAACAATAGATCAATGCAATAATAATGACATAATACACATCGCACTTAACATCATAAGTTAGATCTAGCACATTCAACAAAAATAGAGCGCTAAGCATTCATGGATCTATCTATCATATATACAATTCAATGTACTAAGCAAATTCATAGCCTAAACATCATAGTAGAGAGCAAACCATCAACACAGGATATACGTGGTTCACCCCAGTGTGGGGCTATGTCCACCAATGAATTCTTCTTCTTTATTAGTCTTCAATCTCTTACATTCGTCTGCTACTATGCACTAAGCCACAGAGCCAAGCTTCGCACTGGACAGGTGATCTGCGCACTAAGCACCAGATCCACCTTCCCAAAATCAGGTCAAGGCATAGAGCCAACTTCTCTATCAAGCACGGAGCCTTTCATGCAAGTTTTGCTGCACAAAGCAACTCAAAACTACTTGCCTCTTGCACTTAGCCAACTACAACCCCATCCCCTTTTTCTACATTACATTCTTTTCTTTATACTTTTACATTTACAAAAAGGCCTAATCATGGTAAACCCATGGGTTGACATCCCTTAACTCGTTAAAAAACCATAATGAACCCCATGATGGGTCCACAAATCCCACAAAACAAGTGAGATCCGTGATATCAGCTCTGCCTGGGCACTCCTTCCTCGATCACTGCGTTGAAGTCCAAAAGGTGGTCAAACCTGACCAATGTTTCCTCAAAACTTGGTTGAGGGCCAACATGTTGGCAATTCTCTCTTGAAGGTCATTGTAATACCCCATGAACATGATTGCATTGTCACTTTTGGTTCTGGAGTCTGAAGTGCTCCCCAACGATATGTATCACATTACGCGACAGGGACCGGTTCACACGCAAAAGTATCTATACTTAGGCTTCCTCCATCCGATTAGGGCGATCAAGATGAGTAGCCAAGAGTAATGAAACTTTGTCCCCAAGTCCTGTGCATCTTTGCAATCCTCAAGGAATGATTTTAACAAGTACAGGGCCCAGCCAAGCATAGTGCCCTCTACGCATAGTGCTAC
Organism: Picea engelmannii; assembly: GCA_009831015.1. Taxonomy (NCBI): domain Eukaryota; kingdom Viridiplantae; phylum Streptophyta; class Pinopsida; order Pinales; family Pinaceae; genus Picea; species Picea engelmannii. The sequence goes on from ML779038.1 coordinate 532,652, forward strand.
ATCCACGACGAACCCGACAGGGACTTCCTCCTTGCAGCACTTCTTGAGCAATTTGCACACCATGAGTTTGGTGGCCAGCCTTGTTGTTGTGTCACTGATGCACTTGATGATGATTATGCACGACCCTCTTTCTGTTTCATATGTCTTCTTCATCTCCTCCACCAGCACCTTCTCCTTTATCTTATCATAAAGGTACTGCGCAAGACTCTCCCCCGAGATGGCAGCCCTGTAATAAATCAATGAGCTCTATGTTTATAGAGACATGCTCTTCCACCCATAGGTAACCTCCGTGGGTAACTTCCATCAACTGCTTGACACAATTTTTTACATCGCAGCCCCTTCCAAAATGTGGGATATCCAACAAGTTTAGAATCCCAGTGTTGGTCAATCTGGCTGCCCACTATTGCGGATGGAAAATTGGATCGTCAAAGGGTTATGTACCCACATTGTCTAGGTAAAATTCCTTTTCAATCTCAAGGAACTTGTCCACGTCAGTCACATCATGGTCCAAGTACCATAGCTTTTCCATGCATCCTAACAGGTTACTCGTGATATGCACCCCTTCTGGAATGCGCTGTAAGACTATGGTTGTTGTATCCTATCTACGCAGTGATCTTGCTACTGGCTTCTTGCCCTTCTACTATGGTGGTTGACTCGAGGTTCCAGCCTCCATTGTTTTATCCTATGCATATGCATCTGGCTAGCTAGTGACATCTTCTATTGTACCCTCTTGTTTCTACTCCGGCGTTGCTGTGTGTGACCTTCCTGGTGTGGTTGATTCTGTCTGGTTTGGGATAGTCCAATTAACCCTCGGGAAAAAATAATGGTTGGTAAATGAATAAATCATTGCTATAGTAAGGATTATAGTAGGGATTAATAAGAACATAATGAAAGAGTCTTTGAGTTGGATTCATTGTGTTTGGCACCTTAACTCTGGCTAAATATATGTCTTACAAAATTTTGTAAACACATTAAATAGATTTCTCGTCAGGTTGGTTACCTGTTAATTTCATTGCATAAGTAAGGAAACTTATTCATTGTTATTTACACATGTTTATTAGCATGATGATATAATATTTAATAAATATATTTTATGTGTAAATAATATAGTGAAAGAATGTGCTGGAGATTCATGGATGCATTTGTATAATCCCTTCAAAGCTTGAACTTAGTCAAGATACCATCGCCAAAACCAAAACAAAGAAGAAAAATCATGAGAAAACATTAAGCTAAGTATTTCAGGTACAAAGCTAAGCAAAAAATGCAAAGAGCATGTAACTCCCATTTGAGTGAGAATACGGGGAATGAGACAATCAAAGTGAGGATCCATTATAGTGCAAGTCTTTAATTTGATGAAGTAAGAAGGCATAAATTAGCAATTTTTAAACTTGAATAGGACTATAATGCATAATACAAGTCAACAAATGAAAAAAGCATGTAATTCCCATTTTACTTAAATTAGGGGGAAATGAGAAGATCAAAGAAAGGATCCATTAGAGTGCAAGTCTTTGATTTGATGAATATAACCATTTCAATCATGCAAAAGCTGTTGTTTTTTTTGCATTGTTCAATATCCTCATAAGCTAATAAAGAGGCCAATGTAGCTAGTGTTACAATACTCAAGTTGAGTTGGGCCTAGATATGGACTATTCCCTCCTCTCCCAATTCTCTTAGTTCTTATGAGTGTGAATAGTGTAACTTGTGGACTATTCTCTTGATATGGTGTTCATTCTCACTTATTTTAAACTTGTTAACATCTGAAATTGTTGACCACATTTTTGGTCAATAAGTACAATTTGATAAAGAGTTGCCAATCTAACCCTTGATTTGAAATTGGTTGGCTTAAATTTCTAACACCCTTGTCAAGTTGTCTCCTTAGGTTCTTGAGTTCACTACCTTAACCTAATCTCTAGCTACCTTTACATTGTCTTGAGGTTTCCACTACTTAGGAAGACTTTGATATTTATGAAATATTAACTAATTACTTGCAAATGATAGCTTGGTATCTAGTTCTTGTGATGGTATAGGTAACATGTTATGGGTGATTTAGTAAAATACATGCACAATCAGTAACTTGGGCTCATGATTATTCATCACATATCCCACTTCTTTGTACATTTAAATATCATTTGACTCAAATAATAAATCATTGATTCCCCACCTATTAGCAAGATTCTACCAAGAGCTTATAATTGATACCTAACTCTTATCTCCAATCTTGTTTCATCTTGAATCTATGTTACAATGAACTGACTGAACTTCCTCTTACCCACGATGAAATTTTCCTTCATTATTGAAGGAGTTTTATCCAACACAAATGTGAAGGAATGATTATGGCGATATGACCATTCACAATGTTATTGTCTTATTGTGTTTAATGGTTAAGAATATGTGTTTCCTCCTAGAAAGTCACAAGTTCAAATTGAGAAAGGAATAGAGTATGTACACATCTGTAGATTTTAGTAATCAAATCATTACACATAAGTGATTCTTTGTTCTGTGTCCCACAAATAAGAGAATTACATATACCAATTTAATATATAGCTTTAGATTATTATTATTATTATTATAACATTTCTCATTCATCTACACAAGGTTTTGTTCTTCACTGTTATATTTATTTAATAAAATTGTAAGTTACAACTTGACCCCATAAATTATTACTACATATTTAATCCTTTATCAAATTACATATTGAGTTTAAAACCATATTTAAGATTTAGTCTTCACCATTATATATATTATATTTAAGTGATAAAATTGCAAAAGTCATGGCATCAAATTACACATTCGGTTTAAAATAATATTGGTTATTCAATTCAATTGTAAATATATATTATATTTATTATATATTATATTTATTTGATAAAATTGTGATGTTAAGGTTATGGGATCAAATTACATATTGGGTTTAAAATAATATTGGTCATTCAATTACACAAAGCTTTGTTTTTCAGCATTTTATATATTATATTTATTTGATAAAATTGCAATGTTAAATCAAATTGCATGTTGGGATTAAAATAATATTGGTCATTCAATTACACAAAGTTTTGTTCTTCACCATTATATATATTATATTTGTTTGATAAAATTTAATGTTAAGGTCATGGGATCAAATTACATATTATGTTTAAAATAACATTTTTCATGTAATTCAATTTCATAAGGCTTTGTTCTTCACCATTATATGTTATATTTATTAGATATTATATTTATGTTAAGGTCATGGGATTAAATTACATATTGGGTTTAAAATACAATTGCAAAAGGATTTATTCTTCACCATTATATATTATATTTATTGGATATTAACATGTTCTTCACCATTATATATTATATTTATTTTTTTTGTTTGTTAATTTGTGCAGGACCTCTTGGCTACGCAATTAACCTGTGGCTTGAGAAACCACAACTCAAGGGAATCTAATCCGTCAAAATCACCCGGGGATTGCACCCGGCCTGAGCCACACCAACCCTTAACATGGTTGGATTTTTTGTCCCCACAGGTTTTGAACCGGTGAATTTTAACAACACAGAGTGGCTTAACAACACACTTTGTCACCAACTGTCCTACACCTCGGGGACATTATATATTATATTTATTATAATAATAATAATAATCTATTTTTAAGGTTACGGTCAAGCTTGACACCAAATTGGTGTATGAGACCCCTTTAGTCCATCTATTTTAGTGATAAAGTCTACAGAAGTATACATACCCTACCCCCTCTGGATTTGAGCATGTGACCTCTTAAGATATTAACATGGCCCTTTGATTATATTTATTGGATATTAACATCTTCTTCCCCATTATATAATATATTTATTGGATATTATATGTATGTTAAGCTCACGCGATCAAATTACATATTTAGTTTAAAATGATATTTTTCATTCAGTTGCACAAGGTTATGTTATTCACCATTATATATATATATATATATATATATATATATATATATATGATAAAATTGCAATGTTAAGGTCAACCCATGAGCCATGATTAAGCAGGATACACCAAAAATCATGGATGGATCGACCAATCTAGAGTTTGTTTGTGCACGGTTTGAACTCATTTAAATCCACTTAGTGCCACTATCAAGCAGGTGTTGACGAGCGAAATTGACCGTCCGTCAATTGGAAGAGCAAGTCTGGTCCGGGGTTGTCTAAATAACCCAAGCCGTTTGGTGTAACTCATTCTGACAGGTTTAATGGCTCCATTATCCAATCTAAGCATCCTAAAAGAAACGAATAAAAGAGAGAAATAACTAACTAATTACTAAACACTATATATATATGTACATATGTTCAAATGTAATTGTAGTATTTGTATTTAAGAAGAAGATATACAAGTCTCGTTTATTTACATGATTTACAAGCTGCAAGTTTTAATCAAAACTTACGAAAATCGATGTGAAAAATGATTGCTTCTAGGAAGCAGATAAAGAAAGCACATAAAAATATTTATTATTTTTCTTTTATAAATTTAAAGAATATTTCAAAAACATTTAATGAAACATGAACATGTGGATAGCCAAAGCTGAACCATACATTCTAGTTTCAACGATATGTAAATGACAGAAAAATACAAAGCTATCATGTCAATGAATTAGTGAGGTGTATCCAAGCATCTGCATGAGTGGTGAACATCCAACTGCCATGTCCAAGAGAGAAATCTGCAATGAACCTTATGACTATTCTAAATAAATTCAGAACATGTATTGGCAGCTTAGGTTTTAATGACAGAAAAGGAAACAAAAACATAATCATGTGATCTCATAATTATACATGATTATAGCAAGATAAATCTGGAAGCAATGTATGCATTTTATCATTCAATTTAAAACTCAAAGATAAATCCCATTATTTAAATCGAAGATATAATCACAGCATTTGTATTTTGATGAAGCAAATGATAGATGGTATTTATAATATAAACCTCCTACACATCACAAATCATTTAATCTAAAGATATCAGACCTACACATATAACAGGATTAAAAAAGACATAAATAACAACATTATAAACAAAAGGCTAAAGCCAAAAGGCATATATGTCGTTTTATTAAGTTTTTGGAATCACTTGTCCATTTTGCACTGCTTGAATTTTTTTTTGGATAATAGACTTTAAAGATTGGAAAATTGAATACCTAAATGATAATAATTAACCATGCATTGATAAAAAAGACTAAAGCTATTTAAATCAATGCATAATCAATTATTCAAAGAATATGAATATATTATATAAAAATAAATCCATTTTACTCATAGGACAAAAACCATTAAGCAACCTGGAATTTCATATTCTTCTTTAAAAATACTCGTCCATTCTCCCAAAGATTCCAACCATCCATTACTCCATTTGAAAATAAATAAAAAGTTTACAAAAGATATAATATACGAAAGAGAAAGGATAAAAATCCTCCTCTCCAATTCTTGGATCTCCTTGGCTCTGAACTTTCTCATATATCTGTACAATGAATGAACAGTCTGGGCATCACTATTAATTTTTGCCACCTAAAATTTGTCTCGTAAAAAGACATCAGTATCTCTCAAATCATGCATTGTTTTGGGACAATCTCCGAGTGAAAGATAAATGGGTCCATTTTCGTTCTGGGTTTTCAACCATTTCTTCCAATTCCTCATGGTTATGTTGAAATTAGTTTTGCAAAATTGCCTGTCTGATCTTGACGCCTTTCCAAATTTTATCTGTTGTTGTTCATAAAATTATTTGTAGAAATCCAAAATTATTTTTGGATCAATCATCTTGAACGTATTTGGCTAATAAAATCAAGCCATTATCAGATCCGTATCAAATATTTGATAATAGAAACCTGTGAAACAAAAAGAAACCTAAATTAATAACCTAAAAATTGTGAATAAAACAAAATCTAGAAAAATAAAAATGAATTTAAACTAACTATAACTTATAAACAGACATTGTTTATAATTTTGTTTCAAATATGATCTTAAAATTCTAGAAGCTTCATGTTAATGGAGAAGAGAAAAATATTAATTTTGGTTTTTTACAAAATCAAACAAATGATAGATAATTCTTTTATTAATATTATTTTGAAATGAGATGCAAAATGAAAAAAAGAATTTAATTAATTAATATCACCAAATGATTTCATGAAAATGAGAAGCCAACCAAGATATTATTTGATGAAGTATTGAACCTATTATTCAAAATAGTCAAACTTGCTAATGAGCAAAAGAAAGAACACATAATCATAATTTAAACGAAAGTAAACAGCTGATAAAAATTAACGTTTTTGTTTAAATTGAGATATCTATGCTCATTTCTAAATTTTGACATATACTCTTGTAATGAATGTCTCATACTATAGTGAATGTCTTAAGTTTGTCTCAAAGAAATCCAAGGTATGGAACTATTTGAAAATGTTGATTCTGTAGCTCATTATAATTATCAAGATTCTAATGGGGGGCCTTTAAATTTTGTAAAAAATTAGGGGGAGTTGTTGGGGCCCAACAAATGGCGACTTACTAGGTGAAGCAGTTATCTCTGATCTAGTAAGATTTCATCTCAGGAAAAAAAGAATAAGATTGATAAAAGGATTTAAGCTCTCTGAAATAAATTCACTCTAAGACCATATAGTATTAGGATAAGCTCAATTTTATAACCAGGCAATAGAATTTTCTTTGCAGAAGATTATGACCTGAACTAATGTCTTAATCAAAGAGTCGTGATGTTTATAAAAGAACTTCAATACCATTGATAGAGCCACTGCTTCCAGCAGACGTCCATAGCCTTAACAGGGATGTCATTTAACCCACTCAAATGCTTTAATCCCATCCAATAGTTGTATCCACATGATGTATACTTCCATAAAAGCCAATTTAAAAACATATACCTGCTACCTCTCGACCCAACATTGTTTCGTTGCTAGCAGGCCTATTCAACACCCTAACAAAGTTGTCTTAGTATCATGTGTGCATTTACTTGCTGCCAGCGAGCTTGTTTAGTACCCCGGCAGGTTTACACACACTTCCCACACATAAGTGCTTTCAATCCTCTTATGCCACTTTTAAATAGTAATACAATTATAGATTTATTGATGACAATGAGAGCGGGGTGATACTAGAGGTTAATTGCAATACAGGTAAATAATTGACCATGTTATTTATTTTCTTTCAAAATTGGAAGTTTTATCATGGTTTAGAGATTTTAGATTTCCTTTAAGAAATCATCTAGAGAATGGGGAAGAACTTAAAAATGATTCCTTAAGAATATGGATGGCGTAAAAAGTTTAAAGATCATCATAATTCTCAAAGATTTAAACCATATCTCTGGTGTAATACTCTAGCAAAGATAATTTGAGGACAAAATGAAAGTGACAATTGACTTAAAAAGCAATTTTCTGAGCTATATCTTAATATCAGAACCTCTTTGAACTATTTCAAATTGCTTGAAAAACACAAGTCTTAAAATAAATGCTTCCTTCGACAATATCTCTTTGATCAGAAATATATTGATTCAAAAAGAAAGATAAGAAGAAAACTCATTTAAAATCATCAAAGAAAACAAAAACACACAACAAACCAAATCAAATTTTATTAATGGGATTAGAAAATTAGAGGTACACAAAATCAAAACAACAAAAGAAAACTTTTCAAGAAATGATTTTGGCCAAAGATAAACTTGAGCTTGTGGATCCACTAGCATCTCACTATAAAATAAAGGAAGAACTAAATCATATAAAATATCATGTGCGAGCAAGTTCCTTTCTTAAGATAGTGATGCATAAGATGTTACTTTGACCAAGCATTATTATTAAAAATAAAAGAGACTAAAAATAGAAAAATCCTTATTAAGATGAGTGCAGTCCTACTCACGGCACCTTGTGTCAAGGTTGAATTGATAGTTCAAATTTGCTTATCTCTTTAATTTCCATTTAAAATTTTCATTATGATACTACGTTTTCGAAAAGAAATATTCAATGAAAAGTAGAGAGAAAAAGATCTAAAATGGACTTTCCTGACAACATTCATATTATGGTTCTCTTGGTGTGCTCACTTGTGTTCATAATTGCATTATTATACAAAGAAGTATTGATAAATAAAACTAAAGGAAAACCTACTCCTAAACCTACTATAACTACTAAATAGATCAAAAAGCTAAGTAAAACCGTATTTCCAATGCAGCCACAAGAGCATCTTCAATCCTGCACGACATAGAAAATTGAAAATCAGAATAAAAGAATGTAGTATATGTAGATGAAAAATAAATATGCCATGCTTACCTCCTATATATTCTTTTAAAAACAAAACAAGCACGACCTTACCATTCTTTTGAAACTTCTTGATGTATGAATCCGCCAACCATTCTGCAATCTAGCCATGATATGGGTCATAATGGCATGGAAGAACATAAGTAAGTTTGGAAGACTTGTCAATATTATGGGGACCTGACATAACCATGTGCCAAAGCCAAAATTCCCCATCCTCCTGACAATTCTCCAAGTGTTCATCAATTTCTTCACACAGAGGATCTAAAAAAATCATGTGATACTTACTTCCTAGATATTTAGGTAAAAACAAAGCAAGCACAACGTTGTCTTTATTATGAATATTTTTTAGATACGAATCTTCAAGACATTCTAAGATCATGTTATAAAAATTAGGATGCAAACTATGACTTTGATGAAATGGATATATCAATGGGGAACACATCGTAAGAGGATTCATGACATCAATTAGATTATTGGTTTGAACGTTTCCTTTGATGATATTGATCGTTTCAAAATGTGAAGCATAAACATTAAAATTCGAACTAATCAAAGAATGAATGTGCAGTGTAGAATATTTGATCTCCATAAGGATGAGTGCATTGTCTTTTTCAAAAATAAATCATGTAAAATCATCTTGCAACATGTCATTTTTCCATTCGAGTGATGAAAGTGAAAGAGCATCAAGTCCAACTTGATAAGTGTTATGTTTGGAATTAGTTTCACCAAATTTTGGCATATCGAAAAGATTGGATTGTGGTGGCAAAGAGTAAGATACCATGGGTAAAGTAACAAATCCACCAAAATCTAAGAAGATATCGGGATATAAAGAGTAAAATGAATCAGAAATAAGCACATGAAAATAATATCTTGAGCTATGATATTTAACAATGGTATTCTCAAGACATTCCTCTTCATTTTCCTTAAAACTTCCACTCTGTTTTGGTGATAAATTCTTCAACATAATATGATCATCTAAATTTTCCTCCTGTACGATAGATAATTCAAAACTTCCATGAAAAACATTTGATCTTTCATGTTGATAAGGTATGATTTGTAGATGAGGGCTTAAGGTTTCTTCTTCCAATTGCAGAGCTACATCTCTAATCATTTTCATTGGAATGTTAGAATGCTTAAGATCATTTTCATCACCTAAGTCTTCTTCAATAACCAAATTTAAATATTGATTAGAGAAAGAGTTAGGAGAATGCGGACATTCACCTTGACCCAACATTGAATCTTCTTCCACGATGGTCGAGGACTGAAAATACAATGATTTAGAGGAAAAACCAATTTGATTATCAGTAAGACCATTTTCAATAGATTTTACCTCCCTTGCTTGTTCAACATTTTCGGATGGATCCCTCTCATCCTGTGAACACAATTCTTCTTGTAATTGAGTGATAGTATTTGTAATTGCTTCATCATTTGCAATTGAATATGACTGGATGCAAGCATCATAGAGGAGATTTAATACAAATGACATGTCATCAAGATTAAATTTACAAAGAACATGATGGATTCTTGTCAAAAATCCTTTTGAAGATGAATCGTCATTGATTATCAAAGTTTGAAATTCTTCACATAATTGATTGTAATCATAGATTTCAAAAGCATTTAAAAATTCATCTACAAACTAAAACCAATAAAAAATGTGATATGCTGGAAAAGACTCAAACCAATGTTTAATCCGACCCTTGAAAGTAAAAGCAAACAATCTGCACAAAACCTTTAAATCATAAATGTCATGCTTGATGCATTTACACCAAAACTTGTTAATATGGTCTTTTTCATATACATTCCCCCCACCATCAAAGGTGAGTTTGGACAAGAGAGAGACTGTCTTGTTGGGAATATTAGGTAATGAGAAGTGGAAAGTATGTTTCAACATAGTAATTTGGGGAGCCATGGGAAATTAATTAAATTCGAAACAAAGACTCCTATAAGGTCAGCTTGTTAGTTTGGCCCTCCTTCTAGTGCCATTTGTTGACAGACAAAATTGACTGTCCGTCAACTGGAAGAACGAGTCCAGTCCGGGGTTGTCTAAATAACCCAAGCCATTTGATGTAACTCGTTCTGACGGGTTTAATGGCTCCGTTAGCCAATCTAAGCATCCTAAAAGAAACGAATAAAAGTGATAAATAACTAACTAATTACTAAACACTATATATATATATATATATGTACATATGTTCAAATGTAATTGTAGTAGTTGTATTTAAGCAGAATATATACAAGTCTCGTTTATTTACATGATTTACAAGCTGCAAGTTTTAATCGAAACTTACGAAAATCGATGTGAAAAATGATTGCTTCTAGGAAGCAGATAAAGAAAGCACATAAAAATATTTATTGTTTTTTTTTTTATAAATTTAAAGAATCTTGCAAAAATAGTTAATGAAACATGAACATGTGGATAGTCAAATTTGAACCATACATTCTAGTTTCAACGACATCTAAATGACAGAAAAATACAAAGAAGCTATCATGTCAGTGAATTAGTGAGGTGTATCCAAGCATCTGCATGAGTGGTGAACATCCAACTGCCATGTCTAAGAGAAAAATCTGCAATGAACCTTATGACTATTCTAAATAAATTTAGAACATGTATTGGCAGCATAGGTTTTAATGACAGAAAAGGAAACAAAAACATAAACCTGTGATCTCATAATTATACATGATTATAGCAAGATAAATATGGAAGCAATCTATGCATTTTATCATTTAATTTAAAACTCAAAGATAAATTTCATTATTTAAATTGAAGATATAATCACAACATTTGTATTTTGATGAAGCAAATGATAGATGGTATTTATAATATAAACCTCCTACACATCACAGATCATTTAATCTAAAGATATCAGACCTACACATATAACAGGATTAAAAAAAACATAAATAACAACATTATAAACAAAAGGCTAAAGCCAAAATGCATATATGTCATTCTATTAAGTTTTTGGAATCACTTGTGGGTGGAATCACGAAGGTGGGTTACACTTTCGTGACAATCGGGTCTCCAAAATTTCGAAAAACCTTTTTTCGGCCGAACTAAAAATATTTTTTGGCCGAAAGATACTATTTTCGGCCGAACTATTTTTCGGTCAAAAAAATAAACGTCAAATTGAATGGTGCAATAACCGCCCCCTCGATTTACATGTAGAAATTTGGTCGGTCGGATATTTTCTTTCTGGCAATACGTTTTCGGCCGAAATATTATTCGACCGAAAACTAGTTCGGCCAAACTATCGTTCGGTCGAAAGATGGTTTATATATTACCCACACATTGACTTTGCAATGTTTTCGAAATATTGTTGGTGTAATCGCCTCTGCGAGAGCATTGTGGTCGCCGAGCGTATTGTGAGGTCGCCGAGCATAAATTTGTGAGGTCGCCGAGCGCAGGCGGAGGACGCTGGGAGATCACGAGGTCACAGGGGTCGTGGAGAGGTCGTGGAGAGGTTGCAGAGGTTGTAGGGGTCGTGGAGAGGTCGTAGGGGTCGTGGAGAGGTAAGTTCGATCATATAGCTATAGAACTAGTTGATTTTCAGTTTAGTTAGAGGTATGGAGCTTTAATATCTCCTTTTCTTAGACCTGTTTGTTTGGATCGGTGAGCTGGCAGCAGTTCCCACTTCTGGTTCGGTGTTTTTCAGACATCTTGTTAAATGTAATTTCACCATTTCTACTTGAAATAAGGAATTGTGACCTTTTTATTGGAAAAAAAAATTGGCATCGCTCAACATAATACAATAATTCAATCAGATATTCTTGTCTCTTGAATCTTTTGATAAAACACTCTTCCTTATGCACACAACAGATCTGATGATATCTGCAATATTAAATCCAGATTTCCAGAATTGCACTCCACTGAATTCATAGTATCATGTTATCAATGTGCAATGATACTCACAGAGAGAAGCATGGAGCATAAGAATGTTCCAATAGAAACATCCCATCCTGAATTGACAGCGCAACGCATAAGATACTCTGACATAAGTAGAATAGCAGGTGTCATAACAACATGCCGGAAATCAATAGAAGGAAATATTAGGGACCAAAGTTGCAGTAGCAACAATGTCTTTACAGATGGCCAGCTGTTGTTCTTGTCTGTAGACAAAATTAAACAACCTTTGTTAATTCCCATAATATAGAAGTGGAGCTCTGTTGAATATATCTAACGTCCAAAATGATTTACATGATCCTATTCAGTAGTAGTAA
>ML779039.1:728-15490 GCA_009831015.1 Picea engelmannii
TGTTAAAATATATATATATATATATAATACTTATAAAAAATAATAGTAATATTATATGTTAGTAATACATGGAAAAAAATAGATTTGATATGTACATTTAATCTAAAAAATATTAAATAGACATAAAATAATTTGTAAGTTATTATTAGACACTAGATTTGAAAGTACTTTGCTACTCTCGATGTAATAATTATGATATTCGCATATAAATATTAGAATGTATCTCTTCATTTTAGTTTAAATCAATCTTAAATGATTAACAAATTTACATCTCAAGAGATTTAATCCATCTCAATGTTTGATAGATCAAGAATTAAGATGGATCTATGATGGATATTTTAACAATAAAATTTATATTAATAGGATGGTGTCAAAATTATCTTCTCTTTCAGAACTCAAAAATATGCAAAGTAATAAACTAGGATGTGGTGTGAAATTGATTGAGTGCTATTGAGATAAAAGACACATACTAGGAAAATGAGTGTTGACATTTGTAGCTGGTTCATTCAAAGCCTTTCATTGGAGCCTTCCTTAGCCTCAATGGTTATTATAATCATTGTCCCACGATCAAATTGTCCTCCTACTCAAATTTCTTCTCATGCTGAGATGAATCCTACTTCATCTCTCTAATATCAGTGTTGGTGGCTCCCCCTTCGGTAGCAATGACTGCATTCAATCACTTGATTAGATCTATTGTTAGAGTTTCTAATTCTCCCATTTCAACCCCTCCTTTAACTGGTTATTATTTCTCTTCTTTCAATGCAACATTGTCCTTAGCTTTGGTTAATGTTTCCTTTAAATATGTGGTTAAAAATTGTCTTCCAAGTGTTTCAAAACCCTTGAGACTCCATGTGGTTCAAGAATCCCCTACTCTAACCATCCCCGTTGTTGAGGATGCTCCAATTCAAGAATCCTTTTATAGAAGTAATGGTCTTAAATGTAGATTCAATTTCCTCTGGCCAAGATTAGTTAATTTGCATAAATGGATTTCATATGTGTGGAAACGAGAACTCAAAGAGGAAGCCTTTTATTTATCCATGTGATAAAGGATTCTTCATTATGAAGTTCAACCTAGAAAAGAACCAAGATAAGATATTTAATTATGGTCATTGTTTTTGAAGAAACTATGGACTTTCCATGAAGTCCTATACTTTATCCTTCAACCGTTTAGCATATTCTCTTTCTTTTGGTCCTATTTTTGTCAAGATTCTAAATATTCCTCTTCAATTTTAGGGTTTAGGATTCACTTAATGGTATCAAAAATTCTTTAGGTAAATTCCACTTCAAAATGATCATATAGAACACTGATACATCACTGCATATGCATGTATTTGTATTGATATGAAATTTAGAATAGGGTTCTTGCAAAAACCAATTTTGTTACCAAAGACTACACATGGACCCAAAAGTGCAACGATGAGAAAGTATTCTTCAGATGCAGGGAATGTTATGAAATAGTGTAATGTCCCCAACCAAGATAGGAGGGGGAATTATGTTTTATGTCCCAAATTGTTATTCCTTATTATGTGAAAATATTGTTAACTTCTTCCAAATAGTTTTCTCAATTAGGAATATTGTCAAACATATAGCATGCAACCATCACACAAGAAAATAGAGAAAATAACCATGGCATATTATTATGGATGGAAACTCCCAAAATCAATAGATTGGTATCTAATGGTTGTAATAACAACTACAGAATACTCCTAAGTACACAAATATAATGGATACGAGAAAGCTACACAATCTACTACATAAATAACACAAGAAACCTAGAATGATTCCAATCCACTATCCCAAGAATCTCCAAGTCCTAGGCTGCTCTGCTCTAGTAATATCCTCTCTACAAGAGTCCCTCCAATCCTCTCCTAAGCCCTTCGCAAACTCATTCTGGAATATTGATGCAACCTCGATTCACAAATTTCCTCGCAAAGCGACTACAGGGTATTTAGGGGGCCTTGCGGGACAACTCGTTCTCAACCCATGGGGGTGTCTTCTCCCACATGTGCACAAAAACCTCCTAGCACCTATAGATATGATTCTTGGCCTCCTCCCAAAAATTGTCACGATTACCCCACATAAGCCGATATGCCTCCCAACTCTCTCTAAACACCACAATGAACTCCAATGACAAATCCAGATGAATTATGCTCTTGTCTAGCTAGGGTGGATATTGCACCACCGAAACTAAACCTGCAGTGGAATGGTTTTTCCCAAAACCCCAATGAAAACGTTGGCTACAAGAGCACTCAATAAGATATCAAATCATAATTCCAAATAGGAGAGTTACTCCTCTATTTATCCTTCCTTTGGGCCTTATATATATTTCCCCTTTTTTACCAAATCAAACCCTTACTTTATTTCTCCCTCCAATTATAATTAAATATAATTATTTATTTTATTTAATGTCACTCTTAGGATTTTTTATTCTTTTAACCCAGTGACACCAATAACCTCCTTGAATCTGTTTTTCCTTGTTGACTATATCCTACGATATTCATATAAGCTATTGATTTATCTTTTGTCAATTGTAATGGGACATTAGAGTCCTCCCTTCCCAAGACATCTTTTCCTCAAGCAACTCCAGATCAGGATGTTGTAAGATCTTCTCTCCTTCCCAAGTAGAATCTTTTGCAGGTAGTCCTCTCCATAAAACCAAGTATTCTCAAATGACCCTCCTCCTCATTTTTCACTCCCTGACATCAACAATCCTCTCGGGAGCTAGAATCAACTATCCTTCCTCATCTAGTGGAGGAATATCTTCCGAATAGGTTTCTTGTTTCCCCAATTCCTTCTTGAGGCTAGATACATGGAAGGTGTTGTGAATCCTTCTACCATCTGGTAGCTTTGGCTCATATGATACTTCCCCAACTCTCCTAATCATTCTATAGGGTCCATAAAAATGAGGCTTTAGATTCTCTTCACCACTCTTATTCATTGATGACTATCTGTAAGGATGCAACCTAAGAATGTCTAGATCTCCAACCTTAAAGCTTCATTCTATATTGTGCCTACCTGCATACATATTTTGTTGATTTTGAGCGACATGCAAATTCTCCTTCAATTATCTCAATATGTCTTGGCTTTCTTGCAACCAGTCTTTGGCCTTGGGATCTCGTCTCTCCCCAAATGCTAAATCCACAAAAGATGGAGTGTTATAGCCATAGAATGACCTGAATGGGCTCATCCCAATGGACATATGGTGAGTGGTATTGTAGCAATTCTCCCAGAGATGAAACCTCTTTATCCATGCCCATTGTTATCCTAACACATAGTTCCTGAAGTACCCCTCGATCCATTTGTTTACTATCTCGGTCTGCTCATCTGTCTGGGGATGATAGCTCATACTAGGTGTCAACGTTTTCCCGGATAACCTGAACAATTCCTACCAAAACACACTGACAAACTTGTTATCCTGGTCATTGACTATGTTCCTCGGAAGACCATGGAGTCTGAAAACCTCCCTGAAGAATAGATTTGCTACCTGAGATGCGCTATACTATGTAGGAATGGAAACAATGTGGGCATATTTATTCAATCTGTCCACTACCACAAAGATATAGTCCCTACCCTATAACTTTGGAAATCCTATGATAAAGTCCATGGAATTGTTATCCCACTTCTGCTCTGGAAAAGACAATGGTTGAAGCAGCCCTATAGGGAGTGAAAAATATGAATTGTTCTATTGGCAAGTCATGCACTCCCTCACATGTCAAAGTGCATCCCCCTTGAGACCCTTCCATGAGAATATCTCCCTCACCTTCGTGTAGGTCTTCAGATACACTCGGTTCCCTACTAGTGGTGCATCATGTAATTCCCTCACAATATTATCCTTGAGTGTGTACTTAGGGACAAGATAGATCTTTTCTTTGTAGTATATGATGCCATCTACTACCATGTACCTATCATCCCGAATAATTACATCCATCAACTCAAAAGAGAATGTATTCTTGGAATACTCCACCAAGAGGATGGAATTCCAGTCTGCTGATATTTTTGTCATGGATAAGGCCACAAGTATCTTAGATAAGTCATCATACTCAATTTCAAAATCATATTCCTGCACCTTACTAACCCATTCCTACTACCTCTCATTCAGGTCTCACTACTCCAAGAAGTACCTCAAGTTGTTGTGGTCAGTCCTAACCACAAAGTGTCCTCCTACCAAGTATATCTAAATTTGGAAAATGCATGCATGATGGCCAACATCTCCTTATCATATATTGACTAGAGATTCTCAATATCCCTTAGCTTTATTCTTTCGAAAGCTATTAGACGTCGGTTATACATAAATATTGCTCTTATCCTATCACTAGATGCATCACACTCTAGGAAAAAAGGTTGTGTGAAATATGGGAGTACTAATAATGGGAAAGTGATCATCACCCTCTTATTTATATCGAATGCTACTGGTGCATCCTCTAACCATCAGACTTCCCCCTTCTTGGTGTGGTATTTCAATGGCGCATCCAATTGTGAAAATCCTTTCACAAAGTGCCTGTAATAGTTGCATATCTTGAAGAATACTCGCAAATCTATGATTGGCCTAGGGGTTGGCCAATATAATATGGTATGGATATTTTCGTGATGCACCTTTACTCTCTCAACACCAATCACATGTCCTAGATAGAGGATCTATGTCAACCCAAAATCACACTTTTCCTCCTTGTCAAAAATCGAATGCTCCTCCATAATGGTGAGAATATCATCCACATGCTTCATATGTTCATCCCACATTTTGTTTTATATTAGAATATCATCAGAGAACACCACTAATAATTTCCTCAACCGTTTCTTGAATATATGGTTCATGAACGACTGAAAGGTAGTTGGTGTGTTAGTCAACCCGAAGGGCATGACTAGAAACTCATAATGTCCATAATGACACATGAATGTTGTTTTATGAATATCCTCCTCTCTGGACCAAATCTGGTGGTATCTTGATCGGATATCAACCTTTGAGAAGTATATTAACCCATGTAGCTCATCTATTAGCTCATCAATCCTTGGTATTGGGTATCATTTTTTGATGGTTTTCTTATTTAGTGCCCTATAGTCTATGCACATCCTCATAGATTCATATTTATTCTTCACCAGTACAACTAACGAAGAAAAAGGAATGGTGCTAGGTATGATATGTCCCATCTCTAGAAACTCCTTTATGGACTTTCCCATTTCATCCTTGAATCTCTTAGGATGTCTGTAGGGGGTGGTGATCACTGGCTTTGACCCCTCTTATAGCTCAATGACATGCTCAAATCCTCTTTCAAGTGGTCTCCCTGCTGAAAATGGTTCAAATACTTATCATGCCTTCTAAGCAATACCTAGATATCCATAGGATAATGTTGATGTTCTTGTGATGGCTTCTCCATGGTGATCAAGCACTCTATTGGGTACGCCACATACCTATGTCTAAAAAAGGCCTCCATGTGTTGGTTAGAAACGATCTTGGGGGATCTTGTCAACATACCTCTTAGGAATATTCATTGTCCACCCTTTTCCTAGAACTCCATCCTCATATCTTGATAATTCATGTGGATATCTCCCAATTAGTATAGTAACTGAAATCCTAGCACCACATGAGTATCTGCTAAATCCATGACGTAGAAGTCATCGATCGATGTATAGTTTCCTAATGTTACTTCCATCCCCCTGATCCTCTAAGTACAAGTCATGTTGTACCCATCTACTACTACCACATTGAATCCCTCAAAATCCTCTGTAGGTATTTTCCTCTTGGTGACAAGTGAAACATCAATGAAGTTGTGGGTGGCTCCACCATAAACCAATGTTGTAACACTCTACCCCTGCATGATGCCTCTGACTATGAAGGTGTACTATTTAGGGACTCCTGAAAGTGTAGCAATGGTCACTCCCTTGGGGCTATCCTGTAACAGTGCCTTCTCTATAGCCTACAATGGTTCATCACTATCTTTTCTGATACCTTCATCATCACTATCATCCTCCTTGTCGAAAACTACCTCAATGTAATGGACTTTTCCTTTTCCCATACATAAATGACTTGGCTCCCATGGATCTTTGCAACTAAAGAAATTTTGTTTCCTCCTTAATTCTCTTTGAATCTTCTCATTCGTATTATCCTTCCCTATCCATGGATTCTGGGGAAATTGTGTCTCCTTACCTCCTTGAGGGATGAAGGGTTTTTTTGGTGCCTTATTGTTGACTACATTCTTCATGTCCTGGAATCTCATGATGGCCTCCTGTAATGTGGTTGGCATAAATTCCTTCACCCATCCTCTCAAAGGTTCATCTAGACCCTTTTTGAATAGCATCACCAATCTATATTGATAAATATCTATCACCATAACTTCCATCCTATGAAAATATATGATGTGTGCTTCTAGTGTACCTATCTGCCTCAAATGTACCAACTCCCTGAATTGTATATCAAGGTACTTCTATTCAAATGTTTCCATAAAACTTTGAATGAATTCCACATATGAATTGATGATGGTGTACCCTAATGTCACCAGCCCATGGTACCACCATTCATGAGCTTCTCCTTCCAAAGGATGGGTGCCATACTTAATTTATTCTACCTCGGTAATTTGGTTAAGTTGGAGGTAAGTTTCCAACTTATGTACCCATGCCATGGTCATACTCTTTGCAGACCCATCGAAGGTTGGAATAGTCAACCTTCCCACCTTGTGCATGAGGTCAAATTTTTGTGGGTTTGACACTCCTTTGTTACCCTCCTTAGGCATGTACTTATTCTTGATTTTGCAAAAGTCATTATAGGAATATTTCTCATGGGTGTCTTCATATATCATCTCATACTCCATATATGAGGTGTTAATATCAGGCCTCTGATATGGTTTCTCCTATGATTTTGTAGGATACCCTATCAGGAACTGTGGTAATAAGGGCCTAGGGATATTTAGGATCCTTCTTTGAGTTTGGGTATGATTATTGATACTCTTTGTGTGTCTTATGTCACCCCAATGGGATCCACTGGGTGCACATTGACCCGTACCATATGTATTCTCGCGTTGGCCTATCAACTGTGTGAGTGCCTCAAGAATCTATTGTTGGAATCTTGTTGTCTTTTCTTGTCTTTGGGATGCCTCATTCTGTCCCTTGACCAGATATTTTAAGATGTGGAGCATAGTCCCTTCATGGTTGTCTCCCTTGCTTCCCTCTAACTCTGACTCTATGTGGTTTTCTTTTGTTTCCCTTTTTGATGACTCTCAAGAGGTCTATCCTCCATGCCATTTTCTTCTAGGCATCAATGAAGTCACGGGTTGGTAGAGTCACCACCTCTAACACCAATGTAATTTCCCCAATCAATATAGGAGGGGGAATTTTTTTTCTATCCAAAATTGTTATTCCTCTTATGTGAAAATATTGTTAACTTACAAATATTTTTCTCAATTAGGAGTTGTCAAACATATAGCATGCAACCATTACACAAAAAATAGAGAATATAACCATGGTATATTATTATGTATGGAAACTCCAAAAATAAGTACAATGGTATCTAATGGTTGCAATAATTTTTTCATAATACTCCTAAGAAAAAAACATATAATGGCTTCTAGGTAGCTACACAATCTACTACATAAACAACATAAGAAACCTGGAATGATTCCAATCCATTGTCCCAAGAATCTCCATTTTGTAGGAAAATACCCCCATGGACAAGTGAGTCTCCTCTTGGATCCTATACCCCTATACCAAGACAAAAAGCATGCTAACATTGGACACTAAAATTCCTTTGAAACTAACTAACTAATTAGAAAGATAAGGAGAAGGAATAAAGTGTGATGCACCTTATTCCAATGTTTTTCCTCACTACTTCAACTTGAGCTTGATCTCTGATCTCCTTAGAATTGTTTGACACCTGCAATGCAATGGACAACGAGACAAAGAAATCCTACTCTACTCTATAAGATTAGTCCAATCAAATCCATCTATAAGACAAACATATGTAAAGAGACATAGGCTAGAAGTAAATAGGCCAAGCAATATACTAATGAGAACTCTTAAAGAAATACTTACAAACTATATATGCAGTTGCAATAGCTTCCCCAAGTCCTCCACATCCAGCTCTTGCAAAAAGCTCCCAAAATCATAGGTTTGATATCCTAAAGATTTCTCCCAAGACCATAGGTTTGATAACTCAAATATCCACTATCATGAGATCATAAGTTTGGTATCTATAAACTCCTCTCTCCTTCTCCATGGAAAGCCCTCATTATATAGGATTTGGAGGCTTAACCACCGTGGAGAGGATCACTCATCAAATCCACTAAAAAGTGATATGAAAGATATTTAGGGAGAAAATATTTCTTAAGGATTTTAGGGAGGAAATACCTCTCAAGGGTTTTAAGGAGGAATATTTCAATCATCCATGAGATCCTCCGCCTTCCCTAAAAAATAGGAAATCAAATGTTAGGTGGATTCTCACACTTAATTAATTTATTTTTCATGAATATTAATAATAATTCATGTGCACTTGGTATTTTTCCCTTCATGTAATATATCCCTCCTCCACATTGACTAGGTATTGTGACATAGGTTATTCCATGGTTTCAAGGTGTATGAAACACTTATATGACACTTATGACACTTAGGGAGAGGTACCTAGGTGTGTAAATTTCATGTGTAACACTCCAAATCCTAGGTTGCTCTGCTCCAGTAATATCCACTCCACAGGAGACCCTTGAATCCTCTCCTAAGATCTTCTCAAACCCGTTCTAGTAGATAGATGCAACCTCGATTTGTATAGGTCCTTGCAGGATGACTGTGGGGAGTCTAGCATGGCCTCGCAGGACAAATCATGCTTAACCCGCAAGGGTGTCTCTTCCTGCATGTGAAACCCTCTCGGAACTGACATATCCGATGCTCAAACTCCTCCTGAAAATTGTTGCAATTACCCTATGTAAGATAATATGCCTCCCAACTCTCTCTAAACACCACAATGAACTCCAATGAGAACTCTAGATGAATTCTCCTCTTGTCTAGATAGGGTGGATATTGCACCACTGAAACTAAACCTGTAGTGGAAGGTTTTTTACCAAAACCCCAATGATAACTTTGGCTACGAGAGCACTCAATAAGATATAAAATCATAATGCCAAGTAGGAGGGTTACCCCTATATTTATCCTTCCTTTGGGCCTTCTATATCTTTCCCCTTTTTGACCAAATCAAACCCTTACTTTATTTCTCCCTCAAATTCAAATTAAATACAATTATTTATTTTATTTAATGTCACTCTTAGGATTTTTTATTCATTTAACCCAGTGACACCAAATAACCTCGTTGAATCCCTTTTCCTTGTTGGCCATAGCCTATGGGAGTCATATATGTTATTGAGTCATCCTCCGTCAATTGGAAGGGGACATTACAAATATGGAACACCACATATTATTATTTTATTATACATAAGAATGGTTGATCTCAAAATTCCTATTGAGATGCTACTTGGTGGGATGGTAAAAGGAAGAACTGTTGGAATACTGAGAGGGGGGATGAATCTGTATGAGCACTTTTATCAATTTTAACCACTTTCAATCACAATGTATAGTCATAGAATATAAACATTAACTTGATCAGTTACAATTCAATAGTTTATCATCTATGTTTAGTATATCATCAGCAAATAAATCAACAGTGCATGATAAAATAATCACATATGCACAACACACCAATATTTACATGGAAACCCAATGTGGGAGAAAACAACATAATTATTTTCTTATATGTCAGAAGAAATACATTCATAGGAAGAACCAACTTCCCAATTTTCTATCTCCAACTGGAAGGAGGATCCAACCCCCTAATTCTCAAGCTCCAACCTAAAGGAAGATCCAACTCCCTGATTTACTAGCCACAACTAGAAGGAGGCTCCAACCCCCTAGTTTATAGGATTTGACCTGAAGGAACCTCCAACTCCTTGATTCTTCGGCATCAACTGGAAGGAGGCTACAACCCACTTTCCTTTCCTTGTCCAACTGCCATGAAATATAAATGTAGACCAACCTGTCACTACCACAATCACTGTCATTGTCAACCTGTCACTACCATTGTTTCATCATCAACTAGATCTACTCACAACTGCATGTACCTCATGTCATTATCACCAAGAATATATATCAAATCATATGATCAAAATCACCACTTCATGCCTCTAGTCATGTTCCAAACATGTACCAAGACCACCATCAAGTGCCTCTAACAATGCACCATATCATCATCAAGATATGTGCCTCAACCATGTGCCAAACCATAAATCAAACCATTAACCATAACATAACCAAGATGTGTTTCATCATGTTCTAACATCACCAAGCATGTACCATAATCTCATCAAGATATGCACCCAACCCATGTACCAAACATGTACAAAAATTCATAAGTTATGTACGTCAAATATGTGTCATATCACTCATGATATGCCTCTAACATGTACCAAAAGATATCCCATAAACTATGCACCACAACATCACCAAAATATGCCTCAACATGTAACATACCATCACCAAGATATAACCTTCAAAACATGTATATAGACATACCTCTAATCCTGTAGCAACCTTTTTGCATCATCATGCCTTTTTGCAACCTAGAACAAACATCCCCTTCACTTTACCTCATCCTTGCTACCTCATCACCTTTCTGTTCCTATTTTTGTTTCCTTAGTCGTGAAACTTTATCTTCCTACAATGCATTTGTGTTCATGTTTTTTCTTCTGTAGTCACTTGCCTTTCTTTTCCTATTTTGGTTTTTGCAGTCGCGCACCTTTATGTTCCTGCAATGCATTTATGTTCCTATTTTTGTTTCTGCAGTCGCTTACTTTCTATTCCTATTTTTGTTTCTACAACCACTCACTTTATATTCCTATTTTTGTTTCTTCAGTCACGCACCTTTATGTTCCTGCAATGTGTTTATGTTTCTGCAACCACTCACCTTTTTGTTCCTATAATGTGTTTCTTTTCATGGTTTTGTTTCTACAATCACACACCTTTCTGTTCCTATTTCTCCAATGAAATTTGTGACTCTTCTACACTGCCTCATATCTCCAACCTGTATTCTCAGAAGTTATTTTCCAATTGACTGTTCTCTGTGTTTTAATGAGGATCTCATGATGACATGAAACTCACATGCAACTTGTTAAATTTTGTTTACAATCTCATGATGGAATGCAACTTGTTAACTTCTTGTTACAACTACTTAATCCATTATTAATTTCTTGTTGTAGCAAATTGGATTGGTCAATATTCTTGATGGCCTTCTAGGGGATTCTAGAATAATTAACTTCATTTTTACCTTCTAGGGGATTCTAGATTATTCTTGAGGGTCCTCCAACTTCACATAGCCATATCTCCTCAATTGTGAGGAACTACGTGGTGTACCATATATCATCGGAATCAGAATGACACATACTATCCATCTATGATAGTCTTACCTACAAGTACATTGACCTTCATGTATTTATTCCTATATCAACTTTGAGTTCCATGACCATACCTTCAGGGAAAAATCCTTCAAGTGCATCCAACACAACTATTGACATCAACTGACATCAATGAAAACTAACTCACCATAAATCTCAATCATACAAATGAAAACCAATTATCCAACAATCTCATCCACATCTCTAGGGATTCCAGAATTATCCAAAGGTTGAGATCAATCTTCAAGGGTTGACATCAATGAAAACCAACTGTCCAAACCAACTATCCAACAATCTCCCCCTTTTGAATTGATGGCAAAACTCATACTCATGTTCATGCTCCTCCTATGTGTAGTATTTCAGTTATAAAATAGTATGTGGAACATAAATAATTATCTAGAAATGGCAGACAAACAATGATATAACCAGAACAATACCACAATAATACCACAATAATACTAGGATAACACCAGAAAGAGAACTTTGATTACTAAGAGATATGTTCACTTTCCTCTTCGAGGGTGTAACCTCCAACATAGAAGAGCTCTATTACAATAATATCTAAGATAAAACTTCTCATTCCCTCTACTCTTATTTATAATGAATCTATCTATCCAAAAGAACAATCTAGAGGAAGATCCTTCTAGAAGCGTAAGCTTCTATTAGGTCTTCTTACAATTGACTTATTCCCCCTTATTGCTAGGCCTTATTAATATTGACCTTTATTAGATGGAAATATATTATTCTACCCACTTGAGGAGTTAGGTAGGTTAGGTCCCTAACATGCTCCCCCCCTTAAAATCATCCTTGTCCTCAAGGCTTGAGATGAGGAAATTGTTGCAGAATGCTAGTTGGCTCCCAGGTGGCATCAGATGAAGTTGTATCTTTCCACTGAACTAAAACTTCCTTGATGGTGGACTTACAAAGACGATGCTTGTGATGGTCCAAAATGTCTTGTGGCTGCAACCAGATGGATCCCTCTTCAACCAATTCGGGAAGGATGGTTTGAGTTTGGCACTTAGTGTTGATCACCTTATTTAAGAAGGAGACACGAAAAACAAGATGGAGCTTGGAAGAACTAGGCAAAGCTAAATGACAAGCCACCTGTCCCACACAGTTGAGAACTGTATAAGGACCATTAAATTTGTGTGCCAGTTTCTGACAATGTTAATCTTTGAGTGAAGTTTTTTTATAAGGTTGCAGGTGAAGAAATACCTGGTCTCCTTCAAAAAATTGACATTCTGAGCAACCTTGATCAACTTGTTTCTTCATGCGATTCTAATCCAAAACCAAATTCTCTTTGAGGGTATGGAGAATAGCCTCTCGAACTGTAATTATTTGGTCAACTGCCTGAAAATTTGAGACACCTAGCATGTAGGAGAGAACGAAAGGTGGATTGTTTCCATATACTCATTCAAAAGGAGTCATGCGAGTAGCAGTATGGTAAGAAGTGTTGTACCACCATTCAACTAATGGTAACCATTAAGCCCATTGATTTTTCCTTTTAGAGGCAAAACACCTCCAATAAGTCTCCAAACATTTGTTGACAACTTTAGTTTGACCATCAATCTAGGGAATATAGGTTGTGCTGAGATGCAATTGGGTTCCTTGTAGACTGAATAATTCTTTCCAAACATTGCTGGTGAAAGTGGGGTCTTGATCAAAAACAATAGAATGAGGCATGCCATGAAGCTTGAAGACATGATCCATGAAAAGTTGAGCCATAATGGATGCAGTAAATGGATCTTGTAGAGAACAAAAATGAGCATACTTGTAAAGACAATCAACTACCACCATGATGACTGACTTATTTCCTGATTTAGGTAACCCCACAATGAAATCCATAGATATGTCTCTCCAAATAGTAGGTGGAATTGGAAGCGGTTGAAGTGTGCCAGGGGCTTTGATTTTTCCTCCCTTTTTATGTTGACAAACATCACTGTTATCACTGAAATTTCGTCCGCACATGGTGACAAGAACTCAGCATCATCAAACAGTAATGAAGCCATTCATGGCATTGAATTAATTTCACAGCATTTCAAAAAAGGTCAAAAACTATACAAAGTAACCAAAAATTGAAGGGCGCTTTACAGAAGTTTGGTGTGCACGCACATACATGGAACATGAACGTACCATGCGCGCATAGCACACGATGCGCGGTTGTTCACGAAAAAACCCGCGCACCTGCTAAACGACGCATTTATTGAATTGGTCGGCCTCCCAACCACTTATGGATCAGCTCCCAAGCCAATTTGACCCTCAAATCTGAGCTGAATCCACATGGTAGGCTGGTAAAAGACCTAATGAAGCCCTAAAGAGCCCCTTTTCACACTTCAAAGGAGTTACATAATCACCCAATGCAATGCTATAAAAAGCCATGAAGAAACATCATTTTCTCAAGGAATTTCATGTAATGTTATGCTGCCTAGATTGTTTTAAGGACTCACTCCTTGRCAATAACACATTGGYACCATTTCATTGAGCTATCCACCTCTCCATTGAGTGGATGTGCTAGGAGTTCTTTCACCATCATTTTCATTTTCTTATTGTAAGGAGAGCAAGTTTGTGAGGGCCCAAGAGCCTTCCTTTGGAGGAAAAAGGGACTCATAGTCCCCTTTCTTCATTGTGCTTTGATTTCATCAATTGATCAGCCTAAAAACATTGGTGATATTGGTCTTTTTGTGTTTGTTATTTCTTTATCCATATGCTTATGATTTTAGTTTGTATTAGTTTAATTCTTGCTTATAGTTTTGTTTTTCTTTCTCTAACTCTTTCCTCTACAACTGTCATGCTCAGTAAGACCCAACTGGGCATGTAAGCACCCTTGATTTGCTCACCAAGTCGACGAAAAGGGTGCTAACAGATTGGCGACCATACTGGGGAGAAGGTATTAATTCCTCCCTCATTTGGGTTTATTTTCCTTTCCTTTTAGTTTGTTTAACTTGCAGGTGCACAAACAGGGCTCTGCCGACCTGCTAACCAGTCAATTCACAGGAGAATTGAGAGATATCCATCCGGATTTTCTTTCTCGGCCGTTTGTCACAGGTGCATAGGTATTACACCCCATAGACATGCATCATGCATGCATGTTCTTTCGTAACATCCATTCTATGCGCGCATGCGCTTTCTGTCGCAACTCTGCTCATGCGCCTGCGCTCTGTGTGCCTATGTCTGCACTAGGGGCCGTGCATTTGATTAAAAATTTTCATTGTAAGTGCTTTGGATGTGGGAAAGGCCATCTTCCTTCTTAAATATGTTGTCAAAAATGATGTAAAGCCACATTACACTTAGTCCCCTCATAATATAAAGGGGTTAGTCAACCAAACATAGGCACTTAGGAGGATA
>ML779039.1:15540-96470 GCA_009831015.1 Picea engelmannii
AACATATCTTAAATTTGTAACGGGCCCATACATGCCCACATGTCACAAAGATAGGATAGTGTTTAGAATTTCGCTTTCTTAGATCAAAACACTAGGAGAGTTTAAAGGTTTGTAATGGGCCCATACATGCCCACATGTTCAATATAGGATAGTTTCATGATTTTTCTAGATTACATCACCATAGGGAGTTAAAGGATAGTAACAGACCCACATGTCCATATGCTATATTCCTAGGGCTTTTGAATTCTGCAAGGTTGTACCAATGACATCTAGCTAATTAGGTAAATCAAACTCTTGTAAGGACCAAGCGAAGTCCACATGCAACAAGGTGACATCTAATTAACTAAAATTTGGCACACTTTCACTCACACACAAAAGTCACTTCTCACTCACAATAGCTTCTTCTCGGAACGTGGAGGTCTAAGTACGTTTCCTCCAAAGGGATTCCGAAAAAACCCCATCTTTTCTTGACAGGACTATCCACTCCCACTCTTAATCAAACGAGGTTGGTTTTCACCCCCATCCTCACAAAACAACTTCATCTAAAAACTTTCTAAAAAATCACTAAGTTTTCCTCCACAGGAGGTGCCAAAAGAAATTTTTAGTCTAGGTAGGATTTCGGGGATAGGCATCCAAATAACTCCCCGTTATCTGGTTCTCACATTTTCAAAACATAGAGGTTGACAAATAGGGAACTTCAAATCCTCCAAGTCAAGTGTTCCAATCACCATAAGGCAGGGAGATCCCTGTGAAGGGTTGAAGGCCGAGGTCCGGTTGTTCTGTGCGTCCCCCCTTGAGGCACCCACCTCTTGGACGGGATCTAGCCCGTGACACATTTCTTAGGCCGAAAATCTAAATGTCGCACCTTGACCGAGGTACCTAGTGACCAAATTTAGGACATCTACCCAGGTGGAAATTGTGGGCTGCAATTGCACCTTGATTGGATTTTGTGTGGCTATTGGGAAATATCGCCAGCTCTTTTGGGATATTCCCCCTCTACCCCTCATTATAACCAATTATTTCATCCTTCACTAGTTTCTCTTCTGGTGACTTCAGACCCCACTGTTGAGTACTATTGGAAGGTCCAGTGCTATTTGAGAGGAAGGACATTACATCTTCTAGGACACGAGTATTTGCTTTCTTTTTATTTCCCCACGCGAACAAAACCCTCTTACCCACATATATGTTTCTTTCTCATTTATGTATGATGCACATCTAATTACAATTTGATTTGGATATATATATTGTGTAAAATAGTCACAACAAAGGCTCTTGTTTCTATATTTCTCTCACCACTTTTTGCACACATTTCACACAACTAGTCTGACATCATAGGGGAACCACAGAACCCCCGTCATTCACAACGCTTGCTCAACCTCCCTCCTATCTTAGAGGGAGTATCTGGTCATACCCGCTCATCAGTACCTCCTTCACACACTCCTGTGAGTGCTACTATCTTAGGATCATCTTTGCTTGGTTCTACATTACTTGGGTCTACTTCCCAAGGTCATCCATTCACTCACTCTCCTTTACCCGGGAGCGGAGGACCCACTTCCTCTCAAGGAGGGAGCACCAATCCACCTAGTCCCCATCAAGGGTCAGGTTCACAACACACTATGGCTGGAGATAACCCTCCCACCCCACTACAGATGCCATATTTGGCCTCTCTCAACATACTGGATCTCACCAATCTCACCAATGATCCTATATTGCATGACGCCACATGGCCTGCAATGCCAACAAAACTTCCTTCCGACATACCAAAGTTTGAAGGAAAGGCAGGAGATGACCCCGCCAACCATGTCATGACCTTTCATCTATGGTGTTCTTCCAATAGAATTATGGATGATTCCATCAGACTACTATTATTTC
The DNA here is from genome assembly GCA_009831015.1 of Picea engelmannii. Taxonomy (NCBI): domain Eukaryota; kingdom Viridiplantae; phylum Streptophyta; class Pinopsida; order Pinales; family Pinaceae; genus Picea; species Picea engelmannii. The sequence goes on from ML779039.1 coordinate 17,413, forward strand.
AACGCACACTTACTGGCCCATTAGCCAAATGGTATGTCGAAGAAAAATCAGGGTCCCATGCGACCTTTGAGTCATTGGCCAAAGCATTTTTAACTTTCTTCCAATTACCCATCCACCACGACAATGGTCTAGAACTACTGTCTAACTTCAAACAAACCTCAACCACCCACATCGCTGACCACATTCATGAGTGGCGTAGGCGACGTAGTTTGTGTAAAGCAGAAACCACCAAACAACAGTGTCTCCACTGGTTTCTTAGATCACTTGTCTCTCTCTCCTTGGAAAGGATGTGGCTTCCACCTTCCCTCAATCAGAAGAGGAAGCCATCAATAAGGCCCAACAATATGACCTCATCTACGCACAGTCAGGGTACTTATACACGGTACTTCCTGATCTTCCAAAACCGGTGCCATTTGGCCAAGACAAACTTGGGATGTCTCACTCAGCAGATGGACTAATCGGTGCCACCACACACCATGGTCCACAACCCCAACCACCACCGATGTATGGAACACCTAAATACCCGCCAACATATGGGGGCACTCCTTATTACCCCCCACCCCCTTATCAACAGCGATATCTTGTTGCTATACCTCCACCTATCAGTGGACCACCACCGACACCTCCCATACATCCACCTCTTCCAGCCACTAGTGGTACTCCCTCAACATCAGCTTATAGTACTAGTGAAAGCACTGCGCCATCCTATGTACCTTATGGATCGGTACCACCACAGAATCCATACTTCCCTTTTCCTGGTCCGCCACAGCCCATGGCTCCCCCACATCCTCATGCGGGGGTAAATTTTGTTCAACCCTCTGTCGCTCAACAATACCAAAATTTTGAACAGTTGAACACAGCCAATCCAACCCATCCATCGAACAATGCCAAAAAGAAAGGATGGAATAGGAATAACAATAACCCTGGTCAAGGCGGGAATCAACCCCCACAGCATCAACCCACTGGGGGCAACCAGAACCAAGGGAACCAAAACCCCCAAGGGGGAAATAACAACAAACGCCAAGGGCGGAATAATGTTAAAACCATATTCCCTTGTTCCCTTTGTGGTGAGTTCAGTCATTACACTCACCATTGCCCCTAGATCGCTGATTTCAAATGGTTGAAAGACTCTGGGAGCCTTCCCCCTTCTCCTGCACAACCTACCCCGCAGCAGGAACCACAACAATACGCACAACAACCCCCTCCCTCTGTGCTGCAAAATCCTATCCCACATCAAGGTGTGATAAACACCCAACAGGACACACAGCATCCCCAACCTCAAGTGGGTCAATACCACAACCCCAACAATCCAGCAGAGCGAACAATTCTCCTCACCAGTGAAGAAGAAATCCTTCTGCAAACACGCAATCGTCAGTATCATACACCAGCTGAGTCTAATCCTATCTCTCCAGAGACAAACCCTACACTGACGGGACCCTCGTTGGTGATTCCTCTCCCTTCCGTCGAACCCCCACTATGCATCCCTCGCATCCCATTGCGTAGGAATATCCACAACTCATAGGCTAGGGAAGCTCGAAACTATAGTTTGGTAGATGACTTAGCACAATCCCCGGCTGCCATGTCAGTCTTGGAAGTCCTCTAGACTTGTCCTACGCAGCAGAAATCACTACTTTCCGCCTTGGGGGCAGTCGACCCTGTAGATACTCGACTCATCACCTTTGATATTGATAGTTGCGAACCTTGTCTTCCCACCTTGGTCGCTATTCAAATACCAGTAAAAATATGGAACATCACCGTTCATCGGTGTATCATCGATGAAGGGGCATCTACATGCATCATGTCCAAAATAGTATGGCAGAAACTTGGTTCCCCGGAACTCATACCCTCCACCATCACATTATGATCTTATGACGGACGACCATCATCTCCTGAAGGGCTCTTCCAAAATGTCCCCGTGGAACTCGGGGGAAAAACTATTCTCATTGACATCGAAGTTATCGACGCTCCGCTCGATTACAATATCTTGTTCGGACGTAGCTACATGTATTTTATGAAGGCAATGGCATCATCCATCTTTCGGACAATCATGTTCCCCCATAATGGGAAGATTGTGACCATCGACCAAGTCTCACATTATGAGCCTAACCCATCTGCCAATCTCGATAACATTCTTCCTCTCATCCACACCAACCACAACACATACCCACTCATAGAGATGGGTCCTGGGATTTTCAAAGATCCATCCTTATTAGGGACATACCATGGAGCACCACCACTCCTTCCCCCTAATCAAGTATGCGTCATCTCATCTAACGGAACTCACACAGAGGATGCTAATCCTCCTCAGGAGGCTTCAGTCATTCCTGACGTCTCAACAGTCGCAGAACAACTCCCGCCGGAGCCTCCTGCGCACTCGTCGGGCCCAACAGTCCATGAATCCACATCCCCTCAAGGGCATAGTCCCATTTGGGAGACAGTTCCCCAACCCCTCACCCAAATTCCCTTCTTTTACCCTCCACCCGGTATAGAACTTTTCAAGTAGCCGCAACACTCACACTACCTAATATGGTGTTAGAAATCCCAGTGTGGTATTTACATCCACCTGAGATGGTCCTTTGCCCATCCCTTCCTCCACAGGAAGGCCTCCCCATGATGATTCTCGTCCTTACCCCCACTACTCCCATCCTCCCTAACCCCCCTGCTACCGCTGGGGGCAGGAGAAAGAAGAAGGAGCCCACTGCTCCACTTCCTCCCCACATCCCACCACCTTGTGCACTCTGTGAGAAAGAGGGCCACCAAACCAACAATTTCCCATCCCTACCTGAATTACAGAATTTGATTCCCCCCAATCAAACCCCCACAACACCCGTCACTACTGCTAGTCCCCCCACTACCACCCAACCTTCCAGTAGTAAAGGGTTGAGGACCAAATATGCATGTGCTATATGTTCAGAATATGGCCATTACACCCATCATTGCCCGGCACTGCCACGCTTCCGGTAGACATTAGCTGTTGTACGCCAAAACTTCCAAAACAACCCACACCCTACTATGTCCTCTTCAAATATCACTGACATCCGCTATGTCACCACTTCAGTCAATGAACATCTGAGACGCCCTTGTTCTCTCTATGATTCGTTGGCTCATTTTACATACCAGTGTCCTATGATCCTAGAATATAGGCAACGTCAATTGGCTTTGCATCACCAACCCGTAGAGGCGATAATTGACATTACCTCGCAACTAGCGGATCTTCATGTCATTTCTCCCAAACCCGAGGCACTCCGAACACCTCCTTGGTTCTTAGATGACGTATCTGAGGATTTACCCTGTAACCCACCCAACTCTCCTGCTCATTCCCCTACGGAAACTCTCCACCCAACCACCACGGGTACCCCTCAGTACTTCAACATATGGTTTATGTCGAGTGAACCATCACCATCTCCTAGAATTACCCCCTCTGCTTCTTCATCAGGGGGAAATCACACTATCACTGAGGTCACTCCTCACGATCCCTTCTATTCCCGTCATTTCCAATGCGACGAGGAAATACTCGAAGAGCTACAATGCCCGGATTCTCCCTGGGATGCACGACATCATTGTGCACTCTTCCTTCCACAGGAATCCCTCATGCCTCCTAACCAAAACCCCATTTACGTGATCGAAACCAAATATTTTATCCCATCAGGGCCTATCGATTGGTTCAACAAGCCCATTCTTGCCCCCGACGCTTTTGAAGAAGGTAATATGGCCAACATTTCCCCCACCATCAAAATCGACATTTCCATTAAAAATGGCATCGTCGAAGAAATCATCATTGGAGCTGCTTGCACTCCTCAGGAAATCGCCGCATATAAATCCCTCTTCCAGGAATATAGGGATATTTTCACCTGGTCATACACCAAAATTCCTAGCCTTGACCCATCTATTGTCGAGCATCGCATCGACACCTGGCCTGCAATCACACCAGTGCGCCAGAAACAATGACCACTACACCCATCTAAAGTCGTGGCTATCAAAGCCGAAATCGACAAATTACGTACGACCGGGTTTATTTACCCCATCACTTACACTTCATGGGTTTCCAACCCTGTACCCGTCGACAAAAAACAGGGCACTATTCACATTTGCACCGACTTTCGCGATCTCAATAACGCATGTCCAAAAGACAATTTTCCAACGCCTTTTATCGATCAAATTATCGATGATTGTGCCGGCCACGAGGCTCTCTCCTTTATGGACGGATTCTATGGATATAACCAAATTCAAATCCACCCAGCCGATCAATATAAAACCACATTTATTACCCTGTGGGGTGCTTTTTCATATCGTGTCATGCCTTTCAGCTTAAAAAATGCCAGCGCAACTTTCCAGTGGGCAATGACATACATCTTTCACGATTTGGATGAAATCATCCTCACCTAATTGGATGACCTCACAACTCGATCCAAGAAACGCACCCAACATATTGATGATTTACGAATCATCTTTCAACGATGTCGCCAGTACAACATCTGCTTGAACCCTCTCAAGTGTGTGTTCTGCGTCACCGCAGGGCGCCTCCTTGGTTTTACTGTTTCCCAAAGTGGTATTATCGTGGACCCCCTCAAAGTCAAAGCTATCACCGAAATTCCACCTCCTCGGAATTTATGACAACTTCAGAGTCTACAGGGCAAAGCTAACTTTCTTAGACGCTTTGTTCCTGATTATGCCATACGCGCACATGGTTTCTTTCGCTTACTACATCATGACATCCCTTTTCACTGGAACGACTATGCCCAACATTCGTTTGACGATCTTAAAGAAACGCTTTCAAATGCACCTTTAATTAGTGCACCTGACTATAATCGCGACTACATCCTCTATGTATCAGCATCATCTGTATCAGTAGCCAGCATCCTCGTCCAGCTTGGAGATGACAATCATGAACACGTCATTTACTACGTTAGTAAGAACCTCTCAGGACCACCCTTGAAGTATAAACACGAAGAGAAACTTGCTCTTGCAGTTGTCCTTGCAGTCTAGAAACTGTGCCATTACATTCTGCTTCGCACCACCAAGGTCGTCGCAGATTCCAACCCTATGCAATATTTTCTCAGCCGTCGACAAGTTAACAGCAAATTTGCTCGATGGATCGCTATCCTTCAGGAGTATGACCTCGAGTTCTCAACACCTAAGAGTAAGAAGGCCCTCGTTCTCACCGAACTTGTCACGACCCTCCCCTCTGACACCACCAGTGCCCCCGTCAACACTGACTTTCCTGACGAACATCTCTTTTACATCGCCTCCGATGATCCTTGGTATGGCAACCTTCTCGTCTACCTACGAACTCAAAAGTTCGGTAACCATCTATCACAAGATGATCGTCGGCGTATTCTCCATCAGGCCCCCCACTATCTCCTCATCGGAGACATCCTATGTCAGCGGGGTGTCGACACCATTCTTCGTCGTTGCGTGACTATTGACGAGGCTGACAGAGTCTTAAACGACTGCCACAACGACGCATGTGGGGGCCATCTTTCGAGTATATCCACAGCTCAAAAAATTATCCGAGCCGGTTACTTTTGGCCTACCTTGTTTCATGATTGCATTCATGCCGTGAAATGATGTGAGTAATGTCAACTCTATGCCAACAAAGCCCGGGCTCCCCCCGCCCTTCTTCACCCTATCATTACAACCGGCCCCTTTTGCAAATGGGGCATCGACTTTATGACTTGTAATCCCCCCTCCAGCAATGGTCACAAATACATTGTTGTCACCGTTGATTACTTCACCAAATGGGCCGAAGCTATGCCCACTTTCAACAACACCGCTGACACGGCAGCGCGTTTTTTCTTTAATCACGTCATATCCCGTTTTGGAGTCCCAATCCAACTTGCTTCCGATCATGGGAAACACTTCGAGAATGAGATCTTTGTCGAACTCTCATCTCGGTTAGGCTTCTCTCATGAGTTTGCCTCACCATATTACCCTCAGTCAAACGGATAGGTCGAGGCAGTGAACAAAGTCCTCAAGACCATGTTACAGCGCATGGTTAATAAACATAAAACCAATTGGCATCATATGTTATTTTCTGCGCTATGGGCTTATCGAATGGCAGTAAAGACCGCTACAGGTTTCACGCCATTTCATTTAGTCCATGGGGTCGAGACAACTCTTCCCATCGAGTGCGAAATTCCCACCCTACGCACCGCAATTGAGCTCTTACCTGACACTGCTCCAATGGAGCAGCGCTTGCTAAAATTGGAGTCACTGGATGAAGATTGTCGATCTTCATTACAGAACAACGAGGCAGCTAAAAAATGATCCAAGGCTACCTTTGATCGCCATGTCAACCTTCGATCATTTCGCGAAGGCGACCTCGTCCTGGCCTATGATATCGCCCATGATACCTTTGGCCATGGAAAATTTGAATCACTTTGGCATGGCCCTTACATTATCCAACATTGCCTCACCAAAGGCGCATACATCTTTTCCTCCCCCGAAGGCCTCTCGCTCAAGGAACCCGTCAATGGGTTGTATCTCAAGAAATTTTATGCTTAATAGTAGTCATTCTACGTTAGGTTATTTCTGTTTTAGTGTTTTTAATCTTTTTTCTCCTACCCTCTCATCTAAACTATCCTTTGTGCTATTGACAGATGCTTCCTCCACCATCCTACCACATTGGTTACGCCGATGGCGCCAACCGTTGGACATAAAATCTCGCTTCGGCTGCTTGGGCTCTCTACACCCCCTCACATGAAATGCTACACTCAAGCGACATATGTTTGGGGCCAGCAACCAACAACCAAGCCGAATACACTGCGGTCATTGGCCTCCTGGACGATGCCCAACATCATCGTATTCGTCACCTTATCATCTTCCTCGACTCTCAACTAGTTGTTCTCCAGCTCAACAATGTATACCGTGTACCCGATCCGTGCCTCTTTCACAAATACCTGCAGGTTAGACTGTTATCTCGACATTTTGATTCCATTACATTTACACATATTCCAAGACAATTGAATCAAACAACAGATGAAATAGCTAACAGGGTGTTAGATTGGCATATATCACATCCAGCTACACATACATACACATCCCACAAAATCCCGTCACAACATATAGATAGAATAGACATCATCATAATCATCAACAAAAAACACATGTAGACAACATCAGGATCTCAAAATATGTATACTCGTATATATATAAAGGCCCATCAGGCCATCTGAATGTTTACATACAAAAAATACATGTATCCGCAGGCTAGTAGAGCACCTCGGTACAAAAATAGGCTCACCAGCCTATATACAACCAAAAAGATATACATCATACATCAGTCATGGTGCCTCTATTGCACCACCACCTGCTCCTCCCTCAGGAGGCGGTGGTGGCCCACCACCACCTTCCCTAGGCGGTGGTGGACCACCCACAGGACCCTCCTGCCCCAGCGGCAGGCGTCCACTCGTCATCGCGGCCAGAACAGCTGCTCGTCGCACTATTGCCCTCCATGGTGGCGGTACTCCTATACACTACTCCAGGAACCCCTCATCCTGGATGCGTATCCACATGCCCTCAGGCACGTCCTATAAGACCGTCTCCAAACGATGGCGTATGTCATCAAAATCAACTCCGGCTGCCGCCGGAGGAGCGTGTGATGGCCCCGCACTAGGGTCATCGAACTTGCACCTCCTCGCTGCCCTCTCAGGCTCTGCTAGTTGCCCCGCGGCCTCATCCCACCGACGTCTCTCTCCATGCGGTAGTCTCTCTGGCTCTCACTGAGCCGACGCTCTCTGCATCTCCACCTCGCGCCCACAAGGTGCCACATCTGCACATGCAAAAAACAAACAACAACAGATAGTATCAGCATCTATATCACATACATATGGACTGATATCTCAAAAGATAACATAAATAAAAAACATACACAATACTCAACGTACCTCGATGGTAAAAAACCTCCCCAGGAGGAAGCACCATGTCCGGGTCCCCCCGGAAGTCAACCCCAGCATAGGGGTACCGAAGTACTACCTGCGGCATCTGCCGCCATATCCGTGCCGCCTCTGCTAAAAAGTAGTGGCCACCTTCGCCACCACCGTGGTGAACCAAAACTGTAGACCACCACCTCAATCGTGGCTCTCGTGCCCCCGACATCTCTAGTAGAACTCTCGGGCGCAACATGTGCACCCTCTCCAAGAACCATACCACTAGGATCGACCTAAAGGTGAACTCTCCTACACCTGTGGACCGACAGTGATCCAACTGCGTGATCATCTGCGCATGCAGCGTCAGTCCCCACGTGAACTGCTCACCGCCCACCACTCTCTCCAGCACCAGTAGCTGGCCCCCACTAATCCATTGGGTCGCAAGTGACCCATACACACGAACAATCATCGCCGCTATGCAACGATGAGCCAGGGAGTCTATAGCACTAACGCTCACCACAGTCCCAGACATGAAGTTCTCACCTGAGCGGTATCGCCGACCAATTGTAACAAGGGCTGTCTCCCTCGGTAGTACAGGCTCTGCCGGGAGGGGTGTTCCCCAAAAAGGGAGCCCAGTCAGAAAATATACATCCTCCACAGCAGTGAAGGGGATCTGCTCTCCTCGCAAAAGGAAGCAGTGTAGCTCCGGACTCCACATCTGGAGCAGGAACTGTAGTAAATACTCCTGTGCCCGTATCAACAGGCACTCAAAAAACTTTAGCAACCCACAGGTTTCTAAAGTCGCTCGCACCTCAGGCCCCGCATTGGCCACAACATCTCGCAACTGGGCCCAATATTTCTCTTTCCACCGCATAGACATCGTCATTGCTGGCCACCTGCACACAACACAGAGTCGTATATCAGCTCAGATACCCATCAACAACATCAAAAAGACTCGATTTTTACCCTTCAACCTTGCCTCATAGGCGCGACTTTTATCACCCACAGGCGTGCACACATGCGCGTCTGTTCACTACATAGGCGCACATCTATGCGCGCCTATTCATTGCACAGGTGCACCCCTGAGCATGCCTGTTCATCATACAGACACGCACAGGTGCGCGCCTATCCAACCCACAGGTGTGCACTAATGCGTGCTTGTTCACAACACAGGCACGCCCTTCGGGCGCGCCTTAAATTCCCCTTACCGTGCACCCATGCGCGCATATTCAGTGTACAAGCGCACACATATGCACACCTTCCACCGAATCACCCATGCATGTGGGCCCACATCCCATAAAAAATCCCATCAAACCCTTTGTACGGCCCTCCGTACCTACCCTACCCAAAAATTGAAAACCTATTTCTATGCAGGATGATCATACCACTAACCTGATACTCGCAGAACGTCGATCGGATGCCTCATCCTCCCCTAATCTCCAAATATCCTCTGAAAACTGCTCATCCCATCACTATGGCAGCAGGTACAAATGAGGTGGAAATGTGGGCCCTACAGCTATATATAGGCCTTTTGCCAAACTTCCACTCACCATTCCGGGAGCCCAAGGTGTCCATTTTTCAAACCGTCTTCAACCACGGGATCAGCATCCCGCCACCTACATCATAGCTGTCCTTGGGTCACTTTTCATCCCGAGCCCTCGGGGCACCTTTTTTCCATATCATGGTCAGGTACGCACGCGCATTGTCACATTTTTCCAATACATGCTCATATCTTTGATTCTCTTCAGATATTGTTCACTTTGGGTATTTGGTTGTTATGTGCGCAGGTACTTGCTCATCGGTCATCGACATCATCCCTTCAAGTATATATTCAGCACTGGCATGTAGTCTCTCCCATTGTATTGCATTTACATTTCCAGTCACACCCTCTAATATTGGCCTTTAGGACCCTCATTTCCGTCTCTGCAGTACCCACGCCTCCATTTGCACTACGGTACTGTCACCCGGTAGCATTCTCACCTACATGAGTTGTCCCAGTCATAGCACCTTTTGGCACTTTTGACACTCATGTTGTTCTTCATTACCCTTTAGGGATGGGAGTCCCGATAGTCTTTCATCATGTCATGAATCAGCCACATACTTATTCTCCTCATTTTGCTAGCTTTCCGTATGGACTCCCAGGTTATCTCTTCACAGTTCTATTCTTTTACCTGCACCTCCACAGTATCATGAACCCTTCATTTCATCCACCATCAGTTTGCCCATCTGCGAACCTATCTTCATTTCACCTGCCTCATACGGAAACTCACCAATGGGGCCCCCACCCTTCATTAGTTTTCCAAGAAAATTCTGCCCTCCCTGGGGCACTCACTTTAACACTGGGGCACCCATTTCTGTATTTGTACATTTTTTCCAAAAACATTATTCGTTATTTATTTGTACAAACACATGTATTTCCAGTCATTACATTTTCTTTTATCGTCACCGTTGGCGACTTGCTTCATTTTGGGCCACACACAACCCATGTCACCCTCGGTTGGAGCATTACTTCTCATCTACCCTTGCTGACATCGTCCATATCTTCAGAGGACTCCACAGGTCATTTACCTCTACCCTCTGAATTTGTTCACCTTGTCCCGCCTCTGGCACAACTTATCATCAGTCTTGTCGTCCCCCTGACACTCGACCTTGTTACACGGTTGCGGCCACTTTTTATCTCATACATCCTCCAACCAAGGGCAATCTTGAGTCTTCCCACTTCTTGACTTCGTCCATGTACCTCTGCCACTTCCTCACCTTAGTAGATTCCACGAAGCCCTTTGCTTCTCGGAGCCACGTCCCCCTTTTGTCGACATCAACACCATTTTCCAGAAGGGCGATAGTATCTTGATTCTCATTCTCCATTCAATGAGAGATCTAGGACAGCACAGGGTGAAACACCATTGCTCCCTGCTGTCGTTGGCCCCCATAACATTCGACGCCAACACTTTCTCATGTTATGGTGGGTCTTACTTTGTGACTATTGCAGTTATTTATACCATTGGCCGAAGACCTCTGAACTAGGTAGGGCCATCAATGCCCGCATCATCGTCGATACTTATTACCGCAATCATCGCCTATTGTTCAGAGTATGTTCCTTTGTAGAATTTTCTTCTGCCTTATCATCCCCACCCCTGAGGGCACTGCAGTTGTCTACACCAACACTTCAGTCATCTTTTTTCAGAGTTACATAACACGAGCATGGGGCATGCCTGCCTCGTTTGTACACAGTTTTCTATTGTTTGCACACCTCTCAGAAGGTCGTATCGTACCGGTTCCTTTTCTCTCCAACGGATCGCTCTGAACGGTCCCACTATTTCTCTCTCTTACAACAACATTCTCAGTAGAAGAAACATTGATGGATTTCGGCTATACGTATTCTCCTAACCTCATCCATCAGGGGGCATCTGTTATCACTGAAATTTCATCCGCACATGGTGACAAGAACTCAGCATCGTCAAATAGTAATGAAGTCATTCATGGCATTGAATTAATTTCACAGCATTCCAAAAAAGGTCAAAAACTATACAAAGTAACCAAAAATTGAAGGGTGCTTTACAGAAGTTTGGTGCGCGCACACATGTGTGGAACAAGAACATACCATGCGCGCATACGCGCACGATGCGTGGTTGTTGGCGAAAAAACCTGCGCACCTGCTAAACGGTGCATTTATTGAATTGGTCGGCCTCCCAACCACTTATGGATCAGCTCCCAAGCCGATTTGACCCTCAAATCTGAGCTGAATCCGCATGGTAGGCTGGTCAAAGACCTAATGAAGCCCTAAAGAGCCCATTTTCACACTTCAAAGGAGTTACATAATCACCCAATGCAATGCTATAAAAAGCCATGAAGAAACATCATTTTCTCAAGGAATTTCATGTAATGTTATGCTGCCTAGATTGTTTTAAGGACTCACTCCTTGGCAATAACATATTGGCACCATTTCATTGAGCTATCCACCTCTCCATTGAGTGGATGTTCTAGGAGTTCTTTCACCATCATTTTCATTTTCTTATTGTAAGGAGAGCAAGTTTGTGAGGGCCCAAGAGCCTTCCTTTGGAGGAAGAAGGGACTCATAGTCCCCTTTCTTCATTGTGTTTTGATTTCATCAATTGATCAGCCTAAAAACATTGGTGATATTGGTCTTTTTGTGTTTGTTATTTATTTATCCATATGCTTATGATTTTAGTTTGTATTAGTTTAATTATTTCTTATAGTTTTGTTTTTATTTCTCTAACTCTTTCCTCTACAGCTGTCATGCTCAGCAAGACCCAACTGGGCATGTAAGAACCCTTGATTTGCTCACCAAGTCGACGAAAAGGGTGCTAACAATCACATTCAACAACAAAAGTGTGAGCATCCTTTTTCATACCATCCCAAAAAAATAACATTTGACCTTGTCATAGGTTTTGGTAAAGCCTGAGTGCCTAGATGTGGGAGTAGCATGAAGCTTAGAAAGAACCATGGATTTAAGTTGTGACTGCTTACTTAAATACAAACAAACTTTGTAGAGAAGCTCATCATTGTGCCAAGAGTACCCCGGGGAAACTGGATAATTTCCCTGCAACTATTGGATCAGGTGCAAAATTTTAGGATCTTGTATCCATTCCTAGCGAATAGCTTGGAGCCAATCTGGGACAATGAAGGATAGGGAAAAAAGGGACCCTTCATCTTCATATTTTCGAGAAAGAGCATCAACAACCACATTTTCTTTTCATTTCTTGTAAATGATCTCATAATCATATCCAAATATCTTAGTTATCCATTTTTGTTGATCTAGAGAGGAAGATCGTTGCTCCAAAAAATACTTGAGGCTTTGATGATCTGTCTTAATTCAAAAGAGTTGTCCCAAGAGATAAGGGTGCTAGAGATCTACTGCATGTAGAATAGCCAACATTTTCTTTTCATAGATTCATTGGCCCAAATGGAGGTTTGACAAGTGTTTTTTGGTAAAGGCCAAAGGTTTTCCCTCTTGCATAAGGAATACTCTAATTCCTCTCCCAAAGGCATCACATTCTAGGAAAAAGGTCTTTGTGAAATCAGGAAGGGTCAATACCGTAGTAGTGAACATAACCTCCTTTAATGTTTGAAAAGATTGATCAGCTGCGAGATTCCAAGTGAAAGAATTCTTTGTAAGTAGAGTAGTGAGAGGCACCGCAATCTTGCCATAATTCTAAACAAACTTACAATAATATCATGTTAAACCCAAAAAACCATGCAAGAGTTTTATTGTCTTGGGGTGAGGCCAATCCTGCATGGATTCAATCTTCTTAGGATCCACCTGAACATCATCCTTGCCAACAATATGAACCAAGTAATCAACTTTTGAGGCACAAAAAACACATTTAGAGTGTTTGAGGAAAATTTGATGTTGAGAGAGTAGATGAAGAACTTGATCTACATGGGCAAGATGGGATTGCCAAGTTTTACTGTAGATGAGAATATCATCAAAGAAAACTAAGACAAAATGATGGAGCAAAGGATGGAAGACATGATTCATGAGGCTTTGGAAGGTGGAGGGGGAATTACATAGACCAAATGGAAATACCAAGAACTCATAGTGAACCTCATGAGTTTGAAAAGCAGTCTTGGGGATGTCAGTGGCTTGCATATGGATCTGGTGATAGCCTGAACGTGGATTATGTTTGGTGAAATATTGAGCACCACTCAACTCATCCAAGAGATCATCAATGACATGAATGGGAAACTTGTCCTTGATGATTAGTTTATTGAGCACACGAAAGTCAGGACACATGTGCCAAGTACCTTCTTTCTTAAGTACCATGACCAGAGGATAAGAATAAGGGATGGTATTGGGGAGGATAACACCCACTTGGAGCAATTCCTGCACAATTTTCTAAATTTCATTCTTTTGGGAAAAGGGATGATGATAAGGGAGAACATTGGGAGGAAGATTTCTAGAAACAAGGGGTATGGAATGATCATGAACACCACGAGAAGGCGGAAGTCCCTAAGGAGTGTAAAAAATATCTCTGTGTTTGGAGAGAATAAATTGGAGGTTAGGATGCACATAGGGTGTCTCAACCGTGTGAATAGAATGGAGTTGAGAAATAATACCAAAGTGGTCTTTCTTGAGGTGTTTTTCCATGCGATGGGAACTGTTGATCTCAGGAGAACCAATTGTGAGACCTTGGAAGTGATGCCTTTGTCCCTCCTGATGGAATTGCATGGTTAATTCCTTAAAATCCATAAGAATGGTACCCAAAGTGCATAACCATTCAACACCTAGCACAATGTCACACCCACCCATTTCGATGGAAAACATATGATATTTAAGGTGGTAATGTCCAATATGAAGATGTACATTTTCACAATGCCCACCACATTTCATGGACCCACCATTGGCTATCATGATTTGAAAGTTATTAACAACACAAATATAACAATTGGTTTCATAGGAAATGCGACGATGAATAAAATTGTGGGTGCTACCACTGCCAACTAGGATGATGACCTTATTATTCTTAATATATCCAATGAGCATGAGGGTTTGGGGAGCAAAGAAACCAATGAGAGCATGCAGAGAAATGAGTGGTTCAACTTCAAGTGGGTCATTGGGATTTTGGGTAGCATCGGTAATGGATGGCTCTTCAACAATTGGAACTGTTACATATTCTTTAGGAACATCTTTGGAAATGGCCATAAAAATCTTGTGTTCCTTACATTTGTGCACTAGAAAATATTTTTCATCACAATTATAGCGAAGACCCTTCAATTGATGTTCAACCATTTCATCCCTAGTTAATTTTTGGACCTTGAGGGGGGTGACAAGGGGTTTAGAATTGGTGGGGCGAGGGTGAGGAACAAAAGAGAGTTTTTGTTCTAGGAAAAAACAACTTGTTGGGATTCTTTAGCATGTTTAGTAGCTTCCAACCAAGTTTGAGGGCGGGCCATGAGAAACTGGGATTGGATTTCATCCTTTAGGCCACTGATAAAACATTCACGGAAGAAAGCATCTAACATGCCCTTGGTTTGAAAGGCCAAATTCTCAAAAGCAAATATAAATTCTTCCACTATGCCTGATTGTTTCAACTTGGTCAAATGACCAAGATAGTGGGTATCAATGTCAAAGTGATCATAGATCTCAACAACAAATGGGGTCTAGGAAATATACCCTTGACATGAATTTTTACGCCATTTCAACAATTGCCATCGTTCAAGATCTAAATAGAGGACATCATAGCGAAGTTTGTCCAATTCATTAGTAATACCATGCAGAGAAAAATAATGCTCCATTTGAGTGACCCAACCCATAGGATCAGAGCCATCAAATTTATTGACCTCTACATGGGGAAGATGGGTGTCATGATGAAAGGAGTTGGATTAAATATGCAGAGAAAGAGAGGATTCAACACCATTGTCTTGGTCTAAGGAGGAAGGACCCAAAGAGTGGTTCAACAACTGGTTGACATCAGACTAGAGGGTGTTAAATTGGTTCATGAATTGGCATCCATGGTGTCAAAGTTTTGCTCAACATGGATTTCTAACTGTGCAAGGAGGGAATTGGTAGAGGCAAGGTCGTTTTATTGATGGAAGATTGCAAGTCTTTGTTATAACCATAATTTGCACCAAACATGCTTACCTGGCATCAGGCCATATCAGATTCCTTCTTTGCCAAAACACTGTTGAACAACTCTTCTTAAAAATCCCTTTTATAAAGGCCCACGTGCCTTGCTACATTATTGCATGCGTGTACATGCTAGTTGACCCAATACAGCCCGCGTTTACCTACAAAAGCATGAAAAAAGGAAAGTTTTTGATGGAACACACAGCTTTGGGCAAGTTAACTAAAACTTTTGGCCATGCATGGCTGAACATTCGACCAAATACCTAGCTTCTTCTAGCCTATAAAAGAAGGGTTAGGGGTCCCATTTGGAGGAGAATCATAGTAAATAAACTATACCCGATTGAGCATTCCCTTTGTCCTAACCTTTAGCCATCCTTGTGCAAAGAGAAGTATAGAGCAAAGCAGTTGGAAGACAATGGAATAAGAGCCCAGGACCAGGATCAAGGAGCAGTAGCCGACTTTATCATTATAAGGTGTCATTTTGAAGTTAATAAAAGAATTTATTTTCCCATCCCACCATATGAGATTGTCATTATCGAAATATTTATTGTATGATTATTTAAATATCTAACCCGTTAGTTCATAGATCAAATGCATGTGGAGTTATTTGTTTGTCTTTAATGAATGCAGGTCAGCATTGGGAGGAGTGTTGCAGTCAAAGAATGACCAAGCATGAAAAGGGATCAACATCAAACATGAAGAATAAGGTACGTCAACTTAATCTCTTGATCCTTGTATTTACATATGAGTAATGGGGGTCTAGGCATGGGATGATGGTAAAAAGTAAGAATCTTTAGGTCATTTCTGCATGCATGATAAAACCCTTAGTGCTAGTCCATAGGAGGGATTTCCCACCCACAACAGAATTGGCGACCATACTGGGGATCTCTAGGGTTTTTGGGAATATTTTTTGGGTATTTTTAAAAACTGGTTTCATTCCTTGTTTTTAAAGTTTCTGCAAAAGTCTGATCTAACAAAGATTCTAGTCTTCCATACTAGTTATCTCTATTCCTTTGCTTGACTGCATTTTTTTTATTTTTCGAGACCCACAAAGGTACTCGCGGCATGTATAAGGTCTGCACGCGTGTACCCACGCCCTACCTTCTCACATCCCACATGTACATGTTAGCTGAGGAAGTGTCAGTCGCGTGTATGATTCCAAAAAATTTCTTTTAGAGAGGCAGTCATCCTCTCCCCTGTCAGAAATAGTCTTTCTTGGGAGTTTTATGGAACTCTTTCTAGTGTTTGTTGTTTGTAGTCTATAGCTTAGGTTTCACCTCAGATTGGTTTGTTCTATGAATTTTTCCTTGAATTTTTTTCCTTTTTCTGTTAAAGTAAGTGTTTGACTCTTCAAGAGATCCTAGTTCTCAGTACCAGTAGTCTCTGCTCGGGATGGATTGCTTAGCCTTTCATTTTTCTCAGAGTTTCATAGATACACGTGGCCTGTATAAGGCCAACACGCATGTACACGTTCTCTGACTTTACATAGCTCACATGCACACGCTTGTTGTTGAACTGTCAGCAATGTGCGTGTGGAGAAAATTTTTGTTGAAGGTGAGGCAGTCATCCTTTCCTTTGAAAAGAGTTATACCTCTCAGGTTTTTGGGTCTCTATCATAGCAGTCAGTAACTTAGGTTTGATCACAACAATAGCTTTCTTTTTCATTAAGAAGTTTTCCTCAAAATTTTCTTTTATAGGGTTTTTAGACAAGTGTGAGAGTCCAATTTTAATTGCTTGTGTGTGATTTTTAAAGTGACTCTTTGCGATCTATGCTTAGGCCAGAAGTTTTCTTGGTTTTTACTTGTTGATATTTTTCTTTTTTGCTTTGTGAGCATTCAAATAAAAATAATAAAATCTTTTATTTCTTTGTTTGGTTAAAAAGTGTTGTTTTGCATTAGTAACCAGGGAAAAGTATTTGTTTTCATAAGTTATTGACGGTTTACATAGATCATAAGTATCTCGTAGTCGAGTGAAATCCTGCTTTGAGTTTGCTGTTCAAAAATCTTAGAAATTTTTTAAGTTTGAAAAGTTGTTTAAGATTTGAGTTAAGTGAAGGTATTTTGTTTCCATCTTTTTGTTTATTTTTCTTTCGTCTTTCAAACATCACTAGTTTCACTTTCATAACCTTTGACTTAAGACAAGACATAAAAATTAAAATTAAATCTAAAATTCATTAGACATTTTATGTTTGTAGGGTCAACCAACTAGTTTAGGGTCAGGGCCTTGAATTAGGTTGGAGAGGAAACTCTTCAAGGCCATTAAATCAAACATTGGATTCTAAGTTAGGGAGTGTCAAAATCCAATATCGTGAAAGTTATCCGGGACCCCCCTCTAACACAGGGGCTAAGAACGAGGTCACGTGCGGAAAGGTAGCGGAGATAACCCCTCCAAAGCTAGACCAATTATAGTGGAGAACACATATAGAGGGCTTGTCTTAGGATTCCATCGATTGCATTTTCCATGGAGCTTCTTGGGTCTCGAATCCATTCGAGGTCCTCAGTTGTCTTCCGGACCATTTTCCTTCAATACCATTGATAGGTTTTGGGCTCGATACCCTGCTCATTGTGGTCTACCCGACTTTCGACTGTACTCGCCTGGTGACTGTTCGCGCGCTGGAAACCTAGTTTCCTATCCTTTTAGTGACATGCACAGGTGCATGTGGGGGTATACCACGGTACCTAGGACAGACATCGGGCCACGCTTTGCAGAGTATACCTGGAGGGTGATTCTGTGTTCGAGTTGCACTTGCACCGGTAATTTTCTCTAGTGTTGGTTGTAACTATTCTTCCAACTAGTTTAGTGTTTGTTTGTTTTATCTTGGAGGGACTTTTTTAGTGTGTGTTGTTTTTTGAACGAATAGAAATCCCTAGGGTGTCTTTGATATTCTCACACAGTGGAGGATCACGAGCTCCACCGGTCATGAAGGCTTCTGGGCCTATCACTTGTTAGACTAGAGCCACCTCTTCCACCACTAAGGCGAAAGCTAGACCAACAAGGGTCTTTTGAAGCGACCGGGTCACAAGAAATTGTACCCGACCAACATCTAGAGGAAACAACTATTTTAGACTTTGGAGCGAAAGCTCTTAGTCCATCCAAAACTCCAACCACTGATCTTTTGACACCCATCATCATACTGATTCACTCTTACGAGTGCCAGACAGTGTCGCACACATCAATGGAAACAAATGTTGTCACTTCTTCTAGGAATTCTTCAATTCCCACTACGGTTGCCACCACAAGAGAGTTTCCACCTCCTAACCCATTGTCACCAGCCTAAGACACCATGGTATCAACTGCCTCTACCTTGAATAGTGGCCCAATCCTGTCTATGGAGGTGGCCATAGCCCCTTTCACACCGAGTGCGACAGGCCCTCCGTTCTCATACAAGATTCCTAGCTCAGGTATAAGTCCTGTACTTTCCTACTCCACTTCAAAGACTTTAGTTCTGGGGGTAGGGAGCTCTAACGCTCCTCTGCAAGGCCACATGGGGGGCACTTCAACTCCTTTTAATGCTTTCCCTTACGGGGGAGGTCATATACCTCCTTTGTCCCCTTCACTCAGTGGCACTCACCAGCAAACCATCGGGCCACCTACACACCATAGTTTATTTGGAGAAGGGAATCAAGGACCACCTTCTCATAATATGCTAGTAGGTTCGACATCGTTTTCTTTGTTTGGTGTGTTTGGTAACAACTCTTTCTCGTCAGCTTCTTTCCCGACTGGGGGAAATCCTGGTTACAGACAACCTATTCCTATGCAGGGTACTATTCCTGCACAGGGGGCAAACCCAGGAACTTCTTCCGCATCAAAGCCTTGGAATTCTTGGCAAGGGTCAGTTCCCTCATCAGGAATGCCAATCTAGGGCAATTTTTTTCACAACCAATGGAACCCCGGACAAGGTACTATGCCTATCCCCATGGGATCAGCATGGGGAAACCATTCTCAAAGTCCTCCGAATGTAATGCATGCCCAACCATCTACGTCCTATTTTGGGAATCAATCGATGATGTCTCCTCACATGCAGAATCCATACGTTGGTCATGGCCATAGTTTTTACTAGAACCCAGGCCAGCAACCGAACTTTTCCTGGCAACCTAGTGCCATTCAAACTCCAGGTCCCTTTTTCCATGGTTATCACGAACAACCCAAACTACCTTTCCTGGAAACCTTGCATTTTCCAGACTTGACAAGGTTGTTGAATGACCCTATCTGTCACGATCCACGTTGGACCCCTATGTCGACGAGGTTTCCTTCAGACATACCAAAGTTCGAGGCCAAGCCTAATGAAGATACAGGAGATCATGTGACCACCTTCCATATTTGGTGCTCTTCTAACTCATTAAAAGATGACTCTGTACAATTGCGATTGTTTCAACATACTCTCATAGGGAGTGCCACGAAATTGTACATTGAGCTCGACCGCTCAAGATACTCTTCCTTCGGTGAATTGGCAATGGCTTTCCTAAACCATTTCCAATTACCTGTGAGATACGACATTGGCACAAAATTGCTGGCCAATTTCGCACAGACAAAAGTGGACCATATCTCTGATCACATTCGAGAATGGAGATGTCAGAAGAGTTTAATTAAGGTGCCAGTCCACCAACATTCCTGCTCAAGTGGTTCCTTAAGTCTTTGGTACCACAGTTATTCAAAGATGTCGCGACGTTGGGATTGTTTTCCAAAGAAGACACCATCATGAGAGCTCAACATCTTGAGCTAATCTATTCTCATTCCAGTTTATTATACAAGATCTTAACAGATGTGCCACACTCAATGCTTGATAAAACCAAACAGAGAGCTGGACCACATGCCAATGGTATTGTTGGTTCAGCACAAGCAAAGCCCGTTGAGCAACTGATGAAGCAATTACAACAATTGTCTATACAACACACAACGGCCAGCCAAACTACTATTTTGGCTGCCCCCCCTACTAAAACGTCGGATGTACACATAGTGCAATCAATAAATCCAAAGGCCACCCAACAGCCTAAAGGAAAGAAAAAACAATGAAAGAAGGGTAAGGGAGATAAGAAACCCACTGATAATGTTGGCGGGGGAAACACTGAGAAATGGAAGGCGAGATATCCATGCAACCTGTGCACGGAAGACCACCCGACCCACCAATGTCCTCGGCTTACAGAGGCCCAAAAATTTGTGACACAGCAACAACTTGCCATGTTAACCAATCCATTTCAACATGGGAAAAACCTAACCCAAGCCTCTACAAGTGTGGAAGGGGGAAGTCAAGGACCCTCTCTATCTTCGAGCAATCCCACATCCATGAATGTGTATATGATGAAGGGTGATGCTTTTATATCGACTAGAGTGCATGACTACAATAAACCAAGAACTTCCGAGAAGGGAAAATAAGCCAAACTCCCCATCTCTTCCTCTCCAAATCGAGAAGACTTTGGGTGAAACAATGACACACATCCCAAAAGGCACGTTCAAAAAATATTCTCACAACCCAAACGCAAGGGCTTCCCAGAAATTTTATGTGGTGGAGGATTTGTCTCAAACCCCTTATGCAATGTCCACTTTGGAGGTCCTCCAAAGCTGCCCTTCCCAGAGGAAAGATTTGTTAGCCACTTTAGGATCTACCGAGACTTGTAATCCAGGTACAATAATGCTAGATACAATCGAATTAAAACCTCGTCTACCTTACCACGTAGTGTTTTAGATAGTAGTGGCTCATCCCACAAAAAATTTTTACTCGGAATATTTTTCGCACGGTGGTTGATGAGGGTGCCTCAACATGCGTTATGTCGTTGGCATGTTAGAAGGCCATTGAACAACCCATTTTGTCTTTGTCGCCTACTCTTCTCACTTCTTTCGACGGTCATTCATTCCGACCACATGGTATCATTCCCTCTTTCCCCATGCAGTTAGGAGGGAAGACCATGTGTGTCGAGGTAGAAGTAGTCGACACATATCTCGACTACAATCTCTTGTTAGGAAGGAATTGGACTTACGTCATGCAAGCAGTAGTTGCTACAATTTTTCAGGTCTTATTTTTTCCACACGAGGACCGGATTGTGACCATTGATCGATTGTCTTTCTCCAAACCTGACCCTTCATTGGGGGTATCCACGGTCCTGATGATTAATAATCCCCAACTAGGCATAGTCAATGTAGGGGTTGGCTTGTGCCCATATTTGATGGGTACCTTCTATTACCCGCCCCCTCAAGGCGATGTCAAGTTCATATCTGACCACCATAAGG
This sequence comes from Picea engelmannii, assembly GCA_009831015.1. Lineage (NCBI taxonomy): Eukaryota > Viridiplantae > Streptophyta > Pinopsida > Pinales > Pinaceae > Picea > Picea engelmannii. The sequence goes on from ML779039.1 coordinate 39,094, forward strand.
TTGATATTTTCCAAGTTTCGTCATTTTTCACGACTTACTTCAACGATCCGTGGATACTTCCTTCCTCATTGGCCACAATGGAAGGGACAAGGCACCCGGGCATGTCCATGCCCTTGTCCGCAGTTGAAGTAACGTACTCTTTAGTCCAGCAAGCTTCGGCTGACATAGATCCAACCCCTGCACAAGAGTTAGATCCGACTCTAGAGCCTATTTGGGCTCAAGGTTCTCTCGCTGACACCGATTCATTAGACTTATTCTTTCCCTTCGACGAAGTAGTAATTGAAGCAATGACTAGTCCGGACAAACCCTGGGATGATATCCATCACATATCATAGTTCCTCCCAGAGTTAAGCAAAATCGAATCCAGAGAATTCACCTTGACTATGACTGGAGATAGGTCTTGTCCTATTAATCCCTTAGCTACACATGAGGTTTATCCCAAGAGTAATATGGAAACTATTGCTGAAACCATACCAATCAATATCTCCAGAACCCCTTACATCGTGGAGAATGTTTTCATCGGAGCTGATTGTTCCCCCAGAGAGATTCAAATATACACAGATCTATTTAAATAATTCTGCGACATTTTTTCCTGGTCTTACGAGGAAATGCTAGGCATCGATCCGAAAATAGTCGAACATGAAATCACAACTTATCCAGATGCCAAGCCTATTTGATAGAAGCTTCGTCTAGTTAATCCCAGGAAAGCAGCAACCATTAAGGTTGAAGTTGAGAAACTGCTAAAAGCTGGTTTTATCTATCCTATACATTTGACCCAATGGCTGTCAAATCCTGTGCCGGTCAATAATAAACAGGGCACGATTTGTGTATGTACAGACTTCCATGATTTGAACAAGGCCTGTCCAAAAGATAATTTTCCCACACCATTGATCGACCTGATAATTAATTAATGTGCAGGTTGCGAGGCCTTCTCTTTCATGGATGATTTTTCGGGATATAATCAAATACAAATCAAACCCAAAGACCAACACAAAATGGCATTCATTTGTCCATGGGGTACATTCGCGTATCGTAAGATGCCCTTTGGTCTCAAAAATGTTGGAGCAACCTTTCAGCAGGCCATTTATTTTTCTTTCCATGATCTCAATCATATAGTCGAGGCCTATTTAGATGATTTAGAATCTTGATCTCGCAAGAGAACGGATCATCCCACACACCTCCGACTTATCTTTGAGCAATGTCGCTACTTCTAGATTCGCTTGAATCCAAACAAATGCAGCTTTTGCGTAACATCAGGACGTTTGTTAGGTTTCATAGTGTCAACAATAGGGATCATGGTTGATCCTCTCAAGGTTGAGGCAATAATTCAGTTGCCTCCCCCGTGCACAATCCTTCAACTTCAGAGTCTACAGGGCAAGGTGAATTTTTTAAGGCGTTTTATCACTAACTATGACAATATCACAAAGGGATTTATGTGCTTACTGAAGAAATACATTCCTTTTTATTGGGACGATGTTGCTCGACACTCTTTCGAAGCTTTGAAACATGCCCTCAGAAATGCCCCTCTGCTTCGACCACCTAACTATAAAAAAGATTTATTATTATACCTAGCTGTAGCAGAGTCAACCATCGGCACGGTCTTAGTTCAGGAAGATGATTTTTTCTCAGAATATGTGATCTATTACCTGAGCCGAGGCCTAGTCGAACTGGAACTCAATTATTCTCATATCGAAAAACTTTTGTTGGCAGCAGTCCACGATGTTCAACGGTTTTGTCATTATGTTTTGTTTTGCAAGACCACCATCATTGACATTGTGAATCCATTTCAATACATGTTGACACGATGGGTAATAGGTGGAAAGATCAGTAGATGGATAGTCGTTCTCCAGGAATTTGACTTAGATTTCGTTTCAGTGAAATCCAAAAAGTCATTGGTCTTCACAGAACTTATTTTGGAACTTTCGGTTGAGTCAGGTGATGTTGTGCCCGAAGAGTCACCTATCAGAGGAGATATTTTTTTTGATCACATGTTCAGATCCCTGGTATGGAGATATACTTATCTATCTCCAAAATTTTAAGTGCCCAACCTCTGCTTCTTGTGATGAGCGTCATCGTATATGCCATCATGCCATAATTATCTCATACTCGACGATACATTGTATCGAAGAGGTGTAGACTGCATTCTGTGTCGATGTCTCAGTCACAAAGAAGCAGTTATCATGCTTAACAATTTCCATACTGGAGCATGTGGTGGTCATTTTTCTGGGTTGGAAACAACCCAAAAGATTTTATGAGCAAGTTACTTTTGGCCGAGACTAATCAAAGATTGTATCGAATCGGTCAAGAAGTGCCACCCGTGTCAAATCTTCTCTCAGAAGATGAGGGAACATCTCGCTCCCATGTTTCCTATCATCACAGTTGGTCCCTTCACCAAGTGGGGGATTGATTACACTACTCGCAACCCTCCTTCAGCAAGGGGGAACCATTATATCATTGTAGTCGTAGACTACTTCACGAAGTGGGTCAAAGCTATGCCAACGTTTAAAGATGATGGAGAGGTTGCGGCTCTCTTTTTATTCAACCAGATAATAGCAAGGTTCGGCCTCCCGAGAGAGATTGTCACTGACGATGGTAGTCACTTTCAGAACCAGATGATGACCGAGTTAACATCAAATCTTGGGTTGTGGCAAGAAAATTCGTCACCCTACTACCCCCAAGCAAATGGTCAGGTGGAAGATGTAAATAAATATCTTAAGACCATCCTACAATGAACGATCAACTCAGCCAAGTCAAATTGGCATTTGATGTTATACTCGACATTATGGGCCTACCGAACATCTATTAAGACTGGAACCGATTTCTCACCTTTTCAACTCGTTTACGAGCTGGAAGCAGTCTTGCCCATCGAATGTCAGATCACGTCCCTAAATTTGGCAATACAGTTATTTCCAAACACTTCTCTACTTGAAGAACGGTTATTATACCTTGAGTGGCTCAATGAGCAGCATCATGATGCGACCCTGGCCAATGAGTCTCACAAACATAAATTCAAGTGTTAGTATGATTGGTCCGTTCATCCTCAGATTTTCTCTGAAGGCGACCTTTTCCTAGTCTATGACAAAGATAAGGACCCCTTGGAGGCAGGAAAACTCAAACCCATGTGGTTCGTACCTTTCATCATAAAAGAGGTTCTAAAAAAGGGCTCTTATCGTATGTTCGACTTTGAGGGAAATGCTTTGGTGGAGCCTAGAAATGGGCTCTACCTCAAGAAGTATTACTCATAGGTAGGTCACCTTGGGTAACTTTTTGTAACATATGTATAGTCTTTGTACTTTTACTTTCTAGTTTCTTTTAGTATTATGGATGTGTTGTTTTTGATGTTATCTTTTGTCACTGTGGCAGATGTCAAGTGAATCAGAGGAGTTCATTGGGTACGCAGATGGTGCTAGACAATACACTTGGAGGCTTACCTCTACAACTTGGGTAATTTTTACACCTCGAGGCCAGTTATTATCTTCCAGAGGTATATGCTTAGGTGACACAACAAACAATGTTGCCGAGTACAGGGAAGTTATTGAGTTGCTTCATGACGCCCTGTCATTTGGTATCTCTCATCTCTGGGTCTATTTAGATGCTCAGTTGGTTGTGTCTCAGTTAAATAGAGTCTACCATGTTCATGATCCAACTTTACACCAACGATTCCTTAGGGTACATCTCTTAGAATGAATATTTGATTATATTACATATTTTCATGTTCCTAGGAGATTAAACCAAATTACAGATACTCTAGCTAATCAAATTTTAGACAGGCATCTCACACACATATAAAAAGACATACACATAAACATGTAAATACATTTTTAAAGGAAAATATGATTCATAAGAAACAAAAATACATAAAAATCCATATATAATATCATAATCATCAAAGTACATAGGTGGATCCAAGCACCTCAAAAGTATGACCAGTAACGAGAAATGGGGCTTATGCCCTCAAAAAATATATACAAGTAGTGCTCTCGGCACGTGAAAAGTCTAGACTAACTAAGGTCAGGGCCTGTGGGCCCTGTTTTAATGATCAACAACATTTTCCAAATGCCGAAACAGTCAGACCCACATTCGTGGTGCCTCCACTACATGAGGTTGCATAGATGGTGGAAGATCCTCAATCTCTGCCATAGGGACTGTGCGGGTGAGTGAGGTAAAGTTTCGTTCTCATCTCAAAACCCTCTCAGCCTCACCGGCTAGAAGCTCTCTTGTTGCTACTAGTCCCCATGCGGCGACAGGTGCGACCCCTGGCCGAGGACAATGTCTGTTCCTTGCATAATCCACAGGTCACACTGGTCCCACATCTGCACATAATAGACACATATCTGTCAAATACTCTGGTATAAAAAAAATGACATATAAAAAAAAACATAAAAATTACATGTGTTTCACAAAAAACAAAAAAAAACAATGCAAACTTACCCATCTCTCCTCGCTCCTCGCCAGGAGGTACCGGTAACTCAGGATCTCTCAAGAAATCAATCCCAACATAAGGGTAATCCTCTATGAATGGGATCTATCGCGACAACCAAGCAAAGAAATTGTCATCAAAGGACTCATTGGTCCTTCCACCACCCTATCATGGCAGTAACACTGCCCATCTACAAACCATAGGAAGAGAGGCCTGATGTCCTCGTACCACCACTCGAGGACTGAAACTAGGAACTCTTCCAAAGAAGAAAGAGCATAGAATCATCCTGAACCTGAAGTTCCTCTGCGTCCATGACCGACAATCTGTCAGCTGCCTCTTCATATAATCTAGCAGTGTAGTGCTCCAGTCAAATATCTATGCATTTAAGCACTGGACTGCATAGTTCATCTATGCACGGGACGCCTAATGTAGAGCCACAGAACCAGGCATCCACCCAATAAGCAACAAAATCGCTTGCAGTGATAAATCCTTGATCTTTCTTATGGGCACCTGTGAGCTCAATCGGTCTGTACCAACCTCACAATAAAGTCCTATCAATTCCAATATGTTATGAGGCCCCGAAGGAAATGTCCGAAAATTGACTGGTTCCCCTCTCCTAGAGAGGACAGTCAAAAAATATATGTCCTCTGTAGTAGGCACCAATGACTGCCCCTGTAACATAGAGGCCTCTGCGTCAGGATGCCAATAATCAACCAAGGCATTCAGTAGCCTAGGTTGTGCCCGCATAAAAGGACATAGGAAGAACTTGAGCAGCCCACATTACATTAAGGAAGCAACAACATTGGAGTCTTCACTGACCAACTCACTAATCTCCTCATGCTCTCTTTCCCTCTAGTGAACATACATCCTACAAAACACCAAGTTTAGGAGGGTTAACCCTTGATTTTTTTTAAAAATTTCATTAAATAAAGAGTCCACGCGGGATGTAATGATGATAGTTGCTTGTACACGCATGCAGTTTTTCCTCTTCCCAAGTGTACACACTGCTTGTCACAGGATAGCCCGCGCGGACCTAGGGCCAACCTTTTGAAGGTCGACGCCCCCCCAAAACTTGAAACTAAAAGCATAAATAACGATTTAAATTGCAAGAGGAGAGAGGTTATACTTACTTGGTCCAGACGGATGGTCATTTCTTCCAGTGTAGCTCCCAGAATCACCACTTATATCAAAGAGGGTTTTTTTCTCCAGAGTTAATTTCCAAATCAACAATGGTGATAATGAGCTGTCAGCTTCTATTTATAGACTTTTTGGCCCCTTTTTGTCATTTTTTTGACCCCCCTTATCGTTTTCTTTAAATTGAAAACCATTTAGAGTGATTCAGGAGTTGCGTTGGAGGGTTATGATCGGGTATCAGGACATTTTTTTGGATTTTTGGGTCACTTTTGACGGTCCATGGGAAAAACCTCAGATGATCAACTTGAGCATATAGGTTAGGTTTCCACCCCGACTTTTGTATCTCGTTGTCTTTATCCCTTTTCCATAGGATCGATCCCATTAGGTTGCGACACAGAACCATCATTTTTTCTTTAGAAGTGTCACAATTTGGTAGTAGAGCTTACTGGAACATGGATGCCCTAGGTAGATCCTGGTTGCATTATGGTGTCCATGTTGTCACTAACGAATGTAGGCTCGTGAGTCCTTTTTGTTTTTCCTAATTACGAGTTTGAGCCTCATTTGCATGATTCCTTTTCACTCTTGACCTCACCCTCGGGACTCCCAAAAAACATAATGAGTCTTCATTTAAGCCCTTTTCAGACCCTCTAAACATGAAAATATTGTCGAGCAATATTTTGGCCTTTCACGCTCGTTAAACTAAAATTTGAAGTCACGTCTATCCAACAATAGTTTACCTCTTTTTCAGTCTGAACGATCAACTCTACGAACAAAGGTATACTCTAAGGAACTTCAGTTCTCTAGAAGAGTACTCTCAGGTATCATTTTAACCCTTTTTTGGGCCTGAGGGACTAAATGTACGAAAAAGGAACCCCCATGGAGTCCATAGTTAAGCTCTTTTCAGACTCCCTAAAATTGAAAAGATCGTCGAGTGACCATATTTTTTCACACTCGTTAAAATGGTCCAGAAGAACATTCCTGACAGAGTCCATAGTTAAGCTTTTTTCAGACTCCATAAAAATGAAAAAATGGCCTAGTGATCTTGTCTTTATCACACTCGTTAAAATGGTTTTGAATAGACGTCTTTTCGGTGCTAGTTTACCCCTTTTTCGAACCGACTAGACTACCTTTGAAAAAGGTACCCCAGTGGAGTCTCCTTTTACGTTTTTCATACTCTCTAAATATGAAAAACCATCGAGCTTACCTTCTCTGGGCTCGTTAAACTCACATCGAAGGACGTTACCATTGTGCGTTTTATTAATCACATTTGCATACCTGTGTCTTTGGCCTAATGTCGGCTCCATGTTACTCTCAACTAAACCATCTAAAGCATGCCTTATACACAAGCCCTGTAGCACTTTGCCTCTGCGTCTTGACACCTTTGTCCCCTGGAGGATTTTTCCCAAGTGTCCTTACTTTGAACATCAGTCTTGTCCCTGCGCCTTGAACTTGTATGTTTGCAACACTCATTCCTCCTTTTTAACGTAACATTATTTTATTCTTTTTCCAAAATTATTGAAAAAGAAAAAAAAATCAAATATACCCCAAAAAGAGGAAGGGAAAAGTATTTTATTTATTGGTAGCATAATGAGTCGTCATTGGATAAAGCACATATGTCCGTTTGTTCGTCAAACTATGGAATTTAATACGACCTTAGGAAGTTTTTCTCGCTACATAGAGATATTTCCTCCTCCGTTTGGTTATTCTTCCAAACATATGGAGAGTTTATGTTGCCTCCTACCTCGTAAACTTATGTTAATGCCATGCTGCCTAAGTCTCATCATTTTTCATGCTATTGTCCAAGGGAATTTTTTACCAAGCCTGAGTCGGTCCCTCTGCAGTTTGTCTCTTTCCCTCATTCCCAACCATCCTGAACGTCCAATCAAGTCATTGTTCAAAATCAATGAAGCCTTCAGTCTGATCATCAATATTCTCTAGTCCATGACCAACGAGCTGTCGAAGACCTCTAGGTAGTGAAGTCGTACACTCATATTACACTCCTACCCGAGTTTTGAAGATTTTGAAGTTGTTCCTCGATCTCTGAAGACCTCATCTCTAGCCATCAGGCCTTATCGGCTTCTCGAAGATGGATACTCTACATGTATATCTTTTTGATTTCGAGATGTAGCTCCACTGTGTATTGCTCACAGCTACACTTTATATAGTTATATGACATGGATCTACAGTGTATTTGATTGGTAGCCATGATTTTATTTTATCTCGAGAATGGGTATGCCTACCTCGGTGAGACAATTATTATTTTGTAGACAACACCTCCCGATTTCTGGTCCCTGGGCTCACTTGTTCGGCACGTAGATGAAGATTGTTAATGTATTTTAGCCATCAGATGCTCTTTTGAACTCACACATTAGGGGGCATCTGTTATAACCCTAATTTTCACCAGACATTCTTACCTGGCATTAGGCCATCTTAGATTCCTTCTTTGCCAAAACACTACTGAACAACTCTTCTTAAAAACCCCTTTTATAAAGGCCCATGCACCCTGCTACATGACTGCATGCGTGTACATGCTAGCTGACCCAAGACAGCCCGCGTGTACCTAAAAAAGCACAAAAAAAGTAAAGTTGTTGATGGAACACACAACTTTGGGTAAGTTAACTAAACCTTTTGGCCATGCATGGCTGGACATTCGACCAAATACCTAGCTTCTTCTAGCCTATAAAAGAAGGTTTAGGGGTCCCATTTGGAGGAGAATCATAGTAAAGAAACTATACCCGATTGAGCATTCCCTTTGTCCCAACATTTATCCATCCTTGTGAAAAGATAAGTATAGAGAAAAGTAGTTGGAAGACAGTGGAAGAAGAGCCCAGGACCAGGATCGAGGAGAAATAGCCGACTTTATCATTGTAAGGTCATTGTGAAGTTAATAAAAGAATTGCTTTTCCCGTCCCACCATATGAGATTTTCATTATCGAAATATTTATTGTATGATTGATTAAATCTCTAACCCTTTAGTTCATAGATCAAATGCATGTGGAGTTCTTTGTTTGTCTTTAGTGAATGCAGGTCAACATTGGGAGGAGTGTTGCAGTCAAAGAACTACCAAGCGTGAAAAGGGATCGACATCAAACACGAAGAATAAGGTACGTCAACTTAATCTCTTGAGCCTTGTATTTACATATGAGTAATGGGGATCTAGGCATGGGATGATGGTAAAAAGTAAGAATCTTTAGGTCATTTATGCATGCATGATAAAACCCTTAGTTCTAGTCTGTAGGAGGGATTTCCCACCCACAACAGTCTTGGTTGCAAGTTGTGGCAATTTGGAGAGGGGAAGTGTGGGTAAGGAACAATGGGTGGGTGGGACCACAAAAAATACTTATAAGTGATAGGTACCATGACAATCAAGGAAAGAATAAAAACATAATGGAATAGGTGGAAAAATGGGGAAGCTGAGAGGGGCTCAGGTCCACTGGGGAAAAAATGTTAAAAATGAAAGGTATGATTGCAATCAGGGATAAAAGAGGAATCCAACATGATAGGTCTCAAATAATGGTGCCAACATGATCCATACTTTTTTTTTTACTCATGCAGAGTTATACTCTTATCTGAAGAATACTACAGTGACAAAATGCCCAAATGCTTAGCAAGAAGAAATGTGTAGTAATTTCTCAAACTGAATGTAGGAGACATAGTTGTGCAACAATAGATCTTGTTTGTTCTATTTTTTTTTTTGTCCCAAGGGTTAGGGTATTCAAGGGGTTTTCCCTATTCTATAGCTCTATGATATACGTGTAGGTTCCAACATTAGTACTTGACCCAATATCTCAGGGCACCAACTAAGGAGGCTAGACCGTGCCCTTAGTCGTACTACCTAACTACCCAGGTACTAGAGAGTATCTTCCCGAGTGTTTTTCTCGGTGGAACTATAGAATTCAGGCGGTCGATTGATTTATCTGTGGAGGGCTTAACGAGATATAGGTTGATTGGTATACAGGTGTTGTCTGATGAGCTACCATTCAAAGGGGTACCAACAGGGGTTACAAGGGTGGCCAACATATGTACCCTTAAGTAACACTTGTATTTTCTATGTGTATGAATCCTCGACCGTGGGTTTATGCACATACCAACAAATATATGTAGCTTTAAGACGTCGGAATACATCTCTACCCTACAAAAAAAAATTAACCCACAATTTTTTGTCGAGGAAGGTGCTTTTATACCACTTGTAGTATTCCAGTTATAAAATAGTATGCAGAACATAAATCATTAGCTAGAAATGGGAGAGAAATAATTATATAACTAGAACAATACCACAATAATACCAAAATAATACCAGAATAACACCAGAAAGAGAAATTCGATTACTGAGAGCAATGTTCACTTGCCTTTTCGAGGGGGAAACCTTCAGCAGAGAAGAGCTCTATTACAATAATATCCAGGACAAAACTTATCATGCCCTCTACTCTTATTTATACTAAATCTATCTATCCAAAATAAAAATCTAGAGGAAGATCCTTCTAGAAGTGAAAGCTTCTATTAGGTCTTCTTACAATTGACTTATTCCTCCTTATTTCTAGGCCTTATTAATATTGACCTTTATTACATGGAAATATATTATTCTACCCACTTGAGGGGTTAGGTAGGTTAGGTCCCTAACACTATGACCATTGATCACTTGTAACTGTGTCATTTCTCTCTTCTCTCCTATGCCATTGTTCTTTTCTCTCCCACTTTGACATCAATGGAAAATGGTATCTCCTTTTGGGACCACTCCCCGTGTCTATATGATTATGATCTTTTCTTTGAATATTTCTCTCCCCTTAAATTCTCTATAAGATGTCGTGTAGATCAAATGTAGGTCTTCCTGTACCTACTTCATTTTGGATTTTTTGTCCATTTGTGCTTCAACTTGTAAATCACTGAAATATATAAAAGCATTCAAAGTTTAAGCATTCAAATATTTAATTATCAAAATCATCCAACTGTCTCTGAATCAATATACAAACCACTTTCTAAGCCAATCTGTGAACCAATCTCTGAATCAATATTTGAGCTAGTCTTTGAACCAATATATCCTAAACTCATGCTCTCATCCAATGACATATATCTGTCCAATCTGGCCAGGTGTCTTACGAATCCATCCATGTCCATGTGACCCATATTGATCATGACTCTTCTATTCAATTGTCCACAATTTTGACCCATATATCACTTTACTATTCTGAAGACTTCTTTGAATCTGTTGCAACTGATCATCACATACCTACATCCTAAACTGAAACAATTATTCCCACTGGTCTTCTCAACTGAAAATCAAACTCTACAAATATGTAATGTTCTGCAATGAATATATTCCTTCCTGAATATGTCATCTATGAATCAATGCATCAAAAAGTGTACCAATGATACTTCTTGTGTCTGTCAACTGATGTTTTGCATACCTACATGGAGATGTGTTTTGAAACTTGTTCCTCAACCAACCAATATTTCATAGGACATCATTTACCTATGCCATCGAACCACTTTGAATCAAACATCTGTAACACCACTCTGAAACACTTCATATTGTCTGAAGGATAGATCTCTAAACTGTAACAACTACTGCATAGAATCCCCCTATTCAATATTCATATTACCCGAGAGCCTCCAAGTCGGATGGCTCAAAACAATGGAGGAATCCTCCGTAATGTGGAGTAGTCTTCATCTTTTTCTATGGATCCATCATCTTCTTGAATTATGAAACTTTATTCCTGGATTCTAACATATTCCCTTATGCATGTGGATTCGTCATTATCTTGTACTACTATGTATCCTGAGAGTGCATTTTTGGGACTTGTTCTTCCTTTACCTACTCTTCATTATGATCTTTCATTGTTGTGGATTATGAAAATACGATCCTTGAGACTTGTTCTTATTTCACTTGCTTTTCTAGTCTTTCTCGTACTATTGCAAATATTGTAATCTCTGGGGCTTGTTCTTCATTCATCTACTCTTCTTGTCTTTCTTTTCTTTTCAAAACCTTCTTATACATATTATCATTTTTTTCTTTCATGGATGGCTCTATCACACTTTTGCAATTTCAATCTATGTGACCATAATTGTGGAATTTGTAATATTTAATATTGTGAGGAGTGACATAAGCACTAATTTCTTTAATATTTATTCCATATGCTCTGCAGTATACAACTTTATGTCCAAATTTAGTACAATAAAAATAGTAACCATAAAAGAAACTTTGATACCTGGGAGTAGATGACCCTCTCTGTGATGTAGTCCTTCTGAATTCATTCCTTGGTTGATCATGATCATAGTTGAATCTTATTTATTGTCTGAAAGTAGATGGTCTTCTTGAAAAGGTATCATTCCTCTTGGACTCTTGTTGACCATGATTCCTTACTTTAAGTACTTCTACGTAACTCTTAACATTTTGTTCAATATTCCTTTCTGGCACCTGGAGTACTTTTCTTCAACTGGTTATGTGGGGCTTCTAGTTTCTTCAACATTATTGTTGTGGCTTGGATATTTTTTGTATGAAGTATCACCAATGTGTTCAAAACCTATTCTCTCTAGTACTGGGCAGTTTTTAAATTTCTTGTTAAGCTTCTCAACTTCAACTCTCAATAAGATGACTTCTTCTTCAAGTTTCTCACAATCTTCTTCCTTTTTAGACATTTGAATCCTCATAACTGTTTATGTTATTTTTCCTTCCTCAAGTTGAGTCTTCAAGGAGATGATTTATTCTTCAAGTTTTATTTCTTTTCGACCGAATTCTTCTTCAATATGATTTATATCCTTAGTTATTTCTTTGAGATGATCTATCCAAATATTTTCTCTCTTATTTGCTTCCTTTTGTTGTGCTTCTAGTTTGGCTTTTAAACATTTCTTCTCTTCCAACTGAATTTTGTATTTTCCTTCAATCCTTCTAGCTTCTTATTCTCTGACTTATTTAGGCTTGAGACTTTGATATTCCTTCTCGATCAATTATTATTCATGATTCTTTTCCTTTTCAATAGCAAGATTTTCTTCTATTTCATTGGGATTTTTTGTCTAATCACTTCCAATCTTCAAACATGGGAATTCAGTTTCAAGATGTCCTACTTATTCACAATCAAAGAAAAAATACTCACCTCTGTTGACTTCTTCATCATATGAGTTGTCATATTCTTCATTTTATTTTGTTCCTTGCCTTGTGTAAATATCTTGTACGCTGTCCCAAAGCTCTTTAGCTGATGCACACTGTCCCACTTTGTTTTTTAACTGAATCAAGTAATCTTTCCATGATAAAATCCATTTATATCTTTTTGTTACTTTTCAATTCCTTATTGTCTACAGTCTTATGAGGATTATTTGTAGCTTTGTACTCAATCGCAACTAATCGCCAAATATCACATCCCTGTGCCTATAAAAATGTTTTCATTATGTTTCTTTATAGTTCATATTTCATACTATTTTGACCATTGAACTGTGGTACTTCCATCTTATACATATCAATGCTTTCCATGATCTACCTTCCAGTGGTTAAAATGTTTCTTGAAGGAACCTTGCTCTGATACCAATTGTTGGAATACTGAGAGGGGGGTTGAATCAGTATGAGCAATTTATCACTTTTAACCACTTTCATTCACAATGTATAATCAAAGAATATAAACATTAACTTGATAAATTACCATTCAACAGATTATCATTTATGTTTAGTATATCCCCAACAATATAAATCTATAGTGCACATTAAAATAATCATATATAGAGAGCACACCAAGATTTACATGGAAACCCAATGTGGGAGAAAACCATGAAATGATTTTCTTATATGTCAGAATAATTCATTCATAGGAAGCACCAACTTCCAAATTTTCTAGCTCCAACTGGAAGGAGGGTCCAACCCCCTAATTCTCAGGCTCCAACCTAAAGTAAGTTCCAACTCCCTGATTTACTATCTACAACTGGAAGGAGGCTACAACCCCCTAGTTTACAAGCTTTGACCTGAATGAAGCTCCAAATCCCTTATTCTCCTACACCAAACAAAAGGATGCTACAACCCCCTTTCATTGCCCCATACAAATTCCCTAAAACATAAATGTAGACCAAGGTGCCACTACCAAAATCACTTCCACTGTCAACCTATCACTGCCACTCATACTAAACCATCAACTTGTCACTGCCACTATTTTATCATCAACCAGATCCACTCACAACTTCATGCACCTTATGCCACGATCACCAAGATAATATCTCAAATCATATGCTCAACATCACCACATCATGACTCTAGTCATGATCACCAACAAGTGCCTCTAACAATGCACCATATCATCATTAAGATATGTGCCTCAAACATGTGTCAAACCATGAATCAAACAATGAACCATAACATCACCAAGATGTGTCTCATCATGTGTGTTATCACTAAAATTTCATCAGTAAATGGTTACAGGAATCTAACATATAAACACCTATTAGTTCACCCACAGCTTCAAAAATGCACTTCCAAAAAGGCACAAACTATACAATTGGTTAAAAAATCAACATGCACTCAAAATACAAAGGAAGCACGTGCACGTGCACCAGTCGAAAATGTCGGAAAAGTGCATATGTGCCCGATGCACGAATTTTTACACAAAAATCCATGCACACCTAAGAATGGCGCATTTATGATTCTGGTTGGCCTCCCACCCACTTCTGGTTCATCTCCCAAGTCAATTTGACCCTCAAATGCGAACTGAATCCAAGTAAAGGTGCCCTAAAGGCCCCCTTGTTCACACTAAAGACCAGTTGGATAATGCCTCAAATATTTTCTATAAAAAGAGGCCATGGGTGTACTACATTTTCAATAATCTATTTGTATTGTTATGCTACCTCTATTCTCCTACAAGGAACCTCTTTCCTTCTTGGATCATACTAGCATCATTTCATTGAGCCATTCTCCTCACCTCTTGATGGAATGAGCTTTGGATTTCTTCACCATTTTATTTTTAGTTTTCTATTTGTAATAAGAGCTCTCACATAGGGGATTCAAGAGCCCTCCCTTGGAGGAAGAGGGGACCCAGAAGTCTCCCTTTCTCTTTGGTGTTTTCCCACTAATACAATCTATCCATTGGTGGTGTGAATATTGGTCAATTTTTTGGTTGATTTTGGTTCTAATTTCCTTATGCACTTTAGTTTTGTTTCTTTAGTTGTTATTAGTTTAGTTGTTTATTTATTTCTTGTGCTTGATGTGTCTAATGCTTGCACTAATTTCTATCCTATTCAGCTGACCCAATTTGACTTGTAGGTGTCCCTCTTTTCCTCATCCAAGTGGTGAAAAGGATACAACAGATTGGTGACAACAACTGGGGCTTAGCAGGAAGGGCCCTCCCTTGAAAAGAGAGCCTGTTCAAAAAATAGACATCCTCCCTCACCAATAATGTCAATTGTTCCCCCCACACAATGAAGCACTACAGGCCAGTGCTCCACATAGAAATCACAAACTACAATAGGTACTCATGTGCCCGTAGAAATGAGCAATCAAATAGCAACCCACATGCTGCTAAAGGTCCTTGAACACCTGGCTTATCATCCCTCACCACCTCCCTAAGGCACACCCAGTATCTCTCCCTCTAATGTATTGGCATCCTAAACTAGTCACCTGCATTTCACACAAACAACACTTGATTAGCCATCACAATTCATAAAACAAAAAACTTCAAAAAAGACTAGTTTTTTCAAACCCCCCATCTTTTCCTCATGTGCATGAATGTCACCCTCATAGGTGTGATTTTTCTTTGCATAGTTTCACATCAATGTGAAACTGTCGAAGAAACAAAGGCATATCAATGCACCTCTGTCATACCCATAGGCACGCATCCATGCGCACCTGTTCATTACACAACTGCGCACTAGTGCGCAACTATACTTCGAACAGGTGCGCATCCAATGCGTTTCTATTTCACTCACTCATGCACCCCCATCCACTATTGTCATCTTTGCAACCACGCACCCCAGCGTGGGTATCCTTTGATTGCTCGTGCACTAGGGGGCCTACTCTCACAAAATCTCACCATACGGTCATCCGTATGACCTTGCCCAGAAAAGAAACCCTAACTTCTATGTTTGAGGATGAGACCACTAACCTAGCTCTTGAAAATCCTAAATCAGCTGGATCAAACTCCCAGAATATCCAAATCTCCTCTAAAAACCTCTCGTCAACTAACTATGGTAGCAGGTACAAATGAGGTGGCAATGTGGGCCCTACATCTATATATAGTCCCTTTTTCCAAACTTCCATGCTCAATTACAAGAGCTCTGAGTGTCTATTTACTGATCCGTCTTTAGCCATGGGATTAGGATCCTGCCACCTACACAGTCACCTTCCCCGGGTCACCATCCATCCTCAACCCCGGGGAGCATTTTTCTCACATCACGCCTGGGTACACATGATCATGTTCCAAATTATCGAATGATTGTTATATGTTCTTTATATTCAGATATTGTTCACGCTGGGTATTCGATTTTCATGTGTGCAGGTACTTGGTCATCACCCATTAACACAACACCTTCATGTATATGATCGACACTAGCATGTATTTATTCCCTCTGACTATCAATTTCATCTCCTAGTCACACCCTTCGACATTTGCCTATAGGATCCCCCCATTCATCTCTACAGTACTCTCACCTTCGCTGCATTTTCAGAACTGTCAACCGGTAGCACTCTCCCCTATGTTGAAGCCACCTTCTTCTAAATAAGTGAGATATTATTTTTAAGCCCAGAAAGCTAGTTTCGGGTGTTTCCCTTATTTTGCGACATTTCTCACTGTCCTTAGTGTCCTGAGACACGAAGTGGCGATAGCGGTTTTAAAAGTTTACCCAGGCTAGTGTCAGGAGTAGGTCAAGTTAAACCCGAGTTAAGCACCATCAGGGTTTCGCGACTCGGTGATCACCCTCCCAAAAAAAAAATACCTTCGTAGCTCCGAGTCGTGAAGTTGCGATATTCATTAATTAAGCATGGATTAATTAATAACTTAAGTCAGATCATGAATATTTAACTAAGTTGCATCATCGTGATTTTGGGTTTTGGGGGCTCAAAGGCTAGGAGTGAAATCTTTCGATACAGCGAACGCCAAAAAAGGGGGATTAAAGACTAAAACACACTTAATTAAAGGAGTTAAGCTAGATTAATTGATGCATTAAGCAACCATTAACGTGCACCGTCTATGGAGTAAGTTTAAATGTTTTTTGCATTGATTCGTGTTAATACTTGTCAAACAATTATGGCATTTATTTCAACTGCGGCGAGGTGACAGGTAGGAGGATCTCGCTTTTACTTCTAAATCTTTCCTTTAAGCGATTTGACCGTTCCGTTCGCAAGGACACCAGGGGTTTTAATGACTAAGATAAAGAGTTTTTCCTTCATTTTTTTCAGTCCTCATTTCTATTTATGCACAGAGCCATTTTACTAGGTTAACCGTTGTTTGTGATTTTCAAATATGTTTGATAGGTGGTCTAGTTGCAGGTTTCACTCTCATGGCTCCATGAAAAATGCCTAAGTTAGCTTCCGAGAATTTAGGTCAAGGTTTAGACATTGTTTTCGATACCTCACCCAGAAGTATTAATTCTATCAAGACATGGTCATACATTTCCAACATCCTATAATCTGAGTCGATAAATTGTTCGAATGATTCTAGTGACAACGAGAAGGACAATTTATCAACCAAATACAAAATCATCGCTCAAGAAGAGATGCACAAAATAGCAGCAAGGCCCCAACATCTTCCCTATTTTGATATGATCAGGTGGGCACAAGACCATGTGTACATCCCGACCAGGACGATTATTAGCAAACAAAAGGTGACGATTGGTACCTTCTAACCAGAACATTTGCGAGCAATGTATAAACTGTCACCCACGCCAAACCTTACTCACAACGCCAAATTCCTAGAAGGCTTCAAGAAGAAGGAGTGTGAGTAGTATGCAAAAAGATTGTCCTATCTGATCAAATATTGGGTCTCACACCCCACGAAATTTAGGGTTGACTCCAATGGGATCTATTCAATCTTTTCCTTGGGGCCACATTTCAAGTACCTAGCCATGATGACCTGCAGGTTGTATGGGAAGGAAGACACTACCCATTTATTCCTCCCATGGGTGCCACTCATTCATACAGTCACTGAGGGTTTCTCTTTCGACTGTGCCAAAATATTGTCTGACAGTCTGACCAATCGAATTACTGAATATCGAGCACAGAGGGCGAGTAAGAAAGCAACTTCATTCTTTATGTCTGCTTACATCATGGATGCCATATGCTTCATGACACCCTTCCCACTAATGAACTGGAGCTAGGCTCCATCTAATATAGAGCCTATCCATGTCTACCACTCGAAGCTTTGGGAGGATAAGGCCAAAGAATTCATCTACGAGATCTTCAACTGGGTAATGGTGCCACTGCATGTCGCCATTTTTGGCCAGCTGCCTCCCAGGGTGTTAGATAGCGTCGCGACCAGCCTAAGCAGCATGGCAGATTGGTATCTAGAGGGAAAATTTTTGTATATTAGGGTTTTCAGCACCTCTATCCCTCCATATGCGCTCCCGCTATTCCTTCCAGATAAGCTATTATGCTGTGAGATTACCAAACAGACTATGCTTGGCGGAATAAGAAAAGAGCTTAAAGGAGTATCAAAAAAGGTATGGTCACCCTTACCTATTCATATTGGTGCATATTCCTTGTTATATTTTGGCCACGCCAAATCCAAGTCTATGACTTTAGAAGAAATGAAGCTAGTAGATATTGAGTTCAAGAAGCACGACCCTAGTAAGGTTGTGAGCAATCACCTGGCGAGTTGTGGCCTGAAGAGGTATGAACATGAGGATTCCCCACATGACAAAATATTCTAGGGCGCGAGGCCCTTCGTTGAAGTCCTAATTCAGATTCAAGCCCTGCCACCAGGAGACATGGCCGAACTTTTGAAATTCTAGGAGCACCGATGGAGTTGTCTCCCCCAGATTTTACAGGGTGAAGCCCTAGATCTTCCAGTTACAAAAAAGATGGGAGCCAAAGGTGAAAAGGACTCGAGTCCTAGTGGAGAGAAGGACCAAGGGAAAAATAGGGAGGTTGGAACATCAGAGAAAGGATCCAAAGTCCCCCAGAAGCAGGAAGGAAGCCCCGAAAAGGGCACGCCAGGAAAGCAGGCCCAAGGCCAAGCGAAGATACCTTTGCAGGGATCGGGTGACTCACTTTCACTCACATCAAACAAGAAGGTTACAAAGGTCACCCCGAAATAAACATCCAAGGAAATCGATAGTCCAATTGCTATTGTCACACCCTTGTAGTTCACAAAGAGGAATCCTGACATGGGATGGATTTTCAGTGAAGAACTGACACCTATTTCTATAGAGGAGCTGCCTCCTAATGAATTTTTCTTTGACAAAAAATGAAAGGTCATGGTGAGGCAAGGATTATATCAAAAATAGGGCGTAATGGCTAAAAAATTTAAAATTATGACAGATGGGAAGGCCATGAAAGAGGGAGAATTTGTAGAGGAGATAGTCGGGACACTAGGGGCTTATGCTATAGCCAATCAATACTCAGTTGGGACTTTCAAGACCCAGTTGAAATGAAAGAACCTCCTAATCAATAAATTGGAAGCTAAGGTGGCTACTGCCGAAGTGAATGTCAGGGACAAGGTGAGAAGGAGCCTTGAGGAAGCCCGAACAGTCGACCTGCGTGAAATCGAGAAGCTCAAGTCTGACCTTGAGAAAGTGCACCAGTCAACGCAAACTAGCCAAACATAGGTAAGCCAGAAGGGGAAACAGATTGTAGAGTTACAGTTGAAATTAGAGGTGGCCAAGAACCAGCTTGTAGACATAAAGGTGTTCAAATTGCAGGCCACCGAAATCCGACATAAGGTATTTACATCTCAACAAAAGCTGTTGGCAAAGGTAGGAACCATTCAAAACCATTTCCGGATGATAGATCAAATATTAGAAAATATTTCTTTGAGAGAAAGAGAAGTCGGGGAAACACGGGTCACTTTCCAAGACGTTGTTATAGCTATGACAAAGATAGAGACGGTCAACAGCTCAAAATTATCCATTGCAGATCAAACCAAAGGTAATATCCTGCTGAAGGTCTGGGAGAAGAATATATTAGAAAGAAAGGGGAGAGCTAATGAAGTAAAGAAGTTTTGTGAAGAAACGTTCTCTTTGATAAGTAAAAGTTTGCTAGACCTTGATAAGGAAAGCAGTGCTAGGACACTGGGAAAAATCAATATGGATAAACATTTGTTGGACATCAAAGAAAACATGGAGAAGCAACAAGTGGAGATATCCCAGATTGGCTAGGTCGATATGGCCCAAGTGGACAAATGGCTAGTACAAAAAAGTTTACAATTATGCTCCATCATCATAGAGGACTGAAAAGTGGGAAAGTTTGCCACAGTTGGCAAAGAGTTGTTACACTTTTGAAGCAAGCGACCAAGTAGATCCTTCCAGGTTGATAGCCCAGTTGGTGGAGAGGTGTGTCATTTGCACTGAGCAGGTGAAGGGGCAGGTTTCTAGTGCCAAATAACGATAGATGTCCGCCTGTTCTATTTCTAGAGCCTGAAGGGCAGGGAAAGGAAGGTACTCTTCCCTTACTAGGGAAGGAAAACAAGAGGAGATGAAATGCTCCAATTTCCATTTGTAACTGACAATTTTCCAGAATGATAGGGAGTTCCAAAGGTTCAGAAGTTTGTTTAAATAGAAGAAAGATTGTAATAGAAAAGGATTTTTTTTTGGCCCATGAATAGGTTGTAATAGAGAAAGTTCTTTGAAGCCAAGATTAATACAAAGCGGATTGAAGACTCCATATTTTGTCAAGATTGAGTTATGTGTTTTTTTTTCTCTGTATATTCATGCTTCATGTCATTTTACATATATGTCTTTGATGAATGTCCTAGCTGCAATTTAGTATATATTCTACTGTGGTGATCAGGTTCTAGGTATCTAGTTATTTACAATTTTTCCTCTGTATCGGCTACTTGCAGGTACAAGACCTATGAATGATTAAGATCTCTACTTTATATGATTTCATCAAGGTACTCCCGTCTTTTCTTCCCCTGACACAATGTGGGGTTCCTCTGAAATTGATGCCCCACATTTGTTGGCAGCTCTATGTTTTCACACTCGGTCTCAAGATTTTAAACTCAGTTATGGAAAAAGGCCTTCATTTTCGTTAAACCCTTCGACTGGCTTCATTGAATTTTCCCTATACAATCTAAAGATTAAGACAAGCACTTTAAAGCATCCACTTCCTTCAAAGTTTATATTTCTCCCCATGACTGTACCCGTCATAAGACAACCCAATATCAAACCCGATCTAGCGAATCAAACCAGTGTTTCTTTAAATCTTTTACATACCATACTCAAGACCACCACCACTCGGACAGAGCTCAAACGTTCATGCACCTCTATCGAGTAGGATATCAGCATGCAAGAATATTTGGAAGCTAGATAAAGACAACTCAGGGATCATCCATAGCTTCATCCCCCCCACCAAGTTGTCTCTTCCCCTTCTTAAGTGTAGACTCAGGAACAACATCATTCTGGCGTCGTTGCTGGGGATGGAGAATCGTAGTCACTTTCCCCTGAGAAAACCACATTTTCAAGCTTCATTTTTTGATAGTGAACAAAGAGATAACACCTTTTTAAGGCTAAACCTTCATAATTCACTTGGTGACTCCACTCTTAAAGTAATATGGCATCCTTTCGGAAGAACACCAGACAAAACCCAGATGCCAAATAGACAGTGTCAGTTTTCGACCCTGAAAAAATATTAATACAAAAGGGTCTTTTTAAACAAAACATGGTTGCATATCAACCCAAGTCTAATCAGTATCAATATAAGACCTCTTTAGAACCTTCATCCTCGAGAGAGATTCCTCTCAGGAAAATATCAGACAGTGCCGTCAAAAACGAGATCTCTCTGACTACCTCTTACGTTACGAGGGGCGACACGCCTACCTCAAAGCCCATCCCTATCGATATCCCATCGACTCTCAATATAAACCCCTCTATCACTCAAGGTATGGAAGAGGTTTTCACGAACACAGATTTGACACCGGTGGGTTCTCCCATTTACATATCCTACAAGTCGGAGGAGCCGAGCCCATGTATACCTTCTTCTCTTTTTTCATCCTTCACTTCCCCTGGTAAAAAGTTTCTCAGTTTCTCCCTTTTCCACCCTGATGAAGCTAGAGAGTTGCTTTACATATTCACCAACCCTCTTTATAATGCACCAATTTCCTCTCCTAGGTTATCCATGGTTGTCGCCGGAGGAGGAACAAGGGGAATAGGAGGTCAAGGCCAACAACCGTGGCCCAGGGTTTTCACCAAAGTAGCCGCGATATACACCCCCTTGGTCCTTCCCGTACCTCTCCATGATTTACCTGAAAACTATATGAAAAACTTGCCCAAGTTCACAGGAGAAGGGGATCTAACTGCAGCCGAGCATATCAATTTTTTTTTATCAATTCATTGATATTCTAGGTCTCGAGCATGAGGACGTGTATTCCCGATTGTTTTTCCAAACCTTCGAAGGACAGGTAAGAACCTAGTTTCAAATCCTGCCCCCAGGTTCAATCATATCCTATGATGCGCTAGAAGACCTCTTTCTCAAACAATGGGGTGAATGAAATGATCATTTATACTATTTGACTGAGTTTGGGTCTTTAAAGAAAAAGGGATCTGAAACTGTTATGGAATTCATCCAAAGGTTTAACAACTTGTATAATAAGATCCCTGCTGAAGTTAAACCATCTCAACCCACCGCCAAAGTAACTTTCGCAGGAGATTTTGAACCCGATTTTGCTCTACTATTAAGAGAAAGGACAGGGGATGACCTAACCCGAATGTAGAACAATGCTGTGGAAATTGAGTCAAACATGATGGCTTTGGGTAAATTAAAAACGAAAATTGAGACAGGAAACAGGGAAACTAGACGTCTCAAAGAACAAGTAGGTCCCTCTGGGTCTGGAAGATCCTCAAATGACAAAATGGATGACATGGCTAGGATAATAAAAGAACTATCAAACAAAATCTCGAGAATGGAGCTAGATCAATCCAAGGCAGATCAATTCATTAAGAGAGATTTCAGGATAAATCCCAATCCTCAGTTCCAACCAAGACAAGTTAAAAATGAAGACCAAAAGATCCAATCACCTCTGAAAAATGAAAATTTTATAGGGGGAAATGATATGGGAGAGTTCGAAGATTTGGAAGAAGACGTAAACAACTTAGGCGACGACTGTGTACAACCTCACTTGACCAAAGAAGATTATGAGAAGTCCCTGAACACGGAACAATCATCAGTCGAAGACAAAAATGGCACTGATGACTTCGCTTACCAATGAATGGCCGAACTCCATCCCAAATATAGTCTGAGACCCATAATCAAACCTGTGTCAACTGCACAACCCAAGAAAATTTTGCCTAGGGGCGAAATATACAAGCCTGTCGAGAAAGAGATTATGATGCAAAACAACATAGGGGTAGATTCATAGAATACTAACGTAAAATGGGTTGAAGCCCAAGCAAGAAAAAATAAGGCAGCCAAAACGTAGACACCCGAAACTGGAAAAACTGAAAGTAAAATAGTGCTACTAAATAAAATGGATCGGAAGGAGCCCGAGGTTTCGGCCAAGGAAACAGATAAAACCACGAGAGTTTTCTTCCTAGAAAGTGAGATAAAAAAGATAAAGATACACATACCTTTGGTCAAGTTGGTGAAGAATCCTGTGTACCGAAAACAAATAGCCAAGATGATAAATTTTTCAGATCTAGAGAGTCACTCCGATGTGATAAATCTGGAAGATGACAAGCCTAATATCACCTTTGGTCCACATTTTGAAGGTGCCAGAGATACCATCACCCCTTTCTATATTACCTTGAAGGTGCACGATCAACTATTGCATAATTGCATGTTGGACTCTAGGGCCTCTCATAACGTAATGCCAAAATTGATTATGGATAGAATAGGCCTTGAAATCACCAAACCCTATGGAGATATTTACTCATTCAATTCAAGGAGAGTTAAGTGCATGGGCATGATCAAATATCTAGTATTCACCCTCGCCTAGATTCTGGCAAAAAATGTCCTAATGGACGTAGTTGTCACCGATATACCCTCGAAGTATGGTTTACTGTTATCTAGATCTTGGGGAGCCAAGCTCAAGGGATCCCTTTAGCTAGATATGACCTATGCCACAGTCCTTGTTTTTGGTGGACAGTTCACACAGTTATACAGAGAAACATGTTTGGCATATACGGTAAGTGATCCACAAAATCCTAACAATTACTCGGTTTATATCGTCGATCAAGACCTGGGAAATTGTATTTTGTCCTTTGACGATACTGAAGAAAGTTGTGCAGAAGAAGGTGACACCGATGAAATTGGAACCGAAAAGAAAACTAAAAATATGTACAACACTGGAACTTGGAAAATGTTCTTTGATGGAGCTTCGTCATGTGAAGGAGTGGGTGCAAGAGTGCTTTTCATAGCACCTAAAAATGAATTCATTGTCCCTTTCTCCTACAGGCTACAATGGGACGTAGACTACAAAAACAACATTTGCGAATATGAAGCTCTAGTCCTAGGTCTGGAAGCTGCCAAGAAGATGAACATAAGGAACTTAGAGGTCTAAGGAGATGTTGAACTAATTGTGAAGCAGGTAAATCAGCAATATCAGGCCAAACACTCGAGACTGAGGTCTTACAGAAATTGTGCCTGGGATCTAATGGAAAATTCCTTTTCATCGGTAAAGGGTCATTTCAATCCATGAGCCGAAAACCAGCAATCCAATTCACTAGCCAAAGCATCTTTGACTTTTGTACCCCCTACCACTTTCAAATTAAAGTACCACATAGAGGTAAGGCACAGACCATCCATACCAAACAACATACAACACTAACAGGTCTTCGAGGATGATGAACATATCAGAAAGTTCCTGGAAATGGTGGGTGATTTCTCTGAAACCCACATTGACCAGGAGAACCAAAACAATCATACCTGGGTTATGCAGGAAGGGGAAGAGCCCTAGGAGTTCCGAGAAAAAATTGCAAATCATCACCTGCTAGTGTTACAAAGTAACCAAATCCCCAAGGGCTTGATACCCTTGGAAAGGTTGTTTGATCAAAACGACACGCCTCTGAAGACCACCTTGCAGCCCCAACCAAAGGAGGTCGAAGACTGCGACATGGGAACCACCAAAGAGCCTAGAATAGTGAAGCTATCAAAGTACCTTCCTCCTGAGATAAAAAGAAAGTATAAGGACTTACTCGGGCTGTATAAAGATGTCTTTGCATGGTCTTATGATGATCTCAGAACCTATGATTCCTCGATAATCGAGCACAAGATACCTTTGAAACCTAGCATTAAGCCCTTCAGACAAAAGCTCAGACAAATCAACCCCATTTTTCTACCTGTGGTCGAAAGAGAAGTGAAAAAGTTGTTGGACGCAAAAATTATTGTACCTCTCAGGTACTCTGACTGGGTGGCGAATTTAGTTCCGGTTAGGAAGAAAAGTGGGGAGATCAGGCTGTGCGTAGATTTTAGAAATATAAACAAGTCCTCCCTCAAAGATAACTATCCTCTACCCAAAATGGATCACATTTTGGAAAAAGTAGTCGGGGAAAATAGGATGTCAATGATCGATGGGTTTTACAGTTATAATCAAATTGCCATCAATGAACATGATAAAGAAAAAACATCTCTCACCACCCCTTGGGGCACATTTATGTATGACAAAATGCCTTTTGGTCTGATGAACACATGTGCTACCTTCCAGTGTTCTATGGACATCGCTTTTATCATTGAAAAGGATAAATTCATGGTTATCTACCTCGATGACCTGATTGTCTTCTCCAAATCCGACGAAGTCCATCTGTTGCACCTAAAGCAAACGTTTGAAAAATGTCGAAAATTTGGTTTTTCTTTGAAACCAAAGAAGTCTCACTTCGCTATGCAGGAAGGTAAATTCTTGGGACACATTGTGTCCCGGGACGGAATCAAAATCGACCCTAAAAGGGTGGAAACTATAGACACCATAAATATTCCTAGGAATATAAAAGAAATTCAGTCATTTTTAGGAAAAATAATTTTTTTGATAAGATTTATCCCAAACTTTGTTGAAATCATGAAATTGATCACAGATATGCTCAAGAAGAACAACGAAGTGAAATGGACGGTAGAGGCTAAAGCGTCGTTCACACGCATCAAGAAAGTTATCGGCAAAGCACCCGTATTAGAAAGCCCTGATTACCTAAAGGATTTCCTGATTTTCTCATTCGCCTCTGAACACACAGTGGTGGCAATACTCCTCCAAAGGAATGAAGAGGGTTTCAAGCAACCAATAGCCTTCTTTAGTAAAATTCTTAGAGATTTTGAACTGAGATATGATATAATGGAGAAACAAGAGTATGCTATGGTTAAGGCTTTGAAGGCTTTTAGAACTTACGTGCTACACTCCAAGGTAATTACATACGTTCCCACCAGTTCTTTGAAGGATATATTGGTCCAGACTGATAGTGATGGTAAGAGGGTTCGGTGGCTTGCTAAAATCCAAGAGTTCGACCTAGAGGTAAAACTGACGAAACTAGTAAAGGGACAAGGTTTGGCTAAGCTCTTGGAAGAAACAAATTTCAAAGTGCTCGAAATAAATAACCTGCAAGGATATGAGGAACAAGGGGATGTAAATGAGCCCAACGACCAAATAGCGATCTCCAAAATCGAAGAGAAGTTTGTCTTATTAGATTGGTATAAGGATATAATGGCCTACCTATTGACCCTGAAATGCCCTAGCAATCTATCTCCAGCTAAGGCCAAGACACTGAAGCTGCATGTGGTGAAGTACTGCATATTCGAAAGTCAACTGTATTGGAAGGACCCCTTAGGTTTCCTACTGGTTTGTTTGGTAGAAGCAGAAATAGATGGGGTCATAAGAGAATTCCACGAAGGTGTGTGCAGAGGGCATCACGCCTGGAGGGAAAAAACTTATAAAATCTTGAGGGAAGGATACTATTGGCCTAAAATTTTCTTAGAGGTCAACATCAAAGTCGGAGCCTACAACCCTTGCCAGTGGTTTGCAGAAAAACAAAATCTCCCAGAGCTACCTCTGGTTCCTGTCAAAACCGAAGCCCATTTTCAGCAATGGGGGTTGGATTTTATAGGTGAAATCAACCCACATTCTAGTTCTCAACAAAAATGGATCCTCGCCGCCAAAGATTATTTCACCAAATGGGTGGAGGCTATTCCCACTAAGAAGGTGACTGATTCGATGGTGATAAATTTTCTAGAAGAGAGCATACTATCTATATTTGGCTATCCCCGAGACTGATAATTCCCATACATTCAAGTCTATGGCTATGGTCAACTTCTGCCAAAAATATAACATCGTATTGGGCCACTCCATAGCGTATTACCCTCAAGGTAATGGGTTAGCCGAATCATCAAATAAGAATTTGATTACCATAATCAAGAAGGTACTGAGCGAAAACAAAATATCTTAGCATGTACACTTAAAATATGCCTTATGGGCAAACCAAATAAGTACAAAGAAATACATTGGTACTTCTCCTTTTCAAATGGTGTACGGGATTGATGTGGTTTTACCTATAAATTTGGCGCTCCCTGTAATGAATCTCTGGCAAGATGAGAGAGAAGAGCCAAACCACATCACTAAAAGAATAAATCAGTTGATTGAGGTCCAACAACATAGGACTGAGGTAGACACAAGGATGCAGAAATACTAGGACAACATGAAAGAGATTTTTGATTGTAAAGACAAAAACAAGGATATCCTCCCCAATGATTTGGTTCTGAAATGGGATGCCAAGAGGGAAGATTCGGCAAAACATGGTAAATTTGATCATATATGGTACAGACCATTCAAAGTCTTAGCTTCTGAAGGGAATAATTCATTCCTGATAGAGAATTTGGATGGTGTGACCCTCAGCACCCCTATCAATGAGCATTATTTAAAGCACTATATGCAAAAAATCTGTTCCAGAATTCCATTGTACATACCGATTTGTTTTCTCTTTTCTTTTCATAAAATTCTTTGGTAAGTTCACTTTCATCTTGAATAAAACAGGTTGTTGATTTCCTAGAAGTAGAGGCATAATTTTTGACACCCAGTATCCCATAAATCCTAAAGACCTGATACTCTTCCTATTGTTTCATGCAGGCCTCCGAATTATAGCCCAAACTGCAAAAGGAGAAAGGGACGGTCAGGTATCCAGAAATCGACCCTCCCAACAGGTGATAAAGAATGTTTTTTCAAGAAGAAGATAAAGTGGTAAGGAAAAGAGATGAAATTCCGGAGTGTCTGGGTTTTCAAATGAATATCTTTTAAATGTAGTAGTAGTCTCGCAAGTACGATGTGTTCACCTGAGTCGGGATTGCACAATAACATCTAGTTATTTGGGGGCCCATGGCCTACTCTCTTTCCCTTTTTCACCCTTGGCCCTTTCTCCTTAAGCTCTGACACCTGCCCTTACCATCCACTGAGGAAAAGAGTTTCTACTTCCATTTGGGAAACTGGCGAGCATCTCTAAAAGTAAATTGGTCTTCACAGTTTCTCGGTCCTCTAATGAACAAGGCCATGCGTGGGCGGACCTTAAATCTCTTAAGTCTTTCAACAATTTTCAAATGGTTAAGTCTTGCTCAAAAGAAGGCCCCTGGAAATGAGTTCCCCCCTTTGTTTCCTTGCGAGCTAGGGCATCGTGAAGGATAAGAGAAAGTTGGTCCAGAGCACTCAAAGCAAGTTGACAGGCCTCTGTTGGGAATTCTATGTAGATACCACCCTTGGTATTACTTATACAAATTGATTACCCCCACTTCAGTTTCCAATATATATATATATATATAAGACAGATGGTGAAAGGAAATTCAGAATTGATTACCCCCATCTAGTCCAAAGAGATGATGAAAGGAAATTCATAAAATGATTGCCCTCATCTCATCATTTAAATGCATAATTACCCTCTGAAGTGGTGAAATGAAATTCAATAAAGGGTATCAAGAAACTTCACTGGGGTACTAAATAGGCTCGCTGGTAGTGAAGCAATGTCTCAAGATATCTGTAAGGCTATCATACATAAAACATACTATGCTCTAGTAATTAGCTTTCTCGAAACTGGATCTACACCTCAGATTCATTGCAGGACTCCCTGATCAAAAGCATGAATTATACTTCGTTTTGATGCAAGCCAAAACCCACAGGACCTGTTGAATTTCCTAAGATTCGTTTTGGACTGCCTTGGGTAGACCCACTTTCAGTGTCAAGGAAGGGAGAGTTACCATGGACTGCAGCTGAGTTTAGAAAGCATTCCAGGTTTGAAATCTTTCCAGATTTCATTTTGGAACCTCAAGGTTCTCTCTATATCCTCTTTCTCAACCAGTTCCTCCGAAGCAAACTATTGACTCCATTTACCCATACAAGCACTAGGTCTATTGTTCTTCTCGTCCCACGAGGAGATGAGATCCCTAGTTAGAGCTGATGTTGAAGTATCCTTCTTCTAAATAAGTGAGATATTATTTTTAAGCCTAGAAATCTAGATTCAGGAGTTTCGCTTGTTTTGTGACATTTCCCACTGTTCTTAGTGTCCCGATGCATGAAGTGGCGATAGCAGTTTTAAAAGTTTACCCAGGTTAGTGTCAGGAGTAAGTCACTTTAAACCCGATTTAAGCACCGTCAGGGTTTCACAACTCGACGATCGCCCTCCCAAAAAAAAATACCTTCGTAGCTCCGAGTCGCGAAGTCGCGATATTCATTAATTAAGCATGGATTAATTAAGAACTTAAGTCAGATCACGAATATTTAACTAAGTTGCATCATCGTGATTTCGGGTTTTAGGGGCTCAAAGGCTAGGACTGAAATCTTTCAATACGGTGAACACTGAAAAAGGGGGATTAAAGACTAAAACACACTTAATTAAAGTAGTTAAGCTAGATTAGTTGATGCATTAAGCAAACGTTAACGTGCACCGTCTATGGAGTAAGTTTAAATGTTTTTTTCGTTGATTCGTGTTATGACTCGTTAAACAATTATGGCATTTATTTGAACTATGGTGAGGTGATAGGTAGTAGGATCTCGTTTTTACTTCTAAATATTTCCCTTAAGCGATTTGACTGTTCTGTTCGCAAGGACACCAGGGGTTTAAATGACTAAGATAAAGAGTTTTTCCTTCATTTTTTTCAGTCCTCATTTCTATTTACGCACAGAACCATTTTACCAGGTTAACTGTTGTTTTTGATTTTCAAATCTGTTCAACAAGTGATCCAGTTGCAGGTTTCACTCTCATGGCTCCACGAAAAATTCCCAAGTCAGCTGCCGAGATTTCAGGTCAGGGTTCAAACATTGTTTTCGATACCTCACCCCGAAGTATTAATTCTATCAAGACATGGTAATATGTTTCCAACATCCTGCAATCCGAGTTGATAAATTGTTCAGATGATTCTAGTGACAACGAGAAGGACGATTTATCAACCAAATACAAAATCGTTTCTCAAGTAGAGATGCACAAATTATTCGCGAGGCCCAAGCTTCTTCCCTATTTTGATATGATCAGGTGGGTGTTGGACCATGTGGACATCTCGACCAGGATGATTATCAACAAACATAAGGTGACAATTGGTACCTTCTGACCAGAACATTTGTGGGAAATGTATAAACTATCACCCACGCCGAACCTTACTCACAACGCCGAATTCCTAGAAGGATTCAAGAAGGAGTGTGAGCATTATGCAAAACGTTTGTCTGATCTGATCAAAGATTGGGTCTCACACCCTGTGAAATTCAGGGCTGACTCCAATGGGATCTATTCAATCTCTTCCTTGGAGCCATAGTTCAAGTACATAGCCATGATGACCTGCAGGTTGTATGGGAAGGAAGACACTACCCATTTATTCCTCCCATGGGTGCCACTCATTCATACAGTCACTCAGGGTTTCTCTTTCGACTGGGCCAAACTATTGTCTGAGAGTCTGACCAGTTGAATTACTGAATATCGAGCACAGCGGGCGAGTAAGAAAGAAGCTTCATTCTTTATGTCTTCTTACATCATGGATTCCATCTGCTTCATGAAACCGTTCCAACTGATGAACTAGGGTTGGGTTCCATCTAATACGAAGCCTATCCATGTCTGCCACTCGAAGCTTTGGGAGGATAAGGCCAAAGAATTCATCTACGAGATCTTCAACTGGGTAATGGTGCCACTGCATGTGGCCATTTTTGGCTAGCTACCTCCCAGGGTGTCAGATAGCGTTGTGACCAGCCTAAGTAGCGTGGAAGATTGGTATCTAGAGGTGAAATTTTTGTATATCAGGGTTTTCATCACCTCTATCCCTCCATATTCCCTTTTGCTATTCCTGCCAAATAAGCTATTGTTTCATGAGATTGCCAAACATACTGTTCTCGGCAGAATAAGAAAAGAGCTTAAAGGAGTATCAATACAGGTATGACCACCCTTCCCTATTCGTATTGGTGCATATTCCTTGTTATATTTTGGCCACGCCAAAGTGGAGGCTATGACTTTAGAAGAAATGAAGCTAGTAGATATTGAGTTCAAGAAGCATAACCCTACTAAGGTTGTGAGAAATCACCTGGCAAGTTGTGGCCTTAAGAGGTATGAACATGAGGATTCCCCACATGAAGAAATATTCCAGGGCATGAGGTCCTTCACTGAAGTCCTAAGTCGGATTCAAGCCTTGCCACCCGGAGACATGGCTGAATTTTTGAAATTCCAGGAGCACCGACGAAGTTGTCTCCCTCATATTTTACAGGGTGAAGCCCCAGAGCTTCAAGTTACAATACAGATGGGAGCCAAAGGTGCAAAGGACTAGAGTCCTAGCGAAGAGAAGGACCAATGGAAAACCAGGGAGGCTAGAACCTCAGAGCAAGGAGCTGAAGTCCCCTAGAAGCAGGAATGAAACAACGAAAAGGGCACGCAAGGCAAGCAGGCCCAAGGCCAAGTGGAGATACCTCCACAGGGATCGAGCGACTCACTTTCTCTCACATCAAAAAAGTCGGTTATAGAGGTCACCCCGAAACAAACATCCAAGAAAATTGGAAATCCAATTGCTATTGTCACACCCTTGTAGTTCACAAAGGGGAATCCTAACGCGGGATGGATTTTCAATGAAGAACTGACACCTATTTCTGTAGAGGATCTTCCTCCTAACAAATTTTTCTTTGACAAAAAAAGAAAGGTCATGGTGAGGCAAGGATTATATCAAAAAGAGGGTGTAATGGCTAAAAAATTTAAAATCATGACAGATGGGAAGGCTGCAAAAGAGGGAGAATTTGTAGAGGAGATAGTTGGGACACTAGGGGCTTATGCTATAGCCAATCAATACTCAATTGGGACTTTTACGTCCCAGTTGAAATGAAAGAACCTCCTTATCAGTAAATTGGAAGCTAATGTGGCTACTGCCAAAGCGAATTTCAAGGACGAGGTGAGCAGGAGCCTTTAGGAAGCCAGAACAACCAACCTCCATGAAATCGAGAAGCTCAGGTCTGACCTCGAGCAAGTGCGCCAGTTGGCACAAACTAGCCAAACACAGGTAAGCCAGCAGGGACAATAGATTGTAGAGTTGCAGTTGAAATTGGAGGTGGCCGAGAACCAGGTTGTAGACATAAAGGTGTTCAGATCACAGGCCACTGAAATCTGACATAAGGTATTTACAGCTCAACAAACCTGCTGGAAAAGGTAGGAACCATTCAAATCCATTTTTGGATGATAGATCAAATATTAGAAAATATTTCTTCGAGAGAAAGAGAAGCCGGGGCATCACGGGTCGCTTTCCAAGATGTTGTTATAGCTATCGCGAAGATAGAGACAGTCAACAGCTCAAAATTATCCATCATAGAACAAACCAGAGGTAATATCCTATTGAAGGTCTAGGAGCAAAATATATCAGAAAGCAAAGGGAGAGATAATGAAGTAAATATTTTTTGTGAGGAAATGTTCTCTTTGATAAGTAAAAGTTTTCTAGACCTTGATAAGGAAATCAATGTTGGGACACTGGGAAAAATCAATATGGATAAACATCTGTTGGACATCAAAGAAAACATGGAGAAGCAACAAGTGAAGATATCCCAGATTAGCCAGGTCGGTATGGCCCGAGTGGACAAATGGCTAGTACAACCAAGTTTACAATTATTCTTCATCATCACAGAGGACAGACAAGTGGGAAATTTTTTTCCACAGCTAGCGAAGAGTTGTTACACTTTTGAAGCAAGCGACCAAGCAGAGCCTTCTAGGTTGATAGCCCAATTGGTGGAGAGGTGCGTCATTTGCACCGAGCAGGCGAAGGGGCAGGTTTCTGGTGCCAAATAATGACAGATGTATGCCTATTCTATTTCTAGAACCTAAAGGGCAGGGTAAGGAAGGTACTCCGCCCTTACTAGGGAAAGAAAACAAGAGGAGATGAAATGCTCCAATTTCCATTTGTAACTAAGAATTTTCCAGAATGATAGGGAGTTCCAGAGGTTCAGAAGTTTGTTTAAATATAAGAAATATTGTAATAGAAAAGGATTTTTTTTTGGGCCATGAATAGGTTGTAATAGAGAAAGTTCTCTGAAGCCAAGAATAATACAAAGTGGATTGAAGACTCCATATTTCGTCAAGATTGAGTTATGTGTTTTTTTTTCTCTATATATTCATGCTTCATGTCATTTTACATATATGTCTTTGATGAATGTTCTAGCTACAATTTAGTATAGCTTCTACTGCGGTGATTAGGTTCTAGGTATCTAGTTATTTACAGTTTTTCCTATGTATCGGCTACTTGCGGGTACAAGACCTGTGATGATTAAGATCTATACTTTATATGCTTTCATCAAGGTACTCCCGTCTTTTCTTCCCCTGCCACAATGTGGGATTCCTCTGAAATTGATGCCCCACTTTTTTTTGACAGCTCTATGTTTTCACACTCGGTCTCAAGATTTTAAACTCAGTTACTGAAAAAGGCCTTCGTTTTCATTAAACCCTTCGACTGGCTTCATTGAATTTTCCCTGTACAATCTAAAGATTAAGACAAGCACTTTAAAGCATCCACTTCCTTCAAAGTTTTTGTTTCTCCCCATGACTATACCCGTCGTAAGACAACCCAATATTGAACTTAGTTTAGTGAATCAAACCAGCGTTGCTTTAAATATTTTCCATACCATACTCAATACCGCCACCACTTGGACAGAGCTCGAACGTTCATGGGCCGCTATCGAGCAGGATATCAACATGTAAGAATATTTGGAATCTAGACAAAGACAACTCAAGGATCAGCCATAGCTTCATCCCCCCCCCCAAGTTGTCTCTTCCCCTTCCTTTTCTTTCACTCTTTTTAGATGCTTAGACTCTGCACTTTATAGCATTAAGTGTAGACTTAGGAACAACACCCTATATGAGTTGTCCCATTCATAGTCCCCTTTTTGCTTTGACACTCATGTTTCTTTCACCCCCTAGGGATGGGAGTCCCGATAGTCTTACGCATGTTTGAGAATCAGCCACATACTCCTTCTCCTCATTTTTCTAGCCTTCCCAATGGACTCTCGGGATATCCCCTCATGATTCAAATTTGACTGCACCTCTGTAGCATCATTAACCCTCCATTTCATCCACAGTCAGTTTGTCCATATGCATATTTCCCTCCATTCATTTACCTCATATAGAAACCCACTAATGGGCCCCCCACCCCCCACCAGTTCTCCACACAAGTTGCGCCCTCACAGGCCAAGCCATCTCCCACTCGGGCACCCATTTTTGTATCTACACACTTATCCCAAATTATTCTTTATTCATTTGGTAATTGTACAAAACCTTTCTTTCCAGCATTTACATAGCTTTTTGTTGTCGCCCTTAGCGACCGTCTTTTTTGGCAAAGAAACCCTTGTCACCCTTGGTTGGGTCATTCATTACCTTCTACTCTTGTTGACATCGTCCATACACCCTGAGTATCCCCCAGTCCATGTACCTACAATCTCTGAGTTTGTCTACTTTGTCATGCTTCTGGCATAATTTAACCCACGTCTAGTCATCCCCCTGGTGCTAGATTCAGTTTCACGACTGCTACCACTCATACTTCACATATATCCCCAACCAAGGGAAATACTGAGTCTCACCACCTCATGACTTCATCCATGTTCCTCATCAGTTCCTGATCTCATCCAGTGGAGTTCATGAAGCCCTTTGCTTCTTGGAGTCGCATCTCCCTTTATGTCGACATCAACACAGTTTCCAGAAGGGAAACAGTATCTTGACTCTCATTACCTTTAAAATGCAGAGTCTCGGACATAATAGAGAGAACCATCATTTCTCTCTGCTGTCATTGACCCCCATAACATTCAACTTCAACACAATCTCATGTTGCGGTGGGTCTTACTTTGCGACTATTACAGTTTTTTTATACTAGTCGAAGACCTCTGATACTTGTTGGGCCATCAATGCCTACGAGTCATCGACACTTACTACAAGTGTCATCGCCTCTTTTAAAAGTATGTTCACCATCAAAATAGTCATCTTTCATTATCAAACCACCCCGAAGGGTGTTACAGTTATCTACATGAGCATACAACTTCAGTTACCATGTTACACATTTGAGTTACATAACACGAGCATGGGTCATTCTCGCTTCATTTGTATATAGTTTTTATTTTTTCCACACCTCGAGAAAGGTTTGGGTCCCATAGGTTCCCCTCTCCCTTCAATGGGTCTCTCTTTCAATTCCTCTCAACACTCTTCCTTACAATGGTACTCTCAATAGAAGAAACATTGATGTATTCTGACTATACATATGCTCCTAACCTCACACATCAAGGGGCATCTGTTATCACTGAAATTTCATCTGCAAATGGTTATAGGAATCCAACATCTCCAAACACCTATTAGTTCACACACATCTTCAAAAATTCATTTCCAAAAAGGCACAAACTATACAATTGGTTAAAAAATCAACATGCACTCATAATACAAAGGAAGTGCACGCACGTGTGCTAGTCGAAAACGTTGGAAAAGAGCATATGCGCCTGATGCATGACTGTTTACTCAAAAATCCATGCACACCTAAGAATGATGCATTTATGATTCTGTTCGACCTCCCACCCACTTATGGTTCAGCTCCCAAGTTGATTTGACCCTCAAATCCTAACTGAATCCGAGTGGGGGGCTGGTCAAAGACCTAAAGGCGCCCTAAAAACCCCCTTGTTCACACTAAAGACTGGTTGGATAATTCCTCAAATATTTGCTATAAAACGAGGCCATGGTTGCACTACATTTTCAAGAATCTATTTTTATTTTTATGTTTCATCTATTATCCTACAAGGAACCTCTTTCCTTCTTGGAGCATACTAGCATCATTTCATTGAACCATTATCCTCACCTCTTGAGGGAATGAGCTTTGGATTTCTTCACCATTTCCTTTTTAGTTTTCTATTTGTAGGAAGAGCTCTCACATAGGGGATTCAATATCCCTCCCTTGGAGGAAGAGGGGACCCATAAGTCTCCCTTTCTCTTTGGTGTTTTCCCACTAATACAATCTATCCATTGGTGGCATGAATATTGGTCAATTTTTTGGTTGATTTTGGTTCTAATTTCTTTATGCACTTTAGTTTTTTTTCTTTAGCTGTTTATTTATTTCTTGTGCTTGATGTTTCTAACTCCTGCACTAATTTATTTCATGTTCAGCTGACCCAAATGGACTTGTATCTGTCCCTCTTTTGCTCATCTAAGTGGCGAAAAGGATACAACAATGTGCTAAAATCACTAAGGATGTACCATATTCTCATCAAGATATGCATGCAACCCATGTACAAAACATGTTCCGACATCCATATGTTATGTACCTCAACATGTGTCATATCACTCATGATATGCCTCAACCATATACCAAAATATATCCCATAAACCATGCACCATAACATCACCAAAATATACCTAAACATTTACCATACCATCACCAATATATAACCTTCAAAACACATATATAGACATCCCTTTGATCCTATAGAAACCTTGATGCCTTGCTAAAACATGGAAAAAACATCCCCTTTACTTTACCTCATCCTTTATACCTCATATTCACCTTTTTATTCCTACTTTTTTTTTTGTAGTCGCACACCTTTCTATTCCTATTTTTGTTTCTGTAGTTGCTCACCTTTCTATTCCTATTTTTGTTTCTACAGTCGCATAACTTTTTGTTCCTACAATGTGTTTTTGTTCATGTTTTTGTTTCCAAAGTCACTCACTCTCTGTTCCTATTTTTGTTTCTGCAATCGTGCACCTTTTTGTTCCTGTGATGCATTTCTATTATTGTTTATATTTATGCAGTCGTGCACCTTTATATTCTTGCAATGTGTTTCTATTCTTGTTTCTATTTCTGCAATTGTGCACCTTTATTTTCATATTTATCCACTGCACTTTGTGACTCTTCTACATTGCCTCAGATATCCAACCTGTATTCTCAGAAGTTATTTTCCAGTTGACTCTTCTCTATGTTTTAATGAGTATCTCATGATGACATGCAACTCACATAGGATCTCATGATGACATGCAACTCACATGCAACTTGTAAAATTTTGTTTACAATCTCATGATGACATGTGACTCACATGCAACTTATTAATTTCTTGTTACAACTACTTAACCCATAATTAATTTCATGATGCAACAAATTTTATTGGTCAATATTATCGATGACCTTCTAGAGGCTTCTATAATAATTAACTTCTTGTTGACCTTCTAGGGGCTTCTAGATTATTCTTGAGGGTCCTCCAACTTCACAGATCCATATCTCCTCAACAGTGAGGAACTACGTGGCATACCATATATCACCAGAAATTTCATGACGCATACTATCCATCTATGATACTTACCTGCAATTGCATTGACCTTCATGTCTTTATTCCTCGATGAACTGCGATTTCCATGACCATACCTTCAGGGCTACCGTAATTCTTCAAGTGCATCCAACACAACTGTGACATCAACTAACATCAATGACAACTAACTCACTATCAATCTCAATCATACAAATTACAACCAACTATCCAACAATCTCGTCCACATATCTGGGGCTTCCAGACTTCTCCAAGGGTTGACATCAATGACAACCAAGTGTCCAAACCAACTGTCCAACAAGAAAATTATATTACATCTCCTTTGATCAACCAATATACACAATAGATAGGTCCACCCTTATATGAGGAACCTTTAAATAAAGTCCATAATGATAATGGATAGGATAAGTAGCATTGATGCCAACCTCAAATGAGTCTTATTCTAAAGAAGTAAGTCCTCCAAGTAAACCCTCTCTCTCCTTTTTGGAAACAATGACTCCCCTTTCATTGGAAAGGAAATTAGAGCCCCCTCCTAATATGGAAGATATCTTGTCCTAGTCCCATGTGAGTTGGGATGATCAAATAGAGGAATCAAAGGTAGAAAATAAGATTTTAGAAAAAGCACCAGAATGTGGAAACTCAGAACCACAAGGTCTAGAATAACCTATACATGAATTGAAGAGGTAATGAACAATAGTAGTCAAGAAGAAGAAGATATTTCCAATGGCATAGATAATTATGACAAGAAATAGGCATATAAATATACTTTAGACATAAATTTGTCATTTATTTTCTTGTGTTCATGGTTGTTTGTATTTTATCATATAATTTAGGATATGAAATAAATCATGGACACACAAAATATTAATAAGGGATATATTCTCCCAACCTCATCATGTTGGGAATATCTCCCTCGTTTCTCCTTGGCCTCCTTTTATATTATGCAGTTGTACAACTCAACCAATGTTTTTCTAATACAAATTTTATTGTTATTGTTAATATATATATATATATATATATATATATATATATATATATATATATATTAAAAACATTTTCTCAAAATTCTACAACACGGCTTTGCATTTATTAATAAAATCTATTTTTATATGAGGTATTATTTCATCACATTAGGAGGCATTTCAAATTCAAGTGGATGAAATGGAAAACAAAGGAGAATGAGAAACCAAAGGTTGGATATGGGTATGGTTACAGTAATGAGAAATCATACCCACAATCCTAGGTCCATGATGGTTCCAAGTATTGTTTGGAAAGAAGTAGTAAAGGATTAGATCCATCCTCCTTTAGAACCATTATCCTCTCTCAAACACATATATGTCAATGTAATTCATTCGTGACATGATCATATGAATGCAATTAATATTCTCATAATTCATCTTAGTGGGGACTCAATGAACTATGCATTCATCATTTCATTTGAAGCATGGGATTATGGAAATCTAGGCTTGCAATCTCTTCATATTTTTCAATGAAGATAGTGTTATGATCCAATGCCTTAAAAATGCTAAAAGGTCAATTAATATAGTCCACTTCGAGGGGGAAACCTCCTTAAAAAATATATCCAATTCAGAAGACAATATGAGATGTGATAATCTGATCTTAATACTAGTTCTCCTTGGTATATATATAGGAATAGGAGAGATAAAGGGTATAATCATAATGAAAGGGTGCAATGAAGGGTTTTAACCTACATACAAATATACACTAGAAATGTAATAATTCAATGTATAGGGCTTAATAAGGGGTTTTATACATGACATGGTTATTTTTCTAGGGATTAACATGCACCTCCCATTCAAACAAGTGTTATCCTCAACACTTGACTAACCACAAGTGTTTATTCATGAAGACCCCATCTTCCCATGTCGCCTCTTCCACTGGTAGGTTCTTCCATTTGATGAATAATTTTGTAATTGCTCGATTCATTAGCTTCTCAATTCTTGTTTCAAGGATTTTTTTTGGTTCTAGTATAATTTTATCTTCTTCATTAATCTCTAGTAAAATAGTTTGTACTAGGATCTTCTTTTTTATTACCTTTTTTAGGAAAAAACATGGAAGATTGGATGTACATGTGAAGATGGGGGAAACTCCAATTTGTAATCCATACTTTCAATCCTTTTTGAAACGTTATAGGGGAAACAATATTTGGTTTCTTATTTACTGTCCTTCTTTTGTTTCTTGAGGGACATCTATGTATATGGTTGTATCCTTGGAAATACCTAATCCCCCACTTCAAATTCCCTTTCACCATAATGTTGATATTCTTGTTATTTCATCCTTTGTGCCATAATCAAGTTTTCCTTCAATAGTTTGAGAACCTCTTGTTGGTGCTCTATGTGGTCCTCCAATACTTGAACCTTTGCAGTCTATGAGCCAATTGAGTACCCAAATAAGAAAATAATTTTGAGTCCAAAAATTTGCAGTGAAAATTGGATCTTTGTCACTTACAATAATATTGGAGACTCCATGTATATTTTGAATTGTTTCCATGAATTTTGAAGCTATTGTACTTGCTTTAAAAGAATGAAAAAGAGAGTGAAAATGGGCATACTTTGTCAGTTATTCCACTACTACCATGATGACAATGTTTCCTTCAGATTTAGGTAAACATGTAATAAAACACATTGAAACTTCTTCCCAACATTGACTTGGTATAGCTAATGGTTGTACGATACCTAGAATCTTTATTGTCTCTCCCTTATTATGTTGGTATACCACACATTCAGACACAAAATTTTGAACAAGAGTTTTAAGAACCTTCCAAAAAATATATATTCTTGATCCTGTGGTACGTTTTCAAGAATTGTGAATGTCCTCCTATAGGGGAAGTGTGAAATTCTATAAGGA
The DNA here is from genome assembly GCA_009831015.1 of Picea engelmannii. Taxonomy (NCBI): domain Eukaryota; kingdom Viridiplantae; phylum Streptophyta; class Pinopsida; order Pinales; family Pinaceae; genus Picea; species Picea engelmannii. The sequence continues at coordinate 79,321 of ML779039.1, forward strand.
CCTTTTGTTTGAGTTCAGAATTCTTACATAAATATAGGTAATCAGGATACCATAGAAATTAATTCTTCCATATAAAATTATCTCATGAATTAGGGTCCTCTTGTAGTCATTGAATGATCTTTCATACCTCTTGATATTTCTTCCATTCTATCCTTGCTTCTTCCACCCAATCCAATTTCAGAATAGAAATAACATGTAGTGAACATTTTCTTTCTTCTTCTTTCCTTGAAAGGGAATCTCCCACAAAATTATGTTTTCCTTTTTTGTATACAATTTCAATGTGATAACCTATCATATTTGTAACCCATTTTTGTTTCTCTTCTTAATATAATCATTTCTCCAATAATTAATTCAAACTATCATGGTCTCTTTTTACTTTGAAATGTCTACCTATTAGGTAAGGGCGTTATTTGTTAACTGCATGTAGTATCTCCATAATTTCTTTTTCATTAATGGGTTTGAGTAATTTTTTTTCCTTTAATTTGGTTTCTTTCAAAGGTAAGGGGCATTCCTTCTTGTATTAAAACTCTACCAATTCCATAGCCTAAGGCTTCACAATCAATAATAAATGTTTTTGTGAAGTCAAGTATGACCAGGAAAAGAGTTGTATACATAGCCTTCTTAATTTTTTCAAAATATTTGGTTTCTTCTTGAGTCCAAGAAAATACCTCCTTATTTAATAATTTTGTTAGAGGTGATTCTATTTTACCATAGTTCTTGAAAAATTTGCAGTAAAAACTTGTCAATCTTAAGAACCTCTAAGTTTATTCAAGGGCTTGGGAATTGGTGTTATGGAATAATTCCCTTGTGGATAGGTGAATATTCCCTTGGATTATAGACCCCTAGTACCAAGACAAAAAAATACAAATGGACACTGACATCCCTTTAAATTCAATTTAACTAATCAAGAAGAGAGAGAGTGAGAAAGATTGTGATGCACCTTGCTTCGAAGTTTGTCCTCGCCGTTTCCAATTCGAGTTCAATCTTAAAACTCCTTAGAAGAACTTGACACTTGCAATGCAATGGACAAAAAATGAAAATAAGGAACTAATACTCTACAATATTAGATTAAACAAATCCATCTAGAACAATAGACGCACATATGCAAGAATACACAAGATTGAGGGGAACAAGCCAAGTATATTGATGAGAAATTTAACAATATACTTACAATTATGGATGGTGTTGCATTATCCTCTCCAAGTCCTCCTCTTCCAACCCCTTGCTCAAAATATCCATGATCAGAATGACAATGCTTTTGATGATTTTTTCCTCCTTTGTTCACCATGATCAGAATGACAATTCTTTTGATGATTATTTTCCTCCTTTGTTCACCATGATAATGCCTCCATTTATATCCTTTGAGAGGCCCAACCACCTTGGTTATATTTAGGATTAGTTGAGGATATGGATCCATTAGTTGTGATATCTTCCTTATATGAAGCCTAAGGGTTAGACTCGAGCCAAACTAACTTGAGTAATCCCTAGCTGTCCTAAAAAAAAGGGGGGGGGATTTTCTCCCAATATTTTCTCAACCACTTCGGTGCTCCCTTGGAACCTGACACTAAGAACTACAATGCTCCATGTAATATAGGAAAGGAGCACTAGTGCTCCTTGAATATGAGCTTGGGAGCATTGATCTTCCCAAACATTTGTCAAGATGAGTAATTTGAATAGTAAAACAATTGTTTCGACTATCAAATGATAGGGATTCCTATTATAACATGTTATAGAGGATGTATCAAGAATTTCCATGGTGTCTTTCGCAATGCGACACATGCAAAATGAAAATGCGACACTTATGACACTAGTGACAACATTTTGACATTTGCGACACTTGTAACAATGAGAATATGACATTATCGAAGTGAGGAATTTTGACGTGTAACATATTTCCCCCTAAAGTATGAAGTCAAAATATGAAATATGATGTCTGAAACGCTTTGTAGATTCTTTGAAGCAAGGTTATGGAGTAGGAGAACCTGGTAGAAGCTGTAGACAACCATCAAACAATGTTAATATGTGTTCCATGTTCAAGGCAAGCATACATATGCTCGAAGTATAAGTGACTCAAAGTATGGCCACCAAAAAACACATTGCGGATCCATGATGATATTGACTAAGGGTATAGCCACCAGAGATACAATGTAGATCCATTGTTCTATGACATGAACTGATCATAGCCACAAAAATACACAGTGGAGCTACGAGATGATAAAACATATCCACAGACCAATACAACCTGGATGTATGCAACAACATATGTATCAGTATGCTAAGAAAACTTCCTTCACATCCTGGGCAGAGTGGATGCTCAATCCAGGGTATTTGTCCCAATCCCAATGCAGTACGAATCTATCCATGTGAATAGATGATTTTATCTTGAACATGGTAGAAAACAATTGATTATCGGTCATTGAGGTGAACCGTTAACAAGTGTGAGGGAAATCACCAATGATGTCAATGAATCCCAAGGTATCTAAGTACATTCCAATGAATGTGAATAAATGAGATGAGGTCAAACATTCGTGGAATCATCCAATTAGAGGTCAATGATGTAAACCTATTTTCGGAAGCGAGGAGGCCTGCCATTGAGGCATGCAGGTCCCAAGGTACTAACTGGTTTCTAAGTCTAGTTCTTGGATGATTTGTTGAATTCCATAGGAAAATACTTGTCAAAGGAGGGCATTGATGTATTCCCCATCATCGACATGAAACTGACATAGAAAATTGATGAGATATAGAGAATGAATCATAGACTGGCACAGGTATGAAAACTAGTGATTTTGCAGATGGTTGACTCTTGAGGCAGATACTTCCCTTGAACACTGAGGCATGACATGAGACTTGGTGGCATAAATGCAGAGTGGACCAAAACATAATGCATTGGGTGCTATGACATTCTTTGGATGACTCAAAGGAATGGAAGGAATCATAGGATTGGTCCAATACATAGGTTTAGCAGTTTATCCAAGTGTTTGGTGTGGAGGTTAAAACAAGTTCTGTGTTCAAGGGAGGCTACAAGAACTATTTACAAAATTTCTCAAGAAACTTCACCTACTTCCTTCAATTTTCCCCCCATCCAGATAGATGAGTACCTATTTTTTATTTAATGAGCTTGAGGAGGATAACACATGCTCAATATAAATCACCTTCAGTAAGTTCCTCTTCCTTTGTTTAATGAACTGGAATAAGTAAGGGTTCATTCCTAGATGGGTCCTTCAATGTGTAATTTAGCGAGTCCAGAGGAGGAAAACTCGGTGGTTTTTCATGTTTAGAGAGTCTGAAAAGAAATTCAAGTCAACTATAGGGTTGTCCTTTTTCCTATTTTTTAGTCCGTGGGGTCCGAAAAAGAGATAAAATATTACTCTGAAGATGCCCTTTCCAACCTTTTAACAAGTGTGAAAGGAAGCAATATCACTAGACAATCTTTCATGTTTAGAGAGTCTAAAAAGCACTTAAAGACGACTCCAGGGGGTTCCTTTTTTGTGTATCCTTTCCAAGTCCAAAAAATTGATAAAAGTATACTCGGTTACATTCTCATGTATTCGTGAGTGTGAAAAATAAAAAATATTATTCTCGTTAGTGTTACAAGGTTACCAAAAGACCCTACTTGAAATACTGTAAAAACATATTATTCTAGATATAAAACATTAGCAATTTCTCTAAAAGATGATTAAAAACCCAAAAAATGACTTTATAATAAGGAAAAAATATCGAAATGAACCTATCAAATATAAAAATAGGTTGAAATCTCATTTTACCATTCTCCTCTATATTTTGGATTTTTAACCTCTTTGGAGCATTTTTCGAGCGACGATTGTGGGAGCTACGAGTGATCTTTTAAAAATTCGTCTAGACCAAGTTAGTCATTTTTTCCTCCTCATCCTTTTTCATGTTTTTTACTACATTTTAACATTTGCTTTGAGAGTTATAGGCTCCTTAGGAAGCCCTAGAGCAGTGAACTAGATCGATGCTCCCTCAAGGCACTGAGGGGAGTGTCAACTAAGATTTCAGCATGTTGGTGCATATGTCTAGGGTGCGCTAGCACCGTATAGGCTTCTTTGAGGCAGCGCTAGGCACATAACTCAATTTTTTTTTTGACTTTTTGGCTAAATAGAGGAATTTTGTTTTCCATAAGAGTTTGACTAATGATGATTAAATGTTGTAATTGCATATTTCATCTATAGCTAGCCATGATAGAGTGGAAGGAGCGTGAGAATGAGTTTGATGATATTGTCTCTCTCCAAGAACCTCAAGTGAGTGAGACCTTGCAAAACTATGGTTTTCTCAAATACTTCAAGCTTCAAAACATGAGAAAAGAAGTACTTCTACTTGAGTATTTGATTGGTCTATGGGACGATGCTAAGCAAGTGTTTCGAATTGGACCGCACATACTTGAAATCGAACTAGATGACATATGTTTTCTTACAGGGCTCTCAAGGAGAGGGGAACCCATACTCTTGTCTAGACACCAAGCTACTTTGCACCCGACCAAGGCATACGTTGTCGAGCATTGCATACCAGGGTCACGGTTGGTGGGAGGATGGATTGTGATAAAGGATGTGAGAGATTTATCACTTCAATCCATTTTATTTTCCATCACCAAGTTGGCAGGGAGAATCAATGCTCACTTGGATTCTAAATCATATATCTCTTATGCCATACAATGTTTAGAACCAATATTATTCAATTGGAGTGTTGGGTTGCTTAGTAATTTCAAAGAACAAATATCCAAATCTAGGACCCATAGACATAAATAGTTCAAATACAGTTCCTTTTTGGTTGTATTTTTCTTAGAGAGGGTCCCCCAGATGCAGCGACAAATTGCATTGATAGAAAATCCCACGATCGAGCGTCGTATGGAGAGGTGGACCAGCCTTTCCCCCAAGTTGGGGAATGAGCCCTCAACTTTCAGATTCATTGTTGACTTCTTCACATGGTGGAGAAGGAAGTTAGTGGTTATTGAGAAATTCCCCTATTCTAAGGTAGAGTTTAGAGGTAGCACAAAATTGGTACTTCCTGAGGGAATCCAATGGGATGCATCATGTATGAAACATAACCTTGAAACACACATTTTGTTTTGTTTTTTATATTATATGTTTTTGGTTGAACAACGAGGAATCTAAACTATTTTTTTTTCATCATTATGAAAGAGGTGCATCACGTCCAGCAGAGATGCTGACATTAGGGTGTCGTGAAGATGCATAGGAAGTAGTTGAGAATAATGTCACAGCAAGAGGGATTTGATAGGTAGAGAGGAACCTCTGGGGTTTGACTATGGGTGTCCCACCCCTCAGGAGGAAATATGTGCCTCTGCACTTTTAATGACATACAGTTGGGGTTTCTAAACTCCTCAACAATTTTCTTCGTCGAGTGACACGAGAAGTAGTGTGTTATGCATATCATAATGTGATACAAGAGGATGATTAGGGTCCTCAGTTGATTTTTTGTAGTCCTTGTGATGATATTATGGGCATGAAGGCCCAAGTTTTTTTCCTTGTTATGTACGTTTTCATGATGTGCTTTAAAAAACTTTTTCTATCATATATATATATATATATATATATATATATATATACAGTTTCGCGGCTACCTGTGTTGTTTTTTATGTGATGTTTTTGTGTACATATGATTTATGTTTCAAAATTTTTATCTATGCGCAAGATACCAATCCATTATGTAATTAGATAACGAAATTGAAGTTATATTGAGTTCTCTCGATATGTGTTTGTATTGTAGAAATTCAAATGATCTTTCGAGACGACGAACCCTTATATGGAGATGTAGTAATATTGAGTTGTGAAAAACGTACTCATGATTAAGTTGACATACCACGAGTTGATAATATAGGTTGATAATCAATTGATTTATATCTAGAGAGGAGGCTTCGGTTAAAATTCCGACGACGACATGATATTCTTCCACGTTATTGGTCATAGATCTGAGGAAAATTCCTCCTGAACTCACCAACTCGCTAGAGTGGTAGATGATCCAAGTTGCAGAAGTGATGTTCTAGGTGTGTCGACTAGCGCCATCTGCAAACCTGAAATAGATGGGAAAGGATGATGTCATATGCACATTCAATCACAAATAAAAGTATAAGTTGTTGAGACAAAACTTGTGCATGCAAAAGAAAATACACACCAAGTCAAGAGTATATAGTACAAAAATGTACAAAGAACACATGCGAGATATTCTATGCATATTACTTCTTGAGGTAAAGATAATTTTGGGGCTCACTGAGAGATATTCCATCATAGTCTACTAACTCATAGGCGCCTCTATGTAGCACATAGTTTATGATATAAGGCCCATGCCACATGGGTTCTAACTTTCCTTCCCCCATCTTGTCACAATATTGATCATAGACTAGGACTAATTCTCCTTCTGCAAAAGCATGAGGTTGGACGTATTTATCCTATTGATTTTTTATGAATTTTTTATACCTCTCATTGATGAGAGAAACATCACGACGATTTTTTTCCAACTGGGTTAAATATAGGAATCGTTCCTCTTCAACAGAAGTGTGAGGTAGGAGTTCTACGACAAGTTTCATTAAAGGGATTTCACATTCAATTGGTAACACAACTTCTATGTCGTATACCAAATGGAATGGCATGAAACCAATTGCAATTTTTACTAAAGTTTGATAAGCCCAGAGTGCGGAGAAGAGATGCAAGTGCCAATAGGTTTTGTTTTCTCCCACCATGCATTGGAGCATGGTATTCAGGACTTTGTTGATGACTTCAACTTATCCATTCGCCTGAGGATAGTAAGGGGATGAGTTTTCATGGTGAAAACCTAGCTTGGTGCGCAATTCACTCATCAAATGGTTCTAAAAATGTGATCCATGATTAGTCACAATATCTTGCGGGACACCAAATCGAGTGATGATGTGGTTAAAAACAAAGAGTGTTGCTGATCCAGATGGATCTCGGTGGGCATCCACATTTTCCACTGAATCACCATTTTGAGCCAGTGGTTTTGATAAACCATGATATTCACCCTTTTGATGGGGAAGGGAATGTAATGTCATGTTCATTTTTTAATTATAGACATCCTATAATGATTTTGTACTAGTCTTATGTACATTCCTACGACATAGCATTAATGCACTAGATCCCATTAGAACTCTGTAGTTAAGTGTGCTCATGCTATAGTAGTACTGGGATGGGTGATCACCCCGAAAGTCCTAGTTTTTAACATGGCTATGGAATTTTATGAACTCAGTCCAATTTATTTGTTGACCCTTGACCAAGTTTTGAGGATTCTTGGTCATGTTTGACCTATTTTTGGGACTTCGACAGGCTGTTGAAGGCGGAGCACAAGACGAAGTGGAGATCACGGGATCTCGGCCCCTCTTTAGGGATTTTTGGGTTTTGGGGCTATGTAACGGGTATGGGAATGTCGGCCCATGGGTCTTACCCATGTTTAGGTCCTTTTTGTCATGTATAAATAAGTAGATAGGTGATGTAATAAGTAGACCTAGTATACCAATGGTTGAGTGCTAGTACTGGCTATGTGCAAGAATATGTGATTAAGACTTGGATAGCTAAGTGCAAGTCATTTGTAGTGCTTTGTGCGTAGACTGTGTGAGGCTCTGTGCCTAGATCTACTTGGGGAAGGAGGATTTGGTGAAGTGTGCGCATATCTCTTGTCCTATGCAGAGTAGTGTTCTGATGATTTGTGCCTGTAAGATGCTTGACAGAGATAATAAGCAAGAAGAAGAGTTGGTGGATGTAGCCCCAGGGTGGGGGTGAACCATGTATATCCTGTGTTTTGAATGCTTTGTGCTTTATGGTTTCTCCCTTGTTTATATGATTGAATTCTTAGTGCGATGTTAGATGATAGATGAATCTGATATGATAGTTTAGTGCTGAATAATGTGAATGAATGTCAGATATGATCTCTATGTGTGTTCTTCGTTCTTAAATCTATTGGATCTATGTGAATAATGCGTTGATCTGTTGTTAAGGTTTAGCTCCGTTGTGAACTGAATCTTAATACTAATGGACTATAATAACTAAATTCTTTGTTAAGGTGTTACAATCACAGATATGTGTCTCAGCTAAGGTTGCAGACATCTGAGTCCTGCAACCACACCTGCCTCTACCTCGGGTGAGACTTCATATGCTTTGCAGGTGTTGCCGAAAGGGCCGGTAGTTAGGGTTTTGTTGGTGTGCTATTGTAGCATTGAACCCTGGGTCTGCCCCTATGCCAACAAATGGTTCTATTGTCAGGACCTAAAACTGTGATTTCTGGGAACCAAGGAAGAAGAAGCTTTGTACGAAGATCTAACCTGAAACTGTGATTACTGGGAACTGAGGAAGAAGAAGCTTTGTGTGAAGATCTGACCTGAAACTGTGATTACTGGGAATTGAGGAAGAAGAATCTTTGTGTGAATATTTGACCTGAAACTATGAAAGCTCTATGTGTAGATCTGTTGCCCTGGTGCATAGTACTCTACTTGGATTTTGAAGCTTTGTGCTAAGAAGAGAAGTCTGATATGAACAAAAGAGGTAAGATCTGAACGATTTTTTTCTTTGATTGAGGTAAGAATAGTGAAAAGATTTAGATCTAGAAGCTTTGTGCTCTGTCGAATTAAGATAAGTGGGAATTTTTGTTTCAAGAATATGGATCTAGGAAGTTTGATAAATTTTGTTGTAGCCTAAAAACTAGGGCACAACTAGATGAAAGAAGATTTGATATGAGTAGATTTGATAAGAATAATGAAAGGTATGTCATTCCTATGCATAGAAAGAATGTTTGGACTAACAAATGGATGCAGGATCCTAGAAAGAATTTTTTGCAGGTTATCTACCATGATCCTAGTGCGCAGTACAGGAAAGGATGGTGTCATTTAAGAGAAAGAGAGGGTTAACACTTTGTTATAGTTGTAGAAGACCGGGATATCTTGCTAAGGATTGTCCTGGTAGAAGATCTAGTTGTCTTTGTTGTAAAGCTATGGATCATGAAGTTTTGGATTGCCCTAGATTGATTTCTAAGCTTGAAAGAATGAACATGAGACAAGAAGACCATGAGAAAGGTCAAGAAACTGAGACCATGATAGAACCTCATAAAGAATCAGAGACTGTATTGATGCAAATGAAAGAAACCCTGAATGACCACCGAGATACTAATATATCAAAGATATTAAAAGAGAAAGAGAAAATAGAAGTAAGAATAGGAGACTTTAACATTGATTGTACTCTGGATGAAGAAACACTGGTGAATATAATGCCAGAAAGAACTTGGGAAATTTTAGGAAATCCTGTTATGATTCCTTCATTGCGAGGAATAGGATTATTTAGAGGAAAGATGATAACCCTATGTGGAAGACTTACCCAGATATCTATGAGTGCTCATGGAACTTCAACAGAAGAAGATTTTGAGGTTGTTAAATTTGTTGAGAATAGCACCCCATTCGCTATATTACTAGGAAAACCTTGGATTAAAAGGGATCAGTCCAGAAAGAAAGAAGAAGAATTCTTAGACCAGAAAAAGAAAGAATTAAAAGATTTCATGACTAGGAGGATCACACACTTAAGAACAAGAGAACATATTGAAGCTATTTAGGACCATGAATGTCAAAGTTGAAAGAAAACAAGAAGACTCATAGAAGACTAAAACACCTACCCCTGATAAAGAAGAAGTATTTCCCTTGAATCCCAGGAAAGAATCTCAACAATGCAAAGTTACTATGCCAAAAGGAGATAAGAATCAAAATGGAAAGAGGAATACTGAGACAAAGCTCATTGGAAATAAAGCTATATAACGAAGAAAAAAGAGATCAAAGATTGAAAAGTTACAGAAGGTTCCAGAGGGAACTTCGCAGAAGGAAAATTTACAAAACTGGAACTTCATCGAGATATCAAAATAGTGTCACATGGGAGATGTTAGAAGGTGTGACCTTATTGAACATTAAGCCATTTGAGCTTCTTACTGCGAATTTTGCCATGCTTTAGTACTCAAGCGACATGGGAAAACAGTGGCAGTCGAACGCAATTTTTCATACATACTATCTCTAGCTAAAGAGGGATATTGAAGTTGAACCTCACATGACTCTGAACACCCTACAACGGTTCCAACCCCTCATGAAGTTCCACGTAGATCATCACTTCATCTATATTACTGCATGAGAATACAAGCATAAGGAGGAGCTTCAGTCGTGCTACAAGCTCACAGAACAAGACCTCGAGGAGATAACTAAGGACTGGTTAGCAGACTTCCTTATCCCCGCTGACCCTACAAAGATATTTGATCACGAACTTGACAACCCAAAGGCTGCTCAAAAATAAAATGACACACCTAGAACCAGTGGAAGGAAGAATAACAGAGACATCCAAGACTTAAGAAGTGCCTCAGAAAATACTGCTTCAGTTTCACCTGGCCGAGGGGGTGATGATGAAGTAGAAGAGATAAATGGAAAAGAAGATGAGCATAAGCAAGGGGAAGTAACACCGCCTAGATATGAGGTTTATCCCTTGAATAAGAGGAAGGTTTATCCCCTGAAACCCTCTTATCTAAAGAAATCCAGAGCCACCTTAACTAAGATGCATACTATGCTCACTATTGATGACTTTGACTTCATCATCGCAGTTGTAAACGATGCCTCACAAGAAATCTTACAGAAACAGGAAGCCAAGCAAGAGGAGATGTACGACAGAATTGAGGTTGAACTCTGAGGGGTACAATGGGCCCTTTAGTCCATTCATGAGGGGTACAATGGGCCCTTTAGTCCATTCATGAGGGGTACAATGGGCCCTTTAGTCCATTCATGTAGTGTCCATTGCACCCCTACCATTGGGAGAACCAGAGTTGGGAGATGAGCCAACCCAACTCTACCGACTAGCTGATGCTACTGAAGCTCACCTTTGTCGCACACAGGAAGAAATAGAATAAGCCACCCAGGCCTTGAAGCAAGTGCAAGAAGTACTCGTAGAACAACACTAAGTTGTGGAGAAAGATAAGGTTGTTCTCCAGACAAAGTTTGAAGAGGAGAAAGCATAGGTTCAACAAGAAAAAGAATAGTTGCTCGCAGAGCAACTCGAAGTGAAAGAAGAAGTCAACAGAGAAATTTTCTCTGTGATAGGCTTAGAGACAAAGGCAGAAGACCACATCGAGCATCAAGTAGATCATCTTGCAGAAGCTATCTAGTAGCTACAACAAAGAATAGTAGACTTAGAGATCTGCATAGTGCCTGACACTCTGCAGGATGTGAGGGATCAAAGAGAAGCAACTACCCGTAGCGCAGTTGAGAGAATAAAGTCCCTTGCCATGGAATGTAAGAAAATAATTGATCATAATGCCCAGACATATGAGCGACTCAATGAGAATCCAGAAATGAAGGCACTAGAGGCACAGCTCCAAGAGGTGAAGCAACAAGAAGAAACACTATAGGTGCAGTTGAAGCTCCTGTCAGATGTTGAAAGGATGAAACGATCCCAAGAGAAGTGCACTACTCAACAGCAGGTCCACACCATTCAGAGAAAATTCATGGAAGTGACTCAAAGACTCCAACCTGTATAGGATTAGGCTTACCAACTATTCGTAGAGATCGAAGGTCGAGGAGTAGAGCTAGAGCAAGTTGTCACTACAGCTGAACAATGCTTAGAGGGACCTGTCAACGAAGCATACATCTAAGAGTTCGTTGAGTAGGAGGCCATGGCACAACTACAAGTTGAATAAGCTTGAGCCAAGATCGAGGCTTTTGAGGTAGAATTACCCAAATCAGAGTGACTCGAGATGATTCACAGGTGAGTGTTGGGGGCTTGTTGTCCCTTGATCAAGTTTTGAGGATTCTTGGTCATGTTTGACCTATTTTTGGGACTTCGATAGGATTTCTAAGGAATATCGCAAGACGAAGTGGAGATCGCGAGATATCGTCCCCTCTTTAGATATTTTTTGATTTTTGGGCTATGTAATGGGTATGGGAATGTCAACCCATGGGTCTTACCCATGTTTAGGCCCTTTTTGCAATGTATAAATAAGTAGCTAGGTGATGTAAGAAGTAGACCTAGTAGACCGATGGATGAGTTCTAGTACTGGCTATGTGCAAGAATATGTGATTAAGACTTGCAGAGATAATTGCAAGTCATCTGTAGTGCTTTGTGCGCAGACTATGTGAGGCTATGTGCCTAGATCTACTTGGGGAAGGAGGATCTGGCGAAGTGTGTGTAGATCTCTTTTCCTATGCAGAGTAGTGTTCCGATGATTTGTGCCTGTAAGACACTTGACAGAGATAATAAGAAATAAGAAGAGTTGGTGGTCATAGCCCCAGGGTGGGGGTGAACCACATATATCATGTGTTGTGAATGCTTTGTGCTTTATGGTTGATCCCTTGTTTATATGATTGAATTCTTAGTGCGATGTTAGATGATAGATGAATTTGACATGAATTAGATGTTAGATGATAGATGAATGCTTAGTGCTGAATAATGTGAATGAATGCTAGATATGATCTCTATGTGTGTTCTTCGTGCTTAAATTTGTTGTTAGGGTTTAGCTGTGCTATGAACTAAAGCTTAATACTAATGGACTATAGTAACTAAGTGTTATGTTAAGGTGTTACAATCATAGATCTGTGTCCCAACTAAAGTTTTAGATGTCCGATTCCTACAACCACCCCTGCCTCTACCTTGGGTGAGACTTCATCTGCTTCGGAGGTGTTGCCAACAGGGTCAGTAGTTAGGGTTTTGTTGGTGCACTATCGTAGCGTTAAACCCTAGGTCTTCCTCTATGCCAACATTATCCAACATGCATCATGGGAATTGTTCTCCTCTCACTCTCTCATATATAATTGAGGTGAAGGAGGCCCTTTAAGCATGCAATGGAGTGTGATGTAAATATTTTTTTGAATGAAGCGTAGACAGCATCTCTTTATTTTTAGAGATAGACTGCCCCATTCTGCCAGTTTGTGTTCTACAATGTTTTTCTCTCTTGTTCATTAATAGAATTTTGTTTTCACTATATTTTTGTGTTCTATGCATTATCTATGTGTATTTCCTTGTTATATATCGGTTATATTCTTGTCTTCATGTTGTTCTTAAAATAATATGGATCAGTGGTATCAGAGCAGTCTGCTCCTTGTCATTTCTCAGAGCAGGTCCCTGATGAGGTCGGGGTATAGATATTTGGGTCTCGAGCTAGTTTTTCTTGAGGACAACCACTCTCACTAGCCCAAGAGACACCCCATGGTGGAAGAAATAAGAGACGACGTGAAGACAAGAATATAAATGATCCTTTTAATACATTTCTCAAGGAAGCCCTCATGCGACAAAGGAATGGGATGATGGACAACTTTGCTCATATCCTTCGAAGAATACCGATGGCAGCAGTTGAGGCATCTTCGACAAGAAACCATTTAAAAAGTGTGATGCCCTTAAAGGTACAAGTAAATTTTTATATCCCCTTATTTTAAGGCTAGATAGATGCATATGCTTTAGAAAAATGGTTGAATCTACTAGAAGCTTATTACTCTGTCCAAAAAAAAATCGATAGTGAAAAGATCACCTTCACACTCCTTAAATCCCTTCCCTATGTTAGAGCTTGGTGGGAAGGTTATGGGGAGAGGTACACCATTGATGAATCTACACTATTTGGGAGAGAACCCACTTGGGCGGCCTTTGTAGATGCCCTAAAGGAGGAGTTCTACCCTGTCGGAAACTATGATGATCAATACATGAGATGGACAACTCTGCGGAGAAAAAGAGACCAGATGGTGCAAGATTACACCAACATCTTTCATACCTTGTGCTCAAAGATGGGTATCAAAGACTCCGAGCAGAACCTAGTTTTGAGGTACCACAATGGTATACACAGGTACATCCAAATAGAGATGGATTTTCTAGACATCTCCTCACTGGGAGCCACTTACCGATATGTAGTCAAAATTGAGTAGAAATTCAAGAAACAAAGAAAGTGGGAGAAGCATAGATAGAGAAAGGAAGGCCAACCTCAAGAGAGCCAGTCCCAGATGTAGGAAAAGAAGGGTAATGGGAATTCTAAAAAAGACACCGGAAAGTGGTTTGCGTTCCACAACAACCCTTGGCACAACACTGATGAATGTGACTCAATACAATGATTGGTGGTTGAGATCAAAGACAAAGAGACAAACCATGACTTGGACCCTGATTCAGAAAATAATAAAAGGAGAAAGATCATTGATGCGGAACCCACTGCTATTGTCACACCTGCAACAATCCAACCAGAAGAGGATCTTGAGTAGAGGGAGAGATTATTCCATTCACAGATGTGGGTGAAGAGGACCCCACTACATTTTATTTTTGATAGAGGAAGCCAAAAAAAAATCATATTAGCAGAGGTTCTCAAGCAGTTGGATTTTCCAACAACACCACACCCGCAACCATACAACATCGGGTAGCTTTGCCAAGGTCAAGATCTTCATGTCAACCAACAGTTTCACCTGTCCTATGACATCAATCCCTTCAAGGATGAGGTATTGAGTGATGTTTCCCCAAAGGAATTATGTGATGATATATTAGGCTAGCCATATATGTGGAGGCATCATGCTATTTATGAGTCTCAACCCCGTAGTGTGGTTGTTACTCTAAAGGGTCTGCCATACAACATACCAGAGGTAGTTCCGACTATTATCCCACCAATACAATGCCACAAAGTAATCTCTCATACTGAAAAGTTTATCCTCATCAAAATATGATTAAAAGGTGAATAGAAGGACAATACAACCATTGCAACCTCATCCCAAGACCTTTCTATCCAATAGAAGCAGATCGACAAGATTGTAGAAGAGTCCCAAGATGCTCTTGTTGCACCTATGAGGGTTCCTCCACATTGCCCAGTCAAGCAAGGTTATAATAGAACCATGCATACTCTTCATATTGAATCTTCACCGACAGAGTCCTCCCACACTTAGGTATATCATGCAACTATATTGGTTGAATAGATCCAACCCCTCCAACAACAGGTTCATGACAGCCCTCAACAAGCTAAGTAGAACAACTTCTTCAACAAAGAAAGCATCACACCAAGCTTTAGATTTAGCAGAAGTCTCCCCATCTCCCATGGGAACTTGACGCAATGGGGACCATTGCTTCGTAAGGGGGGAGAAATGATCCAAATGGATCTCAGTGGCCATCCACCTTTTCCACTGAATCACCATTTTGAGCCTGTGGTTTTGATAAACCGTGATATTCACCCTTTTGATGGGGAATGGAATGTAATGTCATCTTCATTTTTTAATTATAGACATCATGTAATGATTTCCTAGTGGTCTTATGTACATCCCTACAACATAGAATTAATGCATCGGATCCCATTAGAACTTCGTAGTTAAGCGCGCTTAGGCTAGAGTAGTACTAGGATGGGTGATCACCTAGGAAGTCCTAGTGTTTTACATGGCTATGGAATTTTATAAACTTAGATCAATTTATCCCACATGCATCATGGGAATTGTTCTCCTCTCACTCTCTCATATATAATTGAGGTGAAGGAGGCCCTTTAAGCATGAAATGGAGTATGATGTAAAGCTTGTTGCAAAAGAAGAGTAGACAACATCTCTTTATTTTCAGAGATAGGTTGCCCCATTATGCCAGTTTGTGTTCTACAATGTTTTTCTCTCTTGTTCATTAATATAAGTTGGTTTTCACTATATTTTTGTGTTCTCTGCATTATATCTGTGTATTTACTTGTTATATATTGGTTATATTATTATCTTCATGTTGTTATTAAAATAATCTAGATCAGTTGTAGTGTGACCATCGTTAAGAAATGTAGGCATAACCTTAGCCCATTTAGTGAAGTAATCAACGACAATGATGATATAACTGTGTCCCTTGGCTGAGCTAGGCTTACATTGCATAAAATTGATGCCCTATTTTGTAAAGGGGCCGACAACGACAATGGGATGTAGTGGAGTGGGGTGGGTATGTGATTTCTTCTGAAAGATTTGATAGGGTGGGAATTTTTAACGGCCTCAATGCAATATTTGAATATAGAAGGCCAAAAATAACCAACACGTAGGATTTTCTGGGTTGTATCCATCCTAGAAAGATGATCGCCACAAGCTCCAAGGTGATAGTTATTTAACACTCATTCAGCCTCATCATGGGTTAAACAACGTTGTAGGATATAATCAATGCCACGATGGTACAATGTGTCGTCGATGATGAGGTAGTGTTTGGAGTGGTGTCAAATGTGACGTTGTTCATCACGTGAAATGTTCCGCTGAAAACGTTGGGTTTGGAGATAGAGAATAATATCTCTGTACCAAGGATCAGATGTACTAATGAGGAAAATGGATTCATTAGGAAGAGAATCACTGGGTTGAATATCCTCATCAGTATAGGGAAGATCACAAATCAATTCCACAAAAACCAATGATTTCTTATATTTTGATTTGGCAAATTCAAGATTGAATTCCTCGAGAATAACAATCCATTTCGAATATTTTCCCCCAAGTAATTTTAAAATGAGAGAGACTTTCCTCTTATTTATACTTTCATGTAGCTTCCTCAAGGGGTTACCTTTTAATCATCTTAACCCACTTTCCTTATTTTAAGGTTAACCCACTTCTAACCACTTGTCCACTTAGTAATTTCTCCATTAACTTTATTATTTAAATAATTTATTTTGTATCCACTTTGACTTATAGAACACTCATCAATTCACTTTATTATTTAAATTATATTATAACAATCTTAACCCACTTTCCTTATTTTAGGGCTAACCCACTTCTAACCACTTGTCCACTTAGTAATTTCTTCTGTATCCACTTTGACTTATAGTACACTCATCACTTCACTTTATTATTTAAATAAATTCTTCTTTGCAACCATTTTGACTGCTTTGACCTTTTGGGGCTTCTAGATGACTCATGAGGGTTCTCCAACTTCACATGGCCATAACTCCCTAACCGTGAGGAGTTATGTGACACTCCACATACCACTGGAAATGGAATGACATGTACTATCCATATAGAATAGTATTTCCTACAAATATATCAAAACTCACCATTATCCATTTAACAAACTTGGGTCCATTACCCAAACCTTTGTGCTACCAAAATTTGCTACCAGAATTTCTTCAAGGGTTGACACCAATGAAAACCAACCCAATTAATCAACAAATAGAACCATTTTTTGGCTACCACTCCCTCTTCCTACTTC
>ML779039.1:114027-142313 GCA_009831015.1 Picea engelmannii
GTATGTTGCTGCTACAGAGGCTAGTAAAGAGATGATTTGGTTACAAAGGTTTATGGAGGAATTGGGAAAGAAGCAGGAGAACAACAGGTTGTACTATGACAGTCAGAGTGCCATTCACCTTGCAAAGAAATCAGCCTTCCATTCGAAGACTAAGCATATACATTTGAGGTACCACTTCATACGATCCACCTTGGAAGATGGAAAATTGAAGCTGGAAAAAATACACTCTAGCCAGAATCCTACAAACATGTTAACAAAGGGAGTAACCAGGGAGAAAATGAATTCTTTCTCAGTTTCAGTTGGTCTTCCAGAATGAAGATGAAGATGAGAAATTTTCCAGGTCCAAGAAGGTTCAGAGTCCAGCATATATAGCAGCGGTGGAGTTGTTGAGATCAGTCTCCAAGTGGGAGATTGTTGGTTGTGGAGATTGATTATCTTCCTGATTTAGAGGTCTTTTACTTTCAGTCATGTTTATACCCCGATGGGGGTTCAGGGGTGAAGCCCCCGAAGCAAAAATTGCCTTGTAAAAGTATATTGTAATTTCATTGTAAATCTGGACCGTTCATTATAAGGTCATAGATCTAACTATAGAGATTATGTTAGGGTTTTTTGCCCTAGAAGGAAACCCTCTTTTATGAGGGAAATGTATTGTGGCTATGTATGTTGGCGAGTATTGTATTCTGAGAGAAGAGACTGTGAGATAAAGAAGAGGAAGTTACAACGGGTTTTGTTGTAGGTTGTATCCCTTCATTTTGCTGGATAATAATAAAGAAAGGACCTGGCAATTTCTCTGGTGGACGTAGCCCACACTGGATGAACCATGTAAATCTATGTCTCTCTTGTATTGTGTATCTTCTGTGTTTTATTTCCGCATTTGTTTTATTTTATTGCTCCGCGGTCCTATTTTTCTAACACTTTAGATATCACGCAGTTACAACAAGTTAACAAAAACATTATGTGCACTATAGGTTTCTGGTTAGACAATATTGTTGCAGGGTTTATCATCAAATTTGCAGTAGATACCGTGAAGTCTTACAATGCTACAGAGAAGGATTTTCTAAAAGGAGCCAGATTTAGGTATATCATATCGATGTATACTTCAATCAATATTTTATTGTATAACAACAGTTTGATGACCATGGAATCATACGAGTAAACTTTCTTGCATGCATGGGAGGAGGGGGGAAGCACTGACACGAGTTTGAGAAATGGAGGAAGAGATGGATAAGGAAAATAAGAAGGAGGCCATGGACCCAATCATGATGGAAGAAGACTAGATAAAGTACATAATGGTAACAATTGGAAAGATGCACATGGGAGAATCCTACCAATATAATATGAATAATAAGAAAAGAGCCATAGTTGATAGATAGTGTTGGCACAGGAGCAGACCTAGGGTTCAATATTACAACAACACATCAACAAAACCCTAACTACCGGCCCTTTCGAAAACACCTACGAAGCAGATGAAGTCACACTCGAGGTAGAGGTAGGGGTGGTTGCAAGACTCAGGTGTCTTCAACCTTAGCTAGGACACAGATCTATGATTACACACTTAACAAAGCACTTAGAATCAATAGTTCACCTAGAATTAACCCTTATCTCACTCTGCAGATAACACAAAGCATTGCAGTATATACTTAGATCTAAGATGATTCAACACTTAACAGCATACAACAGACCGGATCTGGTATACCAAGCATTTAGCAACTTCGCACACATCAAATATATCATCTATACACATCTAATAAGCACAAAGCATAAGTAAATCTATCTAAACATGTCATAGCACTTAGCAAGAGAGGGAAAACATATTAACAACACAAAGTATGACACATAGATTTACGTGGTTCACCCCCACCCTAGGGCTACATCCACCAACTCTTCTTCTCTATTATTTCCAGCCAATCAGTTACAAGCACATAGCCTCAAAACATACTTCACATAGGACAGGAGATCTACGTAGCTCGCTAGATCATCCTTCCCCGAGTAGCTCTAAGCATAAAACCTTCTTACAATCTGTGCACTCAACACTTACACTACTTGCACTCAACTCTGCAATTATATCACATAGATCAACTCTTAGCACTAAGCCACTTCTCAAGTGTCCTCCAAAAAGGGGTCTCTTCTTACATAGCCTAGACTTCTACTTATAAATTACAAAAAGGGGCCTAAACATGGGTAAACCCATGGGCCGACATCCTGGTCCCGTTACATTATCCCCCAAAACCCAAAAAGGACCCAAAAAGGGGGTCTAGCTTCCATGATCTTTGATTCTCCTTGCGCTCCATCTTTGATAGGTTGTCAAAGTCCTAAAAATGGTCAAATATGACCAAGTGTTCCTCAAAAATTGTTCAAGGGCCAACAGGCCCCCAACACTCACCTGTGACTCGTCCCGAGTCACTCAGGTCTGGGTAACTTTGCCTCAAAGGTCTCAATCTTGGCTTGAGCTGCTTCGACTTGTCTCTGTGCTACTGCTTCTTTCTCTGTGAATTCTTGAATAACTACTTTGCTGATAGGTCCTTCCAGTTGTTTCTCGACTTAACAACTACTTGTTTTAGTACTATTCCTTGGCCTTCAATTTCTTCAAACAGTAGATAGGTCGGCTCCTGGCTCGACTGGAGTTTCTGGGTGACTTCCATCACTTTGTTCTATGTGGTAAGAATGAGTTGTTGGGTGGTGCATTGTTCTTGGGATCTCTTCATCCTCTCGATGGGTGACAGGAGCTTTAGTTGTGCTTGTACTGTATCTGCGTGCTTCTTTGCTTTCTAGAGTTGGGACTCCAATTTCTTCAACTCTGGGTCTTCAGATAGTTGTTCATATATCTACGCACTTCTTCTACTTAACTGTTTTCATTCTGCAGCAAGTGTTTTAATCCTCTCAACTGCGCTCTGAGCATTCAATTCTCACTGGTCGCACACTTCTTGCAGGATACTTGGTATAGTTTGAAGCTCTAATTCCATGACCCTTTGTTGAAGCTGTAAAATAACTTCAGCAAGCTTCATCACTTGACGTTCGAAGGGTTCTTCTCTCTTTTTTTCTAAGCCAGTGATGGAGCAGAATGCTTAGTTAACACTTCTTCCATCCTAATCTTCTTCGCGAGCAGTTACTCTTTCTCCTTTTGGATCTTCTCTCTATCTTCTTCAAATTTTGCTTGGAGAGCATCCTTCTCTTGTTGCGTAGCTTGACGTTGTTCTATGAGTTCCTCTTGTACTTTATTTAAGGCCTGAGTAACCTGCACTTTTTCTTCCTATGTCTGTCGAAGACATACTTCAACTGTATCAACAATCTTGTGGAGTTGAAGTGATTCTTCTCCCACTTGTGTTGTTCCTTCTAGTAGAGGCGCAGTAGAGATTGTGCGGCTAGACTAGAGTGCCTGCTACACTTCTTGGAGCCCAATTTCAATCCTATTATATATCTTCTCCTACTTTGCTTCCTACTTTTCTATTATCTCTTATATAGCTTCATTCATAGTTGCAAGGAGGAAACTGAAGTCATCCAGAGTGAGCGTGATCTGCATCTTAGTTATGGTTTATTTGGATTTTTTCTAGGAGGGAGACTTTGGAGGTGACCCTTTTCTCTTCTTTATAACTTTGACTTCATCTTTCGGTCTCTGTTTGACTTCCTCTAGATCTTTGCCATTACCTCCTTGATCTAGTGTGGTGGAAGCCATCCTTACAGATATGTTATCTACATCCTAAACCTCTTCAAGCTTCTTTGTCTTCTTTGTCCTACTGCGCCCAGGTGTGTCTTGTGCAGCTTATGGGCTATTGAAATCTGAAATGTCTGCTAGATCTGTTGCAACAAGGAGGTTCGCTGACCATTCCTTGGTGATCTCTTCTAGGTCTTCTTCTGTCATCTTATAATAGGATTGAAATTGTTCCTAGTTCTCATCAGTGTGTGGATTTAAGTATACAAAGTGGTGGTCCACGCTGAACTTTATTAGAGATCGTAACCTTTCTAAATTGTTCGGGGTTATGTGAGGTTCACCCCCTATGGCTGCTTTCAATTGGTTATAATATGTGTGGAAAATGGCATTCGATTTCCATTGCTCGTTCATGTCGGTCAAGTACCATAATGTACTAAACTTTGTGGCTAGTGGCTCAAAGGGGTCGAGGTTTGGGAAGGTTGTGCCTTCCAGTAGCTCCCATGCAAAAAAATCGATCAGTATTAGAAGCCAGCTAAAATGGAATTCATGTCCCTGATCCTGGGCTTCTCTACAGTCAATATCTAGTTGGTTTACCAGGTACTTCACCCAGTTCATCTGTAGTCCCTCTGCGCATTTTCCTACAAGGTTAACTACGAAGCCTGATACTTGTGTAGATCGATTCTTATGTACCAGCTTTCCTGTGATCAGTTGACATGCCAGGCGCACTGTGCCACTTTTGATAGAGGCTACCTTGTAGCCTTGCATGCCCTTCTCGACATTTCCATAAGCTTCTTTGATCTTCTATGAAAGAGTGCAGACCACAGTCTTTACAGGGAAGTAATTATGGGGATTAGGGCCCATTCTAAGCCTAGGGATCCTATTGATCAGCGTCAGATCAAAATTTATGTGACGGTTTAACCACAGGTATCCTCCATGGTAACTTGCTAGCAACAATTTTACACAAGCATTCACCTCTTGGTGTCTGCCAAAGTGTGGTATTTTCATAACATTGATCAAAGTCAATTGCACGAGGTTCATCGTCCATTTTTGAGGGACAATATTCAAATTATTTCCCTTAGTTCTTTTCAAGTAATTATACAAAGTGAGTATGTTGTAAACCCTACGGTCCCCCAGGTTGAAGTCACAAAACTTCAATGCTATAACCTTGTCCTGATATGCACGGTAGGTGGATACTCCTTTCGGTAGATATGCAGTGACTAGGGTGTATTAAAAGTCTCTAGGGACACTATCCCTGTTAATCACACCGCTCAGAGGGGGTATGTAAGCTGGTAGGATGGATGGCACTAACTTCACATTGGCTATGTCGTCTTTATGCTTAGTTCTCTTTTCCGCACCGGCTCGAGATGTTCCTTCTCGAGCAGTCAACAGGGAGGCTTGCACTCCTCTTGTCGATGATGCTTGGACACTAATGGAGATTCCTCTTTCCTACATGACTCTCTAAGTCATTAACTCTATAAGGACCTCCATGATGGATTCCTCAACTGCGGTGAGCTCATCAAACATACGCACTCAGAAAAGATAATCGGGGCACGATGATCTCAGATACTACACTAGGATGAACAATCTACTTACAATGGTCATTGTATACAATCACTAGTTCTGTGGGCTTCGAATTTTCAGTTGGAAAAAGTGTTCTTTGGGCACAGCACGATGAGCTAAATAGGAAATTTGTCAACAGTCTACTTGCAATGGGAATGAAGCTTCCATTATCGTAGATATGTCTGTTATGGTGAGGTCCAACCATCTAGCGGTGATCCTTTAATGATTTTCTACCCGTTCGGGGTGAAAGTCAAACGGGTATATCGGTCCAATGGCTAGATTGCTTCACCACGACGAAGTGCCATATGTCGTTGTTATGATATCTTGGTGAAGTTCACAGGTTCAATTCCTGTGATTTTTCCTTCTGCAGTGTTCCACCTAGGATCTCTTGTAACTTTTCAATCTTCACCTTTTTCTTACTTAATTTTCTAGCCTTCTTCCCGGTAGTCCTCAACTCGGTCTGTCTTTTCCTGTTTTGATCCCTATCTTCTCTCAACATAGTCACTTCACACTGTTGATATTCTTTCTTCATATCTGAGGGTAATACTCCTTAAACATATGGATTAGGTATTTCAGTCTTCTTCAATTCCTCTAATGCTCTTATAGCTTCGACGTCCAAGTCCCTAGTTTCCAATATCATAGATCTGTTCTCTTGTTCTTCCATCAAGTAGGCGATCCTTCTAGTCATAAATTCCATGAGTTCTTGCTTCTTCTGTTCTATGGATTCCTTTTCATTTTTTCTTCAGATCTGGTCTTTTTCAATCCAGATATTTCCTAACAAAGCTGGAAATGGGGTACAGTCCTCAATAAATTTAATAACTTTGAATTCTTCCTCTGTCGAAGCTCCATGGGTACTCATATTTATTTGGGTAATCTTGCCACATAAGGTTACCATTTTTCCTTTAAACAACCCTATTTTTCCTAGTGAAGGAATCATAGCAGGCCTTCCTAGGGTTTCCCAAGTGCTTTCTGTCATAATGTTCATCTTTGTTTCCTCATCCAGAGCACAGTCAATGTCGAAGTCCCCTATTCTTACTTCAATTTTCTCCTTTTCTTTGAAGATCTCTGACAAACTGACATCTTTATGTTCATTCAAGGTTTCTTTCATTTTCAGTAACATAATATTTGATTCTTTCTGGGGTTCTTCTATAATAGTAGTCTCTTGATATCCTTTAGGGTTTTCTTGATCCATATTTAGCTTTTCAAGTCTAGCAATCATTCTAGGGAAATCTAGTACTTCATGGTCCATAGCCTTACAACAGAGGCAACTAGGTTTTCTCCAAGGGCATTCCTTAGCAAGATGTCCTAGTCTTCTGCAACTGTAACAAAAGGTTAATCCTCTCTTTCTCTTCAATGATCCCCAACTTTTCCTGTACTACACGCTAGGATCATAATGGCTAGCCTACAAAAATTTCTTTCTAGGATCCTGCATCCACTCGTTAATCCAAACATTCTTTCTATGCATAGGTATAACATATCTTTCATTATTCTGATCATATCTATTCATATCAAACATTCTTTCATCTAACAATGACCTAGTTTTCAAGCTAGGACAAAATCTATCAATCATAGCTAATTTCATGCTTCAGAAACAAAAAATTCCACTTATTGAGAACAAAGCTTCCAGATCTAAAACCTTTCCCTATTCTTACCTTTATCAGAGAAAAAAGCTTACAGATATTACCTCTTTTCTTCAGATCTGGTTTATTTTCTTCTGCACAAAACTTTGTAGGTTGAGTAGAGTATTGTGCATCAGAGCGACAGATCTATGCACAGAGTTTCCACAAGTTCAGGATGAATCTTTGCACAAATATTCTTCTTCCTTAGTTCCCAACAATTACAGTTTTAGGTCCCAACAATGAAACCATTTGTTGGCACAAGGGCATACACAAGTTTCAATGCTACAACAGTGCACCAACAAAACCCTAACTACCGGCCCTTTTGGAAACACCTGTGAAGTAGATGATGTCTCACCTGAAGTAGAGGCAGGGATGGTTGCAGGACTCAGGTGTTTGCAACCTTAGCTGGGATACAGATATGTGATTACACACTTACCAATGCACTTAGCATCAATAGTTCACCTAGAATTAAGCCCTATCTCACTCTACAGATAACACAGATCATTGCATTATATACTTAGATCTAAGATGATTCAGCACTTAACAACATATTGGATCTGGTAGACCAAGCACTTAGCAACTTCATACACATCAAATCTATCATCTATACACATCGAATAAGCACAAAGCATAAGTAAATCTATCTAAACATGTCATATCACTTAGCAAGAGAGGGAAAACATATTAATAGCACAAAGTATGACACACAGATTTATGTGGTTCACCCCCACCCTGGGGCTACGTCCACCAATTCTTCTTCTCTATTATTGTCGGCCAATCGGTTACAAGCACAGAGCCTCAAAACCTACTTCGTACAAGACAGGATATCTGTGCAGCTCGCTAGATCCTCCTTCCCCAAGTAGCTCTAAGCATAAAACCTTCTTACAATCCATGTACTCAGGAATTACACTACTTGCACTCATCTCTGCAAGTATATCACACAGATCATCTATTAGCACTAAGCCACTTCTCAAGTGTCCTCCAAAAAGGGGTATCTTCTTACATAGCTTAGACTTCTACTTATACATTACAAAAAGGGGCCTAAACATGGGTAAACCCATGGGCCAACATCTCAATCTCGTTACATTATCCCCAAAAACCCAAAAAGGACCCAAAACGGGGGTCTAGCTTCCATGATCTCTGCTTCGCCTTGCGCTCCATCTTTGATAGGATATCGAAGTCCCAAAAACGGTCAAATATGACCAAGTGTTCCTCAAAACTTGGTCAAGGGCCAATAGAGAGGGCTTGGAAAGTGATGAGGAAGAGGTAGAGGATCTTGGAGCTATGGAGAAGATTGAGGAAATCTTGCACGCAACGTATGAAAGGAAAAAAGGAGGTCCAAGGGCAGGAACAAAAGGCATAAATCCAATCCATATATATTAACGCTAGTGTGGAAACTATAACCCCATGTGTGACTAGTACACCAAAAAGAACACCAACATCTAGACAATTGAATTTTAGTGCAAAAGAACGATAAGACAAGGATCTAGTCAAGGAGCATCAACTGGAGGAGCCATTTTGGGAAGTATTAGTCAAATATTTACACCACATGGAGGTAGCAGTTCAACACAGTTTAAAATGGAAAGAAATAATCCCACAATCAGGTTACCAAAATTTCTAGGAGAGGCATTAGAGGACCCTGAAAAACATTTATTCATCTGTGAGAATATATGGGAAGCAAATCATATCATAGATGAGGATACAAAACTTGCGCATTTATATATCATGCTAAGATACCATGCAATGGACTAGTATATGAGCCTATATGTAAACAATCCACCAGGAGAAACAAAGATTATTGCAGATGTAAAAAGACTATTAATAAATGAATTTCAGAAGCCTAGCTCAAAAGATAAGTATATGAATGAAATGATTGAAATCAGGAAAAAACCAAGTGAGTCTATTTGGGAGATCAATAAGAGGTTTAAATTCTTGAAAGGTAGGATGAAGTATGAAATTAATGACATGCAACATAGGCACTTATTTGTGAACTTGTTTTTACCACATTTGAAATACCCATTAAGAAAACAGAAATTCCAAACTCAAGCAAAGGCTCTACATGCAGCCTTACAAGTGGAAGAAAATGAGTATCAGAAGACAAATTTAGAAATAGAGGAGTTGAAGGAGGATCTGAAGAACTTAACATTTCAACTCAACCAGAATAAGGGAAAAGAGAAAAGAGAAGGTGTTTAGTGTACCACATGCAGGACAGAAGAACACCATAAGAATGAATGGCCAACTTTCGCGCAGTACATGGAAACGGGAGTACCAAACCCTTTGCCAACAGGAGGAAAATGGTGCAAGATTTGTAAAATGCATGGGCATGATCCATATCATTCTCCAATGATGCATAATCAGACAGTACCCAAGAGTTCATATTACAATTTTTTCAAGTCAGTGGGTCATGATGATAAAGATTATAGGACGATGGAGATGATGAGAGAAAGAACTTTAGATACTTATAGGGTGCAAGAAGAAATGATGGCAAGGAAATATGCACCTCATTTCAACCAGGTACCACCTCCATATAACAATTCGTAGTAACAGTATAAAACTGTGCATATGCAATACAACAATGTGCAACCACAATATAACCTCACACAGTATAACCAGGTACCTCAGTACAATGCACCACGAGGAGATCAAGGTGGATGCATAGGTGGAGGACAAGGTATATGAGGATTTGGATGAGGAAAAGGTACAGTAGTGTTCCACACCTTCCAACAGCCAAGAAATTATGAAAGGGAATGTACACTTCCACCAGCGACATGCATGTACTATTGTGTAACAGACCATGACATAGAAGATTGTTCGACACTCTTGGGAAAGATCCAAGAAAAAAGGAACCAAAACAACTAGAATGTACAGTGGATTTCTATAGAATCCAGGGATGATTGAAGAAACATCAATATAGTTAGGTACAGAGGAGCTAAGACAAGAGCCTACGCAGTAAGACAAGATCCAGTGCAAAACCAATGGGTGAACAAGAATATTGAACCACATAAGCAGTTTGAGGCACGAAAAGAAAATGAAACATTCAAGGAGAAAAGACAAGAGTTTTTCAACCAAAATGTTGCATTTACATCAATCGCGCAACACACTCAGAATTTACCAATGTACAAAATTCCCTCCTCAATGGACCACACTAGTGAAGCACAACCTGTAGAGAAAGTAAGTAACATAAAAACTTTTCTGCAATCTTGTGTTAAGTTATTGAAGGAACCATCATCTATGAAGATCTTACAAAATATGTTATAAAGATGTAACATATAAGTAGAATGGAAACTAGAGCAGAAAAAAATCAATCACCTCCATACAAGAAGAAGGACAACTAGGGAATTCAGACTGAATGCTAACATTAGAGATTTCAATATGGGTGATATTATACTGGATTTAGGCTCTGACGTAAATGTTTTACCTAATAATACATGGAAGTGCATGGGATAACCCACATTAGGATATTCACCTGTCCAGTTGAAATTAGAAAATAAACACAGAGTGTTGCCAATTGGAAGGCTTAAAGGTGTGACAATATATTTGGATGGAGTGCCCACTAAGGCAAACTTTGAGGTAATAGAGATAGTAGATGGCACAACACCTTATCCAACATTTCCTAGATTGGATTGGGTATTTGATAACCGGGCCATAATCAACCTGAAGATAAGGAAAATGATGTTTGAATCAGGATAATATATATTCATTGCACCATTAGATCCTTCAGAAGGAGAAAGGTTTATAGAACCCACCTATCTTGATCTGGAGGAAATAAACCAGTTGTACAGAACCACCGTGCGCGAAGAAGATTATGTTAACCCAACTATAGATGGGGTACACAACTGGAGAAGAATCACATCATGTGCTTCTGACTTATATACAGGTATGGAGAATTGGAAACAAAGATTACATGAAGTTTCCACAAGAAGGTGCGCAAGAATATACTGCTCAGTAAGATGGGTTGGTATAGAGATAAGAGAACCTCCCAGTTTTCATGGGGTAAATGATTTAGAGGAATTTCTGAAAAAATATGAAGAGGAATTTTTAGATAATCATAGGCTCCTAGCACAAAGAAACAATTCAATACTGATACCAATGTAAGCAATTATTGTGCATTATATTTGACGTAGAGTAGGGGAACAATAAAATGCAGAGGTATGATGGGAAAGGAACACATGAAAAACATTTGGAGAAGTGCATAACATAATAGAGGATGACACCACCAGAAGAATGGCCTCATCACTTCATCCATACATTGGAAGGAATCCCAGAGAACTTGTATGTAGACCAGGAGATGCATATAGGTACTATAGAATGGACAACATTACAACAAAACTTTCTAGTAATCTTCTCATTTAAGCATGAGAAACCCAACATTGATTCAACACTGAAGAAGATAAAAGGTGTGATATTTATTGATGAACCAGAGGTTGAACTCATGACATAATATCAACAATAGAATATACAGACATTCAAACAACTAAAGTCATAATATCGTGTTGAAGAGGAAGCACCAGATGAAGATGACCCGCATAACATTCAAATTGTAGAAATTGGAGGAGAAAGAGAGGTGGAAGGTCCATCTATGGAGTTAGAAGTATTTGTTGCACCAATCAAAGTGAAGAAATATCGTGTTGAAGAGGAAGCACCAGATGAAGATGACCCGCATAACATTCAAATTGTAGAAATTGGAGGAGAAAGAGAGGTGGAAGGTCCATCTATGGAGTTAGAAGTATTTGTTGCACCAATCAAAGTGAAGAAATTAAACATTGGGACAACTGAAAATCCTAAAATGGCAAGTATTGGGGACTATTGGGATGAACAAACAATGGAAAGAATAACAAAGTTACTACGCGAATATAGTGACCTATTCCCAATTACCTTTATAGAGATGAAAGGAATAGCAAGAGAGATAGGAGAGATGAAAATACCTCTCAAAACTGAGGCAAGACCTCTCAAGTAGAGACCTTACAGACTGAATCCAGTATATAAGAAACAATTTAATATAGAAATTGACATAATGTTGGAAGTTGTTGGCTTACTTATTCTTTTTTTTTCTGAGTTTGTATTGACCCAGGGTTCATGTCTGTTCAGGTTTCCAACAAAGCCTCTAAAACTATCAGCCCTCTTGGTAAGCCAGAAGGAAACGCAACACATAGAGTGCACTACACAGTATCACCCAAGATAACTTTAATGGGTGGTTGTAATACTCATGTGTTTACAACCTAGGATTGAGTGCGAGATATGAGAATTGTATATTGAACCACTATTATAACTTGTAAACACAATATACTCATTTGCGAATACATAGGAAATATAGCGACTCATTCATTAAAAATAAAAATAACTACTGAAGACAATAAATATATGCATGCATTCATAACATAACACAGATGTTACCATGGTGCACCCCCTCCTGGGCTACGTCCACAAATATCTGGCTCTTAGCTCTTTTATTATATTATTTCTGCATCTGCAGCATCGCGTGCATTACAATTCTTCTCAGTTGGGTAATATCTATATGAGGTGGACTATATCACACTAGGATCCTCATCATGTGGTCTAGCCCTCAAGATCTTCCCTCCTTCGTCTTCTCTAGCTCAACAGGTTACCCAAAATAGGTCATACAACAAAATATTATGTATAGTAACAACTCATAGGTAACTATCTAAACGCGGTAATATTCTGAGCCCCTATGATACCTAAGTAAAATTGAACCCCTTATGATACCTAAGTATCTATATTTATATGTTTCTGTCTCTTCATTCATTTACAATATATTACCAAAACCCTAACCCTAACGTCATTAGGTATTCCCTGCATGCACGCATGTTGTTCTTCCTTCTAGTTTTTTCTTTACTCATGCATGCTTTATTTCCCAAAATTGACTTTCTTTCTACTTTGGCCTACTTCCAACATGCCCCCAACACTGACATGTGGCTCATCCCAAGCCACCTAAAATAAATCTTCGATCTCCCTGGTGACTACCTGAAACTTTTCCTTAAGCTCTATTGCCTGTTTCTGTGCCTGTGCAATCTTCTCCTTGAGTGTGTCCACTATCTGGATTGCAATTTCGTCACTGATCAATTCTGCACACTCTGCCTGGGTCTATGTTATATGTGTCTTTTCTTCCTCTGCATGTGCCAGGACTTCTTCTACCTGCTCTTGAAATGGTTTCATTTGAGCCTGACGCTCCTTCTTCTATGTTTGTACAATGGTGAGTTATGCCTGCATTTTCTTCATGTCATGCACCCCTTTTATGTGCTCCTTGATGGACATTGTCTGCTGCCTCTGCTTGAGGTCCTATATAGTTGCGCTTATCCTTTCTTCTTCCTTGTCCCACTTCTGGACTTTCTGATCCTCCTCTAGATTTGTCTAAAGTTGTGTTGCATTCTCAAACAAGTCAATTGTTGTGCTAACCTGTCGCTCTATCTCCTGCAGTTGCGTCATTGCCACTTGATTTCTTTGCTCATTTATTGCTGGTGGAGTAGTGGGTGTGAGCTTCTCTCGAAGATTCTCGATCTCCTTCTGATATTGATCGATTGTCTGCGCAATCTAATAAATATTTTCTACTATTGTGGTTTCATCCATCTTCATGGTCTTTGGGATCTTCTTGTATTTTCCTGTGACTTTTTTCTCCAATCCATTATTGCGCTCCCTTTCCTCTTGGGTCTCAAACTTAGCCTACTCACATAATATTTCCAGCGTGTCCCGCTTCTCTGTTGCCTGCTGGAATTTGGCTAATTCTGTGCATGCACAAGACTATACCTCACGGGTAACACTCACCTACAATTTGTGTAGAGCCTTGGATGGTATCCATGGAAATACCAGTTGGATTTGGCTTAAGTCCTTCATGGGTGTCTTCCCCATGATCTCGTCCATGCGCAACATACTAGGTGTGGTGTGGAATTTTGCACTTGGCTGCAGTATTGTATGAACTATGTCTCGCTCTCCTTCTTCGAATATTTCCTTTGTCTATGGTGTTGATGGCCATGTTCCCATGCTACTTCCTGCTGTCTGTACTTCCCCAATTTTCTTTAGGAACTGTTGTATGCCTTTCAGCTCCTCTTGAATCCTATCCCTATGGCGCATAGCATTGTCAAAATCCTTAGATAGACAATTTTGGACCATTTGGGATATCATTTCTCCATCATCCTCCATGATCGTATATTTTAGAGGTGTTCTTTGCACCTTCATTTTCTTGCGCGTGCCTTCTGTCTACATGGCTAGCATCTTATTCCCACCTGGTTCCTACGAGTTGGGAATTGGTGTGGTCCCCTGCACTGTCTTAGCCTGTTTCTACTGCACTTGAGCCAATTGCGTAGTGTTCTTTTTCCCCTTCTGGGTCCCTATCTTAGTTTCCCCTTCGTTTGTATGCTTTTTCTTTATATGACCCATCCTCTATTTATTTGGCATTGGGACTTCTTGAGGCTGTGTTTCTCCTTGCCCTGTCTCTTGTTCTATTGTCCTTTACAACAAGTCTTGGGTGAGGACTGGAATCTTCCATTCATCTTCCCAGTCTTTGATCACCATGTTGATGTCTCCCTCTATGATATAGTAGTGCATTTGTAGCCACTACTTATCAATATCCTTTCATGGTTGTATCCACATCGTATGTCATGTGGCCTTGAAGTTGGCAATGTCACAAAACTACGCGACAACCTGTGGTGTGGTTCTCCACATGTTGTTGATGGCCTCCTGCAAATCGTGTAGGTATCCTTCAAATATGGACTCATTCATCCTTTTGTGCCTAGCATTTGACATGGCTTTCAGTAGTAAATATCTCACTCCCTGATTCGGTTTGGGTCTAGTACCGAAAGTTACATATCTTGGTTCCCTCCATCCCATAAAGGCTATTAAAATGATTAGCCATCAATAGTTAAACTCAGTTCCTAGATCCTGCGCATCCTTGCAGTCATCTAGGATCAGGTTTAAGAGATAGGGTGCCCAACTCACTGTGGTTCCCCTAGCACATTGAGATGCAACTGCGACAACCCCAACCGAAACTTCCTCCCTACAGAATTTTCTTAGCAACTTACAGACTAAAAATTTTCCCCCATTTGTGTTGCGACATCATTGATCCTATTGATAATGATTCCTCGTGTCCCCCTGTCGATACCATACTTCTTATTCATCTCTTCCACTAGTTCTTTCTCCTTAGCTTTGTCGTCAAGAAACTACACGGGATCCATGCCCTGGGATGGAAGCCTTATTATGTTTGCAATAAGTTCTACATCTATTGAGACGATCTGGACCAACCATATTTCCCTGCCATGTGTGACTACTAACAACTGTTTGATGCACTTGCTTGCGTATTGACCTCTTCCAAAATGTGGTAGATCCAACAAACCTAAAATTCTTGTTTTCTCCAACCCTATTGCCCATTAGAGTGGCTGATCAATCGATTCCCCAACCATATTTGTGCCCACAGTCTTTAAGTATACTCTCTTTGTAAATTCTGGAAACTTGTCTATGTCTGCTACATCGTGGTCTGAGTATTTTAGATTGTCAATCTGCCCTAGCAAGCCTGATTCCACCTGTACCCCATCTGGTATATGCAGTAGAATGAGGGTTGTGACAGGTTTCTTGTGAGGTGACCTAGGTACCTGTTGCTTGTCTTTCTTCTATGGTGGTTGGCTCGAAGTTCCAGTGGCTCTCATTTGTGCTTCGAAATACCATTATGGCCAGCCTGTGACATCTTCTATTGTTATTTATAATGGGTGTTCTGACACGGTGGTTTGAGACTCTTCTAGCTCGACTATTTCTTCCTGAATCATTGTCGTTCCATTGACTCTCGGAGTTGTTTCAGTGTCCTCTGGTTGCGCCTTCTTCAAGGTTTCAACATCCTATTTCTAGTGCTCTTGTACCTCTATCTATCTATCTATATTCATGCCCTATGGTGATTTTTGTTGGTTTTCTTCCACTACAGGTGTGGAGTTCACTGATGTTGTGTATGGGGATGGGATTTCATCGACATTAACAATCTCTGGTGTTTTTTTTTTCCTTCTAACTCTAGGTTGTCTAGCACTCTGGCTTGCTTTTTCTTGCTTTGGAGGTGCCATGGTGGTGAATGTCAAAGGTTTTCTGAGTTAGAATGGTCTCTATGACCTCTGTGAACTCCACTCTGTGATCCTTAGCCTCTATCACTCTTTATTTGTTCTCTTTTCGCAAATAGACTCTTTGATCCCTCATCCGTGTGTTGTATAGGCATCGCATGAATCTTTTCAAGGACGCTACCTTAATTTTGGGTTCAATGCACCTTTTTTATCTCATACTTTCCATTACTCTAACTTGTTGTCTCCAGTTGGAGCAATTAATGTGGCATCCCATTGGTCCTTTCTGGCATTTAATTCTGCATAACTTCATCGTTTCATACTACTTTTTTCGTCTTTTTGTTTCCCTCTTGTTTCCCTTTTTACCCAGTCATTTTCCTTCTCCTCGTCGAGTTTGTGTTCCTAATTATGCATGCCATTTCTATCTCCAGCACATTGTGCCTCTGTTAGTTCTTTTTTATATACAGGTTTTTTTTTCCTACTGCATGGTGAGTGGTCATCTGTCCTTGTACAACTTTAATCGGCTCCCATTTATCATCCCTCTGATTGTTGCACCTGATAAGTTTCTCAACTATAAATCTCCTCCATCTGTGATAGATTTTACTTCACGCGGTCCTAGCCAGTGCATTCTTAGCTTTCCTGGGTGATGAAATGATTTGTTTTCATACGTCAATTCTAGATCTCCTTCCTTGAAGGTTTTCTTCTTGATGTGTCTATCATGCCAAGCTTTGTCCCTTGCTTTATGAAATTGTTGGTGGAACCCTGCTAAGATATGGTATTCCTCCATGGTCATTAACTGATTTAGTCGCTCTTATATTGTGTCTTGTTCTGTCATATGTGTGATTGTTGCTACGCGCAAGCTTGGTACTAAAAATTCTAATGGCACCAATACTTCTTGGCCATGGCCCAATTTAAATGGCATATTCCCTGTCAACATTTTTCACGTAGTCATGTAGGCCCATAATACTGTTGGTACTTTGAGGTCCCATTCATCCCTGTTGACGTTACAGATTGTTGTCAGTGCATTCTCCAGGATTTTGTTAAATGCTTCCACTGTGCCATTTGTCTGTGGGTGATATGGTGTGCTCTTATGATGATGGACTTCAAACTCTTCAGTCATAGCGCTAATGGTGTTGTTTATGAAGTGCATGCCTTGGTTGCTCATAAAAAATCTTGGGCATCCAAATCTAGTGATTACTTATTCAAATAATAAGTGTGTTGTTGTTTCTGCACTGCAATCCTTCACTAGTCCGTCATTCACCCATCTTGTTAGGTATTTTGTCGTGGTGATAATGTACCTTTCTCCTGTTATTTTTGTTGGTGGGTTGATCGGTCCCACAAAGTCGATTTCCCATTTGTCAAATTCCTGCAATGTTATTTGTGGTTGTAATGGCATCTCATCCCTTATGTTGGGTTTACCTACCCTTTGACAGACATTGCATCTTTGACAGTACTCCTTCAAGTGTCGGTGAATGGTCGACCACGATAGTGTTGTACGCAATACCTTTTGTGCGGTAGCTTTTCCTTCATAATTCGCTCCTGTTATTCCCTCATGAGATTCTTCTAAAACTCTTAGTATTTCATGTTCTAACACATATCTCCACAAAATTCTATCTGCGCCCATTTTGTATAAGTGTCCTGCGATCAGTTGATAGTCTGCAACCCAAACTACCAGGTTTTTCTTCTGTGCGGTGTTATATTCTTGTGGTGGAGTACCTATGCTCAAGTACTAAATGATATCTGCAAAGTATTCATCAACGATCTAGACTGAGAATAATTGTGCATCAGAGAATTTGTCTTCTAAATTCGTAGGTTCTTCTCCATTTGTGACTCTTGATAGGTGGTCAGGTCATGCATTCAATTTTCCTAGCTTGACTATTACTTCAAAGTCAAATTCTTGAAATAGCAGTAAACATCGACAAATTCTCCCCCCCCAACACTGGCTTGTTGACTAGGTATTTTAGGGCTAAGTGATGTGTGAACATCTTAATTTTTTTTCCCAATAAGTAGTGTCTGAACTTTTGCAGTCTGTAGACCATAGTTAGGCCTTCTCTCTCTGTGGTGTTGTAGTTTTGTTATGATTCTGATAGTTTTCTACTTGCAAATGCTATCGGGTGATCCAAGTCTCCCACTTTTGGTTGTGCCAAGATAGCTCCAAGTGTTATGTTTGATGTATCTGCATGCATGTCGAATGTCTTCTCCCAATATGGAAATACTAATATTGGCGCGGTGACCATCTTTTCCTTAAGGGTATCCAGACCGTGTTGACACTCGTCGTTCCACTGAAACTGTGTATCCTTTTTTAACAACTTTTCCATTGGTGCATTAATATGCATGTACCCTTTGATAAATTTCCTGTAGTATCATGTGTGTCCCAATGTCACTCTTAGTTGACAGACTATTTTTGGTGGTGGTAAGTTAACAATTACTGCAATCTTTGCAGGATCTACCAGTAAACCTTGTTTGCATACGATATGACCCAATAGTATCCCAAACGGTGTTTCAAATATGCATTTCTTTATGTTTAACAATATCCGACACTATCTACATCTTTCTAACATCAGTCGTAAGACTTCGACATGTTCTTTCAACAAACTATAGACTGTCAAATCATCCAAGTATACCTCTAGGAACTGGTGGATGAATTCCTTAAACGCAACAATGACTACTCTGGAAAATATTTCCGGTGCATTCTTCAGTCCAAATGGCATGATTGTGTATTGGTGATCCCCATTTGGTCACAAAGGTGGTATTTTATCTTTCTTCCTGTGTTATGTTAATCTGGTGGTATCTTGAGAATCCATCAGTGAATGAGTAAGCTTTGTGTCCTCCTATGTTCTCTAACACTTCATCCATGAAAGGTGTAGGGAATGGGTCATGTAGGCATGCATTTTTCAACTTCCTCAAGTCGATGCATATTCGTATTCCTCCTTGTTTCTTGTATTTAACTACCATGGGGCTTATCCATTCGGATTCTTCCACTAGCTCTATCATTCTATCTTCAAGCATCCTGTCGATCTCAGCTTTGACTTTATGCTTATATACTGGGTTTAGTCTGTATGGTTGTCCTCGCTTCAGGTCCAAGTGGTATCTTCATCTCCCCTAGCTCTCTGGCTATACCCTTCATCTCTGTAAATGTTGTAGGAAACAAGTCATTGTACTCGCACAATAACTATGTTATACTTTCCATTGTTTGCTCATTCTAGTAGTCTCCAATGCTGGCCATTTTAAGATTCTCAACTATCCCAATGTTGACTTTCTTTACCTTGATCAATGTGGCAATAACTTATGATTCTATGGGTGGACCTTCCACTTCTATTTCTCCTTCTGCTTCTTCAATCTGAATATCATGTGGATCATCTTCATCTGGTGCTTCCTCCTGCACATGGTAACATGACAACAGTTCTTTGACTGTCTGTTTGTTTCATTGTTGTTCTTATGTGATAAGTTCTACTTCTGGTTCTTTGATGAATATCACTCCTCTTATCTGTTTAAGCGTTGCATCTATAATGGGTTTATCATGCTCAAATGAGAAAGTGACTGTAAAATTCTATTGCAATGTCATCCAGGTCGTAGTTCCTTTGCGCGGTTCCTGTTCTGTATACCAGTTCGCTAGTATGACCTCTAGAGTGTGTATGAAATGATGAGGCCATTCCTCTGGGGGTGTCATTTTCCATGACATTCTGCACTTCTCCAATTTTTTGTTGGTTCCCCCTATCCATTGTACCTCTGTTGCTTGTTGTTTTTTGTTCTGCGCCAAACCTTATGTGCAGTAATCACTTACATTGGTACCAATCTGTGATTTTCTCTTTGTGTGTGCCCCACCATCTTGCAGGTGTGGCCCTGAGTGCTATATCAAGTGTTAACAATCTCTGATTCTCTAAAAAATTGTCTTAATAGTGTTCCAATAATGTTTCCAAATCGTTTATTCCGTGGAAACTGGGTGGTTCTCTTATTTCCGTGCCTACCCATCTTACTGCGTGGTCTATTTGTGAACATCTTCTTGTGGATACTTGGTGTATCCTTTGTTGTCAATTTTCTATACTGGTGTCTGAGTCTATTTCACATGAAGTAATGCTCCACCAATTGAGTATCCCATCTACAGTTGGGTTTACGTAATCCTCATCACGCACAGTTGTTTTGTACAACTGGTTGATTTCCTCTAAGTCTAAGCACATAGGTTCAATGAACCTTTCCCCTTATGATGGGTCTAATGGTGTGATGACCCTATATTCCCCTGACTCAAATTCCATTTTCCTTGTCTTCAAGTTGATTATGGCCTGGTTGTCAAATGCCCAATCTAGACCAAGAAACTCTAGGTAAGGTGTTGTGTCATCCACTATTTCAATGACTTCAAAATCTGCTTTAGTGCGCGCTCCATACAGGTCTATTGTCACTCATTTTAGTCTACCAATTGGTATAACTCTATGTTGGTTTGCTAATTTCAGTTTCACAGGTGAATATCATAATGTGGGCTCTCCCATGCATTTCCATGTATTCTTTGGTAATACATTCACTTTAGATCCTAGATCTAGTATGATATCTCCCATGTTGAAATCTTTGATGTTTGCATTCAGTCTGAACTCCCTACTTGTTCTTCTCCTGGTATGTAGGTAATTGACTGTCTTTTGTTCTAGTTTTCCTTCCGTCTCTATACTACATTTTTCTAATATGTTTTGCAATATTTTGACAGATGATGGATCATTCAATACTTTTACACATGATTGCAAAAATCCTTTGATTGTACTTACTTGTCCCATGGGTTGCATTTCGTTGGTATGATCCAATAATGGAGGCATATCATACTCTAGTGCTTCCTTGTTTTGTTGCGCAGTTGAAGTCAACGCCACGTATTCCTTCTGAAATTCTTGTCTGGATTCCTTAAATATCTCCTTCTCATTCTTTGCATCAAACTATTTCCTTGGTTCGGTGTTCTTATTCACCCATTGATTTTGTGTTGGCTCTTGTCGGACTGCGTCATTTCCTGTTTTAGCTCCTCTATGAGTAACTATATTGATGTTCTGCCCTTCATCCCTTGCTTCGACTACAATCCACTAAAAATTCTAGTTGTTCTAGTTCCTCTTTTCCTAGATCTTTACTAATAGTGTTGGACATTCTTTTGTGTCGTGATCTAATGTGCGACAATACTTACAAGTCATTGGTGGAAGTGGACATTCTCTTGCATAATGTTCTGGTTGTTGGAAATTGTGATAGACCACTGGTCCTCTACCTCATCCAAAACCTTCTCTCACTCATCCTCCACCTCTGTAGCCTTATCGATCTCCTCTCAGTGCATTATATTGAGGCATCTGATTATACTGTGCGGTATTGTACTAAGGTTGTGTTGTGTTGTACTGCAGTTGTGCATTAT
This sequence comes from Picea engelmannii, assembly GCA_009831015.1. Taxonomy (NCBI): domain Eukaryota; kingdom Viridiplantae; phylum Streptophyta; class Pinopsida; order Pinales; family Pinaceae; genus Picea; species Picea engelmannii. The sequence goes on from ML779039.1 coordinate 135,274, forward strand.
TATATGATTTGTGCGCAGTATTATACTGCCATTGCGTAGTGTTTTATGGAGTTGGAACTTGGTTAAACTATGGCGCGGCTTGCCAAGACATCATTTCTTCCTTCTCTCTATATGCATTTGATATACTTTCTCGCATCAACTCCATACTTCTACAATCTTTGTCGTTGTGGCCTACTGACTTGCAAAAGTTGCAATATGAACTCTTTGGGACTTTTTGGTATTTCTACATCATTGAGCAGTGATATGGATCGTGACCTGGTTTCTTGCAGATTTTTCACCATATTCCTCCTGTTGGTAACAAATTTGGCATTCTTGTTTCCATATACTGCACGAATGTTGGACATTCATTCTTGTGGTGTCCTTCCATCCTGCATGTAGTGCACCAAACAACTTCTCATTTGTCCTTAATATTATTCTGGTTTAGTTGAAACGTTAAGTTCTTCAGATCCTCCTTCAGTTCTTCGATAGTTGGGTTCATCTGCTGATATTGGTTTTCTTCTAGTTGTAGGGCTGCCTGTAGAGCCTTTGCCTGTGTCTGGAACTTATGTTGTCGCAATGGGTATTTTAAGTGTGGGAGCAGTGAGTTGACAAACAGGTGTTGATGTTTCATATTGGTCATGAGATATTTTAAATTTCCCTTCAATCGCTTGAATCTCTGGTCAATTTCCCATATGGATTCTCCCAATTTCTATCTAATTTCGATCATCTCATTCATGTACTGATCCTCTGAACTCGGCTTTTGGAATTCATTTATTAGCATTTTCTTGGTATGTTCAATAGTTATGGTTGTCCCCGGTGGATTGTTTGTATCTAACTAATATACCAATCGAGTGTGTGATCCCTTACTGTAATTTCTAACTATGAAAATTTAGTGTCTCCATCTATGATCTGTATTGCTTCCCAAATCTTCTCATAGATGAACAAATGTTTTTTTGGGTCCTCTGATCCTTCTCCTTTAAATTATGGTAACCTAATGATAGGGTCGTGTCCTGCCATCCTGAATGTTGAACTACTAACCTATGTGCGGTGTAGATACTTGACTAGTGCTCCATGAACTGGATCCTCCAGTTGTTGTTTCTTGTGTATATGTACTTCTTGCTATCTGACTACTTCTAAACTTCGATTTTCTAAACGGTGGTGTTCTCTTTGGTGTAATAGTCGCACATGGGTTTATGGGTTCCACACTGACATTAATATGGATAGGATTGATGCCTTCTCTTCCCATTCTTGTCCCTCTTTTCTTCCTCTCATACGTTGCGCGCAGGATTTCATCAATCAGATCCACAGCCCGAAGATCCTCTACCTCTTCCTCGTCACTCGCCAAGCCTTCCGTTGTGGCTACAACTCTCTTCTTGGTATTCACCTTGTATTGGTAGTGTACTCCGCTATGTGTCTTTCCATTTGTCACCATGATCTGCTTGATCTGGTCGTTGTCCATCATGATTGGGTCCAAGGGTTCCTCCTCCTTTCCCTTATCCTTTCCTCCTCTTTCTGTCAGTTCTTCCCCCCTTCCCCCATGCATGCAAGGAAGTTTAGTTGTCTGAATCCATTGTCATTACACCTTTGTTGTATAGCAGTATCTTAATAGAAGTATACAACGATCTAATGTACCTTCCTCGAGGTCCGCATAGAAACTCTTGCTCCACTGCACTGTACAACTTCGTTGTATCTACTGCAAACTCTATTATAAATCCTACCACAATATTGTCAAGCCAAAAATCTACTGCGCAGGTGAATTTGTTTTTCACCTGCTGTAGCTACTCAATCTATATTGGATTCCACTCTAACTGTCGGATCTAGTTCATTGCATGATTATCCTTCATCCTTAGTATCCACTCCTACAATAAGTGTTGGAAATAAAAAAAAAATACTTCATGCAGATCAATAAACACGTATTTCTCAAGATATTTGTAGGGTGTTATTCTACTATTTTTGTTGTCTTTCTATGCAAACTCCAGCTCTTTGGTTCTTAACCAGCTTTCGATCTTTGCTTTTGTGGGATTCCAGGGTCTCAACATCCCCTTCTAGTAGCTCATTTCTTTCTTCATTTCTTTACTCTTCTCTTTATCAACCTATCTCATCTACTCAATCCTCTCTTGTTCCTACCAACGACAATAGAACCATTTGTTGGCCTACTTCTTCTTTTATGTCTGAGTTTGTATTGACCTAGGTTTCATGTTTGTTTGGGTTTCCAACAAAGCCTCTAAAACTATCAGCCCTCTTGGTAAACCAGAAGGAAACACAGTACACAGAGTGCACTACGCAGTCTCACCTGAGATATATTTAATGGGTGGTTGTAATACTCATGTGTTTATAGCCTAGGATTGAGTGAGATATATGAGAACTATATATTGAACCACTATTATAACTTGTAAACACAATATACCATCATTTGTGAATACATAGGAAATATAGTGACTCATTAATTAAACATAACAATAACTATTGAAGACAATAAATATATGCATGCATTCATCACATAACATAGATGTTACCGTGGTTCACCCCCTCCTGGGCTACGTCCACAAAGATCTGGCTCTTGGCTCTTTTATTATAGTATTTCTGCATCTACAACGTCACGCGCATTACAATTCTTCTCAGTTGGGTAAGATATATATGAGGTAGACTATATTGCACCAGAATCCTCATCCTGTAGTCTAACCCTCAAGATATTCCCTCCTTCGTCCTCTCTAGCTCAACAAATTACCCAAAATAGGTCATACAGCAAAATATTATGTATCATAACAACTCATAGGTAAAGCTAAACTTAATAATATTTTGAACCACTATGATACCTAAGTAAAATAGAACCCCTTATGATACCTAAGTATCTATATTTATATGTTTCTGGCTCTTTAGCAGTTTACAATATATTACCAAAATCCTAACCCTAACATCATTATGTCTTCCCTGCATGTGTGCATGTTGTTCTTCCTTCCAGTTGTCGCTTTCCTCGTGCATGCTTTCTTTCCCAAAATTGACTTTCTTTCTTCTTTGGCCTGCTTCCAATAGAAGCTTGTATCATAGAACCAGTAGAGGAATCTGAATGGATAAGACCTATGGTAGTTCAAGAAAAGAAACAAGGGGGGATAAGGATTTGTGTAGATTTGAGAAAACTTAATGATGCTTTCTTACATGATCATTTTCCTACCCCTTTCACATATGAGGTCTTAGAAAATGTGGGAGTTCAGGAAGCATATTCATTTACAGATGGATTCTTAGGTTACCATCAGATCAAAATAGCTCCAGAAGACAAGTATAATACTATGTTTTCTACAAAATGGGTATGATATCAATATACAATCATGCCATTTAGGCTGAAGAATGCACTAGACATATTTTCAAGAGTAGTCATAGTTGTTTTTAAGGAATTCATACATCAGTTTTTAGAAGTATATATGTATTACTAGAATGTATATAGTCTGTTAAAGGACTATGTAGAAGTGTTAAGTCTAATGTTGGAAAGATGAAGGCAATGTCAAATATCTTTGAATATCAAGAAATGAATTGTTGGGACACCTTTTGGAATATTGTTGGGACATATAGTGTGTAAACAAGGTTTACTAGTGGATCCTGCTAAGATTGTAGTCATTGTAAATTTTCCACCACCAAAATTAGTGCGCTAATTAAGAGCAACACTAGGACATACAAGATATTATAGGAAATTTATAAAAGGGTATGTGTATATTACTGCACCAATGGAAAAATGCTAAAGAAGGATATCAGATTTCAATGGAATGAGGACTGTCAACAAGGATTGGACACCTTAAAAGAAAAAATGGTCACAACACCTATCCTAGTATTATTAGATTGGGAAATGACATTTCATGTGCATGTAGATGCATTATCCATAGCACTTGGAGCAATTCTGGTGCAGCCATGAGCATGGGATTTAGACCATCCTATAGCCTTTGCAAGCATAAAATTGTCAGAATCAGAGTAGAACTGCAACACCACAGAAAGAGAAGGCTTAGCCATGATATATGAACTTCAGAAGTTCAGGAACTACTTACTGGATAAACATTTTAATATGTTCACATATCATTTTGCCCTCAAATATCTAGTCAACAAGCCAGTGTTGGGGGGGAGGATCTATAGATGGCTATTGTTATTTCAATAATTTGATTTTGAAGTTATATTCAAACTAGGGAAGATGAATGCAGGACCTGATCACCTATCAAGGGTAACTAATGGAGAAGAACCTACCAACTTGGAAGACAACTTCCTTGATGCGCAACTATCTTCAATACAAGTAGTTGATGAATACTTTGTTGATATTATTGAATACTTAAGTATAGGTATTACACCACAAGAGTTTAGCACTGCACATAATAAAAATATGGTATTTAGAGCTGTAGATTATCAACTTAATGCAGGACACTTATAAAATATGGGCGCAAACAACATTTTGAGAAGGTGTGTATTAGAGCATGAAAGACCTAGAATTTTGGAAGCATCTCATGAAGGTATAGTTGGAGGAAACTATGTAGGAAAAGCTACCACGCAGAAGGTATTTCACGCATGATTATGGTGGCCAACAGTCCATAAATATTCCAAGGAATATTTCCATAAATGTGTTGTTTGTCAATGTAGAATTCCTGCAGAAACCCCGATAGATATAAAATTCTAGTTAAATTGAACACAAACAATTTGTTGGTATTCAAGAGATGAGAGAAAGTTTTTTCTCCATAAATTAGAGAATTATATTAATAAAAAATGAATATACATGAGCAACCATCCTCAAAAAGAAGAGAGGAGGTGAATATATAGAATTTCTAACATAGAAATTCTAGTCAAAAAAGATAGAAATAGCTAAAATAGGTGTCATAAGCTAAGGGAGACCACATAGTTCGACCTAGACCACTAAAGATACATGTCACACACTCATTAATTTCCACAAGAGTTAATTGATGTGTATTATCTCACTTAATCTCACTTAACTGACAAGAGAAGTAGTTCCAACTCACTTAACTGACCCAAAATAGCAATTACTAATAATAGTAACGGCAAAAATCATTAATTAAGGAATAAATCTCTCACTCAAAGAGGAGGTGAACATTCCCTAATAATAGATGATTTTTTGCATGGGGGAGTTGGAATAAATCATGAATAAATCAATAAAATCAAGAATAAATCGAGAAAATCAAGAAAAATCAAGAAAATCAAGAACTCGGAGTTGAGTCTTGATCTAAAATTAGCAGTTTTCCCTAAAATCCAGGGATGAGGCACCCTTATTCTCTATGTGGAAAAATTAGGTGAAATAAAGTGTAAATGAATGTATTAACCAAGATCTAGGAGTCTAGGTTAGGTATAAACTAGTGTAAGTTAGGGATATGCTCCAACACGCCCCCTTAAGCCTAACTGTAATGACAAAAAATTTGAGTCCCGACAACTTGGCCATTTTAGGTACTCATTAAATAAAATAATTCCTCATGAAAAGAGGAAAGAGGGAAAACCTCATGGGAAAATCCCCCGCCCAAAAAAAGAGGAAAGAAAATGCTAAGTGACCAAAAGTGACCTACTCAGTTGTCTCCCCCACTCCAAGCATAGCTCTCAGTTCTGAAAATTTATTTTCAGTGAAGGACTTGGTGAAGATGTTTGCAACCTCAAAGTGTGACTCTAGATCTGAACCAAGTGACATATAAAAATGTATTGGCAGTAAAATTTTTGTGGCAGCCATGGCTTGAGGAGCCCCCAAAAAATGTGATCTAGTCCTTCTTGTATCCGCAGGATCACCGACTAGTTCACCTGCATCTTGCAGGGTTTTCTCTGCCCAATTTGGCAACTGAGTTGGAGAATCCATGAACTTCTCCTCATCCTTTGTAACAGACCTGAAAGGCTACTCTGATGGCTATTCTGAAGTGCTCGAAGAAGTTTATGAATCCTCCTCATCAGTGACAACAAGTGGTTCCTCGGCAAGGTCTTCTGAAAAATTATGCAGTGATTCTAAACTTCACACTTCGAGCTAGAATGAACTTTTCAGTGTGAGAGTCCAATAATCTATATCCTTTGACACCTTTAGGATATCCAGCAAATATGCATTCAACACTTTGAGGCTCTAAATCCTTCCTCTTATCTGTCGGAATGTGAGCCCATGCTCGTGAACCAAAAATACGAAAGTGCGACACTTTTGGTTTCTTATCGGTCATACATTCAAAAGGAGCGGTGATTTTGAGTGATTTGCGAGGAAATCAGTTATGAATGTATGATGCAAAATTAATAACTTCATGTTAAGCCCTAATATTGGCTCATTACCCCTTAATTGGGGCATATTAGATTAGTAATGCTATTTTATTTATGTCGGCTTTAGGCCATTAGTTGTAATTTAGATTAGTAATGTTATTTTAATTATGTCAACTTTAGGCCATTATTTGTAATTATACCTCCTAGTCTCCTATATATACCAAGGAGACATTTTCATTTTGAATCATCTTGTACTTGAACATTTAAGTGGGGTAAAAGGAGGTTTCCCCCTCGAAGAGGCTTTTATCTGAAATTATCTCTTTTTCAAGGCGTTGAGTACTTTTCCTGAGGTTTTTATATGTTATATTGATGTTTGCTTCTTAACATATGGAATCAGAGCTCAAGGTCTTGGGGTTTCGTTGCTACATCTAAGACACCATGGAATTTTTGCTATAACTCTTTTTCTACAATGTTTCAGAAGGAACGGCTTGGTGGGTATTTAGAAGACAGATCAAGGTATGTTGGTTTAAAAATTCAGCTCCTGAGTCTTTATAATTTTGGAGATACAACCTATACAAGATTGGGTTCTGGAATCACCCTGAAAGGAGTCATTGCGGAAGTTTTTCTATAAAAACGTTTCTGTAACGTTTCAGACCCTGAACTCTGGAGGCCATTTACAAAAATTAGTAGTGTATCTATGGTAAAAATTTCATATTCTGGGTCATCTTAAATTTGTAGATACACCCTGTGTAAGATAGGGTATCTGACTAGCCCTATTGACTAGTCTCAAGAAGGTGTTCCAGGTAAAACAATCATAACTTCTTCCTAGAGTATCCAAATTGTGTGGGACTAGTTGC
>ML779039.1:146492-172412 GCA_009831015.1 Picea engelmannii
AGTTGTAATTTAGATTAGTAATGTTATTTTAATTATGTCGGCTTTAGGCCATTATTTGTAATTATACCTCCTAGTCTCCTATATATACCAAGGAGACATTTTCATTTTGAATCATCTTGTACTTGAACATTTAAGTGGGGTAACAGGTGGTTGCCCCCTCGAAGAGGCTTATTATCTGAAATTATCTCTTTTTCAAGGCGTTGAGTACTTTTCCTGAGGTTTTTATATGTTATATTGATGTTTGGTTCTTAAAACTTCATCCCATAGCCTGGGAGCTAATGATTTCGAATGGAGCATACAATTGGCCATCTCTTTTAAGGACCGTTTTTTCCTCTCCGCAACACCGTTCTGTTGTGGTGTATATGGCACTGTGTGTTGTAGTTGTATACCTACATCAATAGAAAATTGTTGCACATCTTTGTTGACATACTCCCCCCCATTATCAGTATGGAGTATCTTAATATTACACCCAGACTCATTCTCAGCAAGTGCTTTAAATTCTATAAGGCATTCAAATACTTCTGATTTTAATTTCAAAAAAAATACCCAAGTAAAGCAAGAGAAATCATCTATGAAGGTGAGTACATATCGAGACTTACTAATTGAAGGCTGTGAGAATGGGCCCGTAATGTCACTTTGAATCAGCCCAAGAGGTGAAGAAGCTCTCTGTGCCTTCCATTTGTCAAACTTTTTCTCTGGATGCTTGCCGAGAATGCATCCTTGACATACACGACTTGTGAATTTAATAGCTGGCAATCCTTCTACCATGTTTTCCTTGTTGAGTTGATGCAAGTACTTATAGTTTATATGGCCAAATATTTCATGCCATAACCTACTGATATAATTATATTGTGACAGAAATATAGTGCTAATAGATTTAGGAACAAAGTGGGAGAAGAAATACAAACGAGAACCGTGATTTTCAATTCCATGTGCAAGTTGTGAGCCTGTGGAAATGTCGGTAATCACTGCGGAGTCCAGAGTGAACTCCACCTTCCTTCCAGAGCCAGAATGAGTGATATGATATATCGAGAGAATATTTGTGGACAGTCAGGGTACATGAAGCACATTTGTGAATCATCCCCCTTCAAGATCAAAAATTCCTTCTCCGCACACCATTGCAGGTGTGGCATCTCCCAAGTAAATTGGGGATCTGGTACTTTCTTCGATGGAGGAAAATTCATCTTTTGATGCAGCCATATGGTTCAATGCACCTGAATCAAGGATTCAATCTTATGGAGTGGTTGTGACATCCATTAAAGCATGACCATCTTGTGCTCTCCATCCCGTTCTGTTATCATCTTTCTTCTTTGCATTTTCGGGTACCGTGAGATTGTGTTGCTGCAATTGCTTAGCCATCTCATCGATAGTCTTCCTCATGCAATTTTATTCAGGATGAAAACCTTTGGAATAGTAGTTGCAAAGTGTTATTTCCTTCTTCTTCTTCTTCTTACCCTTAGGCTTATAAGAGTTCTCTAAATATTGTGTGAATCTCTCCTTCTTCGATTCAGGAAATTTACCCGTTCCTTTTTCCTTGTCTTTTCCACTGCTCTTTGGAGCATCAGTAGCCGCAAGTGCTTGGTTCTTGGAACACTTGATGGCACCCATTTGGACTAAATTAGATTTCTCTTGAGTCAATTCTACAATGAAATCATTCAATGGAGGAATTTTCCATTTTTCCTGAGTCAATTTAGATTCTTGAAAAGACGACACAAATACAGAATATTCAAGGCCTAGTTTTGAGAGAATTGAAAGGATGAGTTGTTCTTCCCCTTTTGTGACTCCACATGAATTAAGTTCAATGAGGAGGGATTTGAACTTGATGAATAATTCTTTCAAGTTGTTGAAATGAATTGGACTTAGGGATATGAGTTCATTCTCCAGTTGATGCACTCTCATTGCATCTTGCTTGTCGAATAGTCCTTCCAATGTGGTCCAAACCACATCGGGAGTAGTGGCTCCAATGACATGAAAGAGAAGATATATGGAAATTGATAGGAATATCAGCCCAATTGCTTCATATAATTTATTGAAATACTTTATCTTCTCCGCTGGAGCAGTCGGTTCTTTCTCCATTCCCATTGTTACCCGGTAAGCCCTTTGCTTTGGAGGAGCAGAGAGATCTATGTATTCCATTCAAAGTAATTGGAAGGATTTAGAATGAGTTTTGTGGGATGGGAGAGATGATACATTGCTGATTTATACACCTCCTTATGATCTATACCTACAAATAAAACCGTGTACAATCCACTAGAGTCAATCTAGCTCTGATACCATGTAGAATTCCTCCAGAAACCTCGATAGATCTAGAATTCTAGTTAAATTGAACACAAACAATTTGTTGATATTCAAGAGATGAGAGAAATTTTTTTCTCCATAAATCAGAGAATTATATTAATCAAAAATGAATATACATGAGCAACCATCCTCAAAAAGAAGAGAGGAGGTGAATATATAGAATTTCCAACATAGAAATTCTAGTCAAAAAAAGCTAGAAATAGCTAAAATAGGTGTCATAAGCTAAGGGAGACCACATAGTTCGAACTAGACCACTAAAGATACATGTCACACACTCATTAATGTCCACAATAGTTAAGTGATGCGTATTATCTCACTTAATCTCACTTAATTGACAAGAGAAGAAGTTCCAACTCACTTAACTGACCCGAAATAGTAGTTACTAATAATAGTAACGACAAAAATCATTAATTAAGGAATAAATCTCTCACTCAAAGAGGAGGTGCACATTCCATAATAATATATGATTTTTTTCATGGGGGAGTTGGAATAAATCATGAATAAATCAAGAAAATCAAGAATAAATAGAGAAAATCAAGAAAATCAAGAACTGGGAGTTGAGTCTTGATCTAAAATTAGCAGTTTTCCCTAAAATCTAGGGATGAGGCGCCCTTCTTCTATATGTGGCCAAATTAGGTGAAATAAAGTGTAAATGAATGTATTAACCAAGATCTATGAGTCTATGCTAGGTATAAACTAATGTAAGTTAGAGATATGCTCCAACAGTCAAAGGGTTGGCAAACCCAACAGAAGGGATGAGATTCCCCTAGGACCACAAGAAACCTTGCAGATATTTGAAAAATGGGAAATAGACTTTGTTGGACCAATCAATCCACCAAAAAAAATGTCAGTAGCTAGATATATCATTACTACGAATGAATACTTAAGAAGATGGGAAGAAGTAGCACCAGTCAAAGACTTCAGCGCAGAGATAGCAACACACTTCTTGTTTGAGCAAGTGATCACCAGGTTTGGGTGTCCAAGAATTTTGATGAGTGACCAAGGAACTCACTTTATCAATAGTACTATCAAGGCTATGACTGAGGATTTTGAAGTCTATCACTAGAAGAGTACACCATACCATCCTCAAGAAAATGGAACAGTAGAAGCCTTCAATAAAATCTTGGAGAATGCTTTGAATAAGATCTACAATGTCAACAGGGATGATTAGGATTTGAAAATACCAGTAGTACTATGGGCATACAGGACTACATGTAAGAATTTGACAGGACAAAAACCATTCAGATTGGTGTATGGGAAGGAAGCAGTGGTACCACTAGAATTTCTGATACCCATTCTATGCGTAGAAACAATCACCAAAATGACAAAAAGAGGTGCAGTAAATGAAAGAATGAATCAACTAATGGAGATGGAATAAGATAGGGTTCTGGCAGGATTTTACCAAGTTTAGAAAGAAAGAGACAAATCCTGGAAAGACATACATATTAAGAGGAATAGTTTCAAGGAGGGAGACCTAGTCTTTCTCTATGGTAGTAAATATTCTCAACATCCTAGTAAATTTAGAATGCATTGGCTAGGGCCATATGAAGTAAATACTGTCAAATATGGGGGATATGTACAACTAAATGATTTGGTAGGAACATAACTAAAATGAATGATCAATGGTAGTTGACTGAAATTGTATAGGGACAATCGACCTCTTAATGCTTAAAAGTTACAGCGCAGTGAATAATGCATGTATATAAGTGTGCTATAGTAGAGTTTAGGACAGAAAAATGAGAAAAATAAATAAAAAGGAAAAAAATAAGGAAAAAGAAATAAAAAAATACAAAATGGGAGAAAAACACAAAAACACACAGAAGTTGACTGAACCATAAGACAATCTAAAAAGAAAAAAAAGTTGTGCACAATAATTACCATGACAAACATTAGAAGACAATGAGCAGGAAAAATTATACTTGGTGCAAATGCACGCAAAAAGTGGAAAGTGAATATGACTGGGTATATAAAAGGTGGAAAGCACTTTTTTATTCAACACTGAGAAATTTTTGAGCACATAGTGAGAAATAGAGTGTGTTCCCTTGCTAGCATTGTACGTTGAAGAAATAAAGTGTGTGAATTTGAGGCAAGATGACTCCACCAAATTTTGGAGCGGCAGTCCAGTACATCTAGGTTACTTGATAGGGTCAAAGGAGCAAGGAAAGAATGAGACCGCCCGAGAACATGGTTGATATGGAGGATGTTACCACCTTAGAAATGAAGTCAATCAGCTCGATGTGGGTTGAGGAAGAGACCTCCATAGCACATCAAGGAGAAATAGGGAAGAGCTCAAGGCCCAAAATGGAATTCCAAACCCTAGCCCCGAGACACTTGCAAAGCCTCGGGAAGCAATGGGACCACAACAGTCCTAAGAGAGAGAGGAATTATTGGTTGAAGACATCACCCACTGACCAGAGTCTAGAAGGGAGGAAGAGGACGTAGACGCGGAAGAAGAAGGCACATCTGTTGTGGGACAAAAAATAAAGGCTCCAGACGCCATGGATATTACATTCCCTTATCTCCCAGACGCAATCATTGTTGTGGATGACATGCTGGGAAAGGTACCTAAGCTAAGGTACGCTGACCATGATGTGCGCAATGTGGATAAATTCCTAGAGTTGGCCGAGGAGAGATATTTGATAAACAAAGTGGAAGTTGGACCCCTAGGCAAACCCATCCTAGAGTCAACGTAGTGGATAAGGGGGCTCTACAACTCAGGTACTATGAACCCGTTGGACATACCACATTTCAGGCACGGTAAGAACATTGGACTATTTGTCAAGAAGCTAGTCTCATGCATCCATGGAGGCATACTTTGGATGGATAGGACAGTACAGATTGATGTGGCATTGATTTCCAAATCACAAGACTCCCCACAGTCGGCACATAACCAGAAGAGTATTTGGATAACTGTTTGAAAAAGAAATAATAGAGCAAGTCAAATATCGGTTCAACACTACTTGGGTGAATAGAGGAATTGTCATAAAGGACATTAATGACAATGTGACAAGTTTCTCTAGAAATTTAATGGCTCACAAACGTTTGAGGAAATGTCACAGAGAGGAAGCACCAACAAGTGTTATTGCAACAATTGTGCAGTGCACGAAGGGGGTCATGTTCAGCTAGGCACCATACCTACTGAACCAATTTTTTATAGACTTCATATATGCATGGGACAATGGAACTGATTTCCATTACTCATGGTTTATCATCCTGATAGAATTGGTAGTGTGGAAGGAGTCAAAATTATCAGCATTCTTGGATAGGATGGGAAAATGCTACATGGTTGGATAACAGTCCCTATGGAAGGCCAAGGATAATAAGAAAGTGCAAACCAATAACACAATCTTCATCATGTTGCTAGAAGACATACAGTAGCACAGAACGAATGCATGGCGCATATCGATGGAGGTAGTGCAGGAGACAGAGGGGATAACCAAATTCAAGGAATCTAGGCATCATGTATGGATCCAAGTCACGAGGGATCCCAAGAAGTCATGGTTGGAGATGCAGTATTTCATCACCAGAGAGGAAGTGGACTGGATCATTAAGGACTGGCCTGCACAATGGAAACTACCAGTAAAAAAACCAACCATGAGGACAAGGAACAGTGAAATCCTCTCAGCCTAAGGACAAGGCTGAAGTGGGATATTCAACATGAACGATTAGCCTAATCAGTAATAATAGAAAAAATACAGTGCAGAATCATCCAACCAGGAGTAGCACAGCACCCAAACAGTCAAGGAAAACAATAGTAGTAACAAAGACAGGAAATCATCCACACACTGGCAGGAAGGATACTTCACAGGATGGAGAAGAAACAACCCAGGTAATGACAAGTAGGGAACAACCCTCAAAAACAACAAGGAAGCCTGCACAACAAAAAGAGGCATGAAAGAAAAGAAAGTATGAGATGGAGTACCCAGACATCACCTTGATAGAGGATGATGCAGAGATCATCATGAAAAAAGTCCAAGACTGAGGTGAAGAAGTGGTCCAAATTTCATAGGTGAAGTAAGAAGAAATCATGGTCAATCTCCTAGAGGTTCATGAGAACATACAACCACTGCGGATTCAAGCTGGATCATAGGCCACAACTCAGCAACAAGAGAGGACACAGAGGCCACCTGCGCAGAAAGAAGGAGAGGAGACACTGCAATTTGTCATCCAACGAAAGGATACTTTTATGGTAACGTGTCAAATGATCATATTTGATTAGGATACTATGCAAAAACCCATGGAGGAGGTAGAACAAATGGAAATTATCATGGCACAAATACCTACCAAGGCCTTATATGGGATGCAGACCAGTGTCATGCAGGAAGTACAGTCGAGGGCCTGCAAAGATGCAAGAAACTTGGAAGTGGGTAGAGGAGTCATGGAAATTCTCTAGATCACATGCGATCAACTCACCACAGAGAAGAAGGAGGAGAAAGAACTCGTATATCGATTGGAATAGGGATTAACAACAACTTACAATCACATCCCAAACAACGTGCAAGCAATAGAGAGAAGTGAAGAGGAGAATATTAACCTCATTGCACAAAAAATTGATCAATAAAAGAAAGAGATTGAGGATATCAGAGAAAGTATCAACCCTATGATGCCTCCCAAGGTCCTAGAACAAAGGGAACAAGAATTTGAACTCCTAATAGCTGAAATGGAGAAAGAAGAAAGGGTAGTATAAGAACTATTCAATGGAACCATTCAGATGTGGACTACCCTAGAAGAGGATGAGAAGGTATAGCAGTGGGACCAAGAATAGGAGACAATAATAAGTTCAATACAAGAGCTCAAACAAAGGCATAAAACAATTATCATCACAGAGTGCTTGAAGGGCACTCAATAAATGAAGAAGTTGCAAGTCGGATTTGAAAACTGCGTAGACAAAGAAGCAAGAAAGACAAGCAGAACTGGAACCCCTCCAAGAACAAGCATCACTGATGATTATGAATTTGGAGGAGGAGAAGACAAGTAGAGCACAGGTACAGACAAATAGCACAACACTAATGCAGGAGGAAATAACAGTGCAGAAATTAGAGGCACTAACAAGCAAAGTTGCACAGATGAGAGAAAAAGGAAAGGAATTGAAAGAAAAGTTCCTTAGTTTGGATAGGGAGGTGCAGGGAGCACGCACTACCTAGGTGGATCAAGATGAGCCACATGTCAGTGTTGGGGGCATGTTGGGTGCAAGCCTATTTTGAGGAAAGACCTAATTTTGGAAGGAAAGGCCTAATTTTGGAGAAGAACAACTGGTAGGAAAAGTAGCACATGTGAGGGAAAGCATCATGCAAGAGGAGCAACATGCAAGGCACACATGTAAGAAAACCTAAACACGATAGGGTTATGGTTTTTATAGATATTGTAATGGCTATAAGCTTGTAAAATAGTATAAATAAGAACCTAGGAGGTCTAGGTTGAGGTGTTGTTCGATTATGTAGGATGGTTGTTCAGTAGTGGTTCAACAATTGTAAGTTTGAGGTTGAGATAGAAGAGTCAAGTAGGTCAGATCTTGAGGCTTAGATTAGAGGATGGGGATCCTGGTGTGATCTATTCTACCTCATAGAAGGTATTAAACCTATTTATGCTTGTAATAAAGAAGATGTAATGTGCACAGCACTATATTTTGCAGTAGACCTAATAAAAGAGCAAAGAAGCCAGATATTTGTGGACATAGCCCATGAGGGGGTGAACCACAGTAAAACCTGTGTTATATGTGTTTTTTAGTGCATGTTTACTTTATGTCAATGATTGATCATGTTTACCTTCTGTTAATGGTTGATTTACAATTGAGTGGTTAAGTTAAATATGTTAGAATGCATGCATGTCCTAAGAGATGAACAAATATTAGGAATATTAAATGAATATTATGATGAATGTATGAAGAAGGTAGAAGACACTCCCAGATCCCCACTCATTCCTATACTACAAGAACTTGAGCATTGCAGTCACCCATAGAACTATCTTGGGTGAGACTGTGCAGTGCACTCTGTGCACTGTGTTTCCTTCTGGTTTACCAGGAGGGCCGATAGTTTTAGAGGGTTTTGTTGGAAACGTGTTCAGAGTTGAACCTGGTTCAACCCTGGAAGTATAAGTGAGAGAAATATAAACCAACACCATCTATCCAGGGCATCCTCAGAATCCATGTCACAATATTTAACACTCTTCCAACTCAATTATCCATCTGTGGTGGGGTTGATGTAGTCCTCCCTACACCCCACGACCTTGTAAATATTTTCAATAGTTGATATTTGTGCATCCTCATCTACAGGCTTATTGTAGTGGTCACCTGCATATGGATATATTTTCATGACCATGTGCAGGGTGTGAGTTTCAAAGGACATCTACCTCTTCTTCAAACTCAACACCATGTTATTGTCAAAGGCCTAGTCAATTCCCAACAATGTAGGATAGGAATCAAACTCATCCATGATCTCAATGAATTCAAATTATTCCTTTGTTTTCACTCCTTCTATGTTCACCTCTACTTACTATAGCTAGCCTATGGGATAGATCTTATATTGATTGGTTAATCAGAGTTGGATGGTAGACCAAAACAACTTAGGCTTACCCATCACTTCCCAAGACTTCTTGGGTAAACTATTCACATCGGATTCCAGATCCAACATGAATCCATCCATGTCATACCCACCAAGATCTACTATCATATTAAATTATAGGTTTATTCACTTTTTCTTGGTAACCTGGAAGACATCCTTTTCTGGCAGCAGAGACAATATGGTGTTATTTTATCCTTGTTCTTTCATGCGAGAAGTTAGAATCTAGGTAAAATTACTTGCAACTTCTATATATTTAAGAAAGCGTAGACAATAGTGTAATAAGGTATTGACTTGATATTTGAATTTTGTAATGTGACCTAGGTTGTGCAAGGCTTTCATGCACACTATGCATTGCAACTCCTCCTGGTGATGTTCTTCATAATCTTTTTTCTCAACGTGTCGTGGCATAGTCTATCTGTGTTCTTATTCTATTGATATTTGGGTTACACTGAATTTGTGTGCACATGTGAGCCTCATCCAAATATTTATGCATCGTACACTACAATACTTCATGCACATTAGCTTCTTCCAGTGACCTCTTCATCGCCCATTCCACCTCTTCACGAATCATTGCTTCTTCTAGTGACCTTTGTGTCACCCTCTACACTTCCTCTCGGATACGTGCCGCTTCAAGAGACCTTTGAGTCATGTGTTGTAGCTCCTTGCATGCTCTTTATTCTTCAATGGCTACCTCCAACTTGCATATAAACTAATTCTACTTAGAAACATAAAAATTAGTAGGGGGTTGGGGTGCCTTCCTAATCTCCTCATCTGGTTGTTGACCTAAGCCTTCACCATTCTTGAAGTCTCCCCCTATATTCTCCCCTCTGCAGGTTACTACCTAGACGTCTGCTTCCCCATTCTTCTTCTGGTTCTTGTGCGACTCAGCATGCACCATGTTACAGTTTTTCTTCTTTTATTCCCACTTATTTATTAATTCAGGATAGTCCTCAGTAGCATGTTCATGACTATAACAATATGTGCAGAGCACACATAACTTAGTGCAAAATTGTGAGACATGACCAATCTCACCACAATTGAAACATGTGGAGGGTCTACCACCTCCTCCACCATATATGTTGTTGTGACCATGCCCATATCCACCTTGGGGTACTCCTTGATATCTTCCCATGTCTACGCCACTACACTCACCACCGTTTTTCTCCTCTTGTACCCGGAAGGCCTCCCAGGTGTTCTCTTGCATTAACTAGAGGGAGTGGAAACTATTGAAATCATGGTCGATGGATTTAAAGAACTTGTAGAAGGGGGAGTGAGATGTTGTTTGATACTTTTGTAATGTGGGATAGTGGGGTGGCACATGGCCCCACTATATACATATTTCATGCCATTCTAATTGTCCAGAGAGAAATGGACTTGATGCACCTGTCTCCATGTAATTAGGAAGGAACAAGCACTCGTCTCAAAAATGCCCTTCTGAGCGACATGTAGTAAACCATACTTTCTCACGCATGACTTTAGTCTTGGCCATATATCGCAGTTGTAGTTTTAGGTTGGCCAGTTGCGACTAAACATGTGCCAACTCAGATGATGTCTCTACACCTCCAGGTGTAGCTTCCAAACGCATCGTAATCTCGATTGCCTCATCCTGTGTTCTCACCTTCTATTAGGTGATCGAGACTCGGATATGGGGGAGAAACCCCACAGTGAACCACTCTTTGTGTTGCATGCCTTGCATATGGAACGTCAATCTATACAACAAGATCTTAAACTATTGGTCATAATCCTAAATGGTTTCTCCTTCCTTCTACTTGATCTCATTTATTTTTGTAATGCATTGGGATTCTGACTTAGGATTTTAAAACTCTCAAAGAAGATCCTGCTTGTTCTCAACCACAAACCTCTCATGTCTGATTGGTGCTTCTCATGTCCCACTGGTGTAGTATCCTTGTACTTCATGTACCACGTCAGGGCCCTAACCCTGGATGTAGTCTCTAATTATACAAAAATTGTCACATCATTGTAACTCTCTTTATAGACTAGATTGTTTCACAAATGAACTAGTGTTTCTATGCATTGTCCTTACCCATTCCATGTAATATGGGAAATCGTAGTGTACTATTTTGATTTTCCATCTTGAAACTAGAGCTAGTTCATCTTCTCTAACCATTATTGTCTAGATATTTCCACACCAATATCGCTTGGGGTAAAGTATTGTTGACTTCATCTTGTTCTTCACTTGTTTCATCACTTATTTCTTCTTCTTATCTTTCTTTGACTCCAATCTCTCCATTATCTGTTATGTTTTCTTCTTGATTAAAAATGTGCAAGGTAGGTGGTACAAAGGGGGGGTAATACCATCTCCTTTTGAAACTTCTCGTGAGGTGACCCAAAGAGATATCTACTTGCATCCACACAAGACTATCCAATAATATCAAATCATCTCCCCCACCACTGGAGGATCCTCCATTTTCCTTGTCTTCTAGCACACCAATGATCTACTCCCTCTCTTCCTGACCCGATTTCACACCAAAACATGTGCACTTACCTTCGGGCCAATCCACACACTATTATAGCATGATTCATCTCCTGATTCAATATACACACCACCACCTTGTGTAGAATCACTTTATCTACTTAGAATGTTTCCACTTCACACGCCATCCTCTCTCTTGTTTAGCATTTTTCCACTACGTAGAGTGCCAAATTCTCTTCAGATTGGTGCCTCATTGTACTGCATGAAAACTTCTCTTCTTGTCAGAGCATAACTATGCGACACTTCCTCCTATGGTTCTATCATCACACAAAAAATATGCACCTATGAACCACACATGGGCCCTCTCTTCTCTCTTAATGTTGTGGCATACCACAAAAACCAAAGGGTATGGGCTTCGCCACCTAGGACCTCAAACCACTACTATCACTACTGGTATCTTTGATTCCAAGCATATTTGCATGTCTATCCTCACCTATGCTCCACTTTGGCACAACTTCCTCTCCCACACCACTGCCTGGTGTGAGTTTCATCTTCAATCTACACCAAACACCTCACTATACACCCTTTTCTAACTCTTCTCTACTCCTCTGCTCATATTTCTCTCTCAACTCATCTCTTCTAGTGTATCTCTCTTCTATTTTTCTCTTCTACTCCTCTAGTTCCATTACAATCCTTGCCTCATCTCAAAACATTCTTGGATCCTCCTCAATGGATCCATTTTCTAGCTCTTTTCCCCCCACCTTTTCCAAGACCCCCCCCACCCCCTCCCATGTGCTAGGGGATTTACTTGGACATCCTATCAGGCTCCATGTGCATCATCCTTCTTTTCACAAACAAAATTTTGATCCAAAGTGGAATTTCTTCTAGCATATGCTTCCTTGGACCTTCTTCAAACTTTATTTTATCCTCATTAAAATAATCACTATATTATATAGCAAACTCAAAACTTTGTCATTCCTTCATTCAAGAGAACCAAAAATCAATAGCCCGAGTCCACTTGTTATCTAACACCTTCAAGCTATCAATATTAGCTTGATCCCAAACTATTGGCTCCACTAGTAATGCAATTGAATTAACAACATCTTGTCTCTTTAACCATTCATCCAACAGACATGGAAATTCTCTGAATAAGAGCTCACAAATTTCTGATTAAGGATATATGTCTTTCCATTCCTTCGTGTTCACCTACAATCCTTATGTCTCTCACAAGGAAACGCATCTTCTTTCTCTTCTATCTATTCTTGAATATCCTCCTTAGAAATATGTCATCTAATTTTTCTTTTCCCTCATCTATCTCAACAAGACTTCAAGTCCCAAAAAACGAACCATTTGTTGGTTGCATCATTTTTGGTCCATGCTTGCACATGTACTAACCTTCTTAAATCTAGAGAGTTTATACCCAGGGTTCATCCATATCTTGCTCAACAAACCAGCATATCAATCCTCATCCAAGGCCAAGGAAGGTCTCACCCAAGATGCAGAGAGGATCACATAGACCATAAGGTATTGTGACATGGATGAAGGATTAAACATACAAAACATTATTGTAATTTACATCCATGTGACTCATGTCTCATAACCCTTCTAAGACTAATAATTAAAACTATACAAACACATATTCAACTTATTCATAAAAAGTACAGATCATATTAGAACTTCCATATCTTTATTACTGGAAACCTTCCATCATGTCAGAGAGATACAATGCATTGAACAAATGTCTATATCAGCCATAGAAATTCATATCATTACTATATAAATAGTGGGAATACAAAAGAATGTTCCATGCACCTTGCCTTAGGACTCAGACATATCAAAGACACAGGGATATATTCAAAACATTACAGCCATCTCAGAGTGAGCTCGATACTAGTAGCTAACTCAAAACTCTTAGACTATGCAAAATAGTTTATCAATGGACTCACTAATAGGCTAGGCAAATCTTGATATGAGCTTAGAGATCCTTTTTAAATATTTCTCTGTTGGGGAGAGTTGTCTCTTTCTACTTTTCTCCACTTGCTTGTATGATCCAACTTCCTTGCATGCCTCGGGTGCCTGCCAGTGATCCATGTAAACTCTCTGCATTAAGGGTGATCTTAACTTCCTAGCTAGATCATCTTCTAGCATCCCCATATCTTCGTATGCTACTAGAAATAATCATTTGGGGATATTTCTCAGTGATTCCTTTCTTGATTTCGGCGAGCATCTTCTTAGTTCCTGGTGCAACTAACAAAACATAGATCGACGTGCACTTGGTAGTCTTTATACTTGGCGTGCTACTGACAAAACTGGGTTCGATGCTCCCTCAATGGAATTCCTCATGTATTTCCTTAGGTGAGCACAAAATTATGGAATAAGTGTGCATAAATCCATTTTTGCACATGAAAAACTAAACCCAAACCTTTGGGTGCCAACAGTATGGGGGAGAGATATTAGGGAAACTTAATAATTCGTTAAAAATTATTAAGTTTTCGATAATATCAGCCTCTAGAAAACTCATTTATTTTTCTTTAATATCACCCCCACACCTCCTTGACACTCTCATATATACTGGGTGGGGGGGGAAGATATTAACATTATATAATGGTAGGGGTGAGGGGAGATATTAAGTTTTCCCTAATATCTCCCCTAAACTCTATTGTCTTATAATTAAAGTGTTAATATTTCCCCATTATATCCCTCAACACCCACCCTCATAAAATAAGTGCAGGGTTATTTTTTCCCCAATATATTCCCCCATCCCAAAATACATTATATGAGGGTGTAGGTAGGGGTATATATTGTAGAAAAATTATCAATTTTGAATATTGGGTAAAATTTAGTAATTTTTACCCAATATGTTTCCCCACCACCACTATCTTATGAGGTTTTAGGGTGGGGATGGGGGGAGGTATTGGGTATACCCCCTATATCCACCCTCATATGTATGTGGGGGTAGGGGAAGATATTGGGTATACCCCATATATCAACCTTCATATGTAGGTGGGGGTGGGGGTAGACCCCAATATATTCCCCCACCCCCACTACCATATGGGAGTGGATGTGGGAGGGGATATTAGGGAAAACATGGTGGGGGAGATATTGTAGAAAACGTATTATTATTTCCTTAATACCTCTCCCCCCTAATAAGTTTTACCCAATAAATCCCCAAACCAATGGTCTCATACGAGGATAGGGTGTGGGGAGATATTGGGTAAATAATGTTTCCTCAATATCTCCTCACACTCCCACCCTCATAGGTGTAGGTGGGGGGAGATATTAGGGAAAACATATTTTCCCGATATCTTTTTGGACACACTGACCACACTGAGAGGGGGGATGAATCAGTGTGAGGCTGTTTTTACAACTTATTTTAATATTTTAATTAGCCATCACCATTCAAAAAATAATTACTCATTACTTCTATTCACACTTAGTTTCTTGCATGTAAACATATCACAATGACATATATTAACAATAAATAACTATGCACCATCACATTAAAGAACACAAAGAACACCAGATATATGTATAAGTTTATTTTGTATTATGGACTACAATCCTTGGGGTTTATCAATACCAACTAAAATGAACACCAACTCAAAGAGAGGACCAACTCTCATTGCAATACCCATCCTACAAATATCAACACCAACTGAGAAGAGGAATCCAACCCTCAAGTACAAGACCCAACTTGTAGACAGAAACCAATCTGTCAAACTATACCAACAGTCTATACCAAGACAAGTTAATCAATTATGCACAACACAACTATTGACGGGCGAAATTGATCGTCCGTCAACTGAGAGAGTGGAACCGGTCCAGGGTTGTCTAGATAACCCAAGCCGTTTGGAATGGACCACCCTGACGGGTTTAACAACTCCGTTGGTCGTTCTAAGGTTCTAAGAAAACCAAATAGAAAACTAATCTAAACTAACTAATCTAACTAAAACTAATAAACTAAAAATAAATACAAGAAACTAAACTAACTAACAAAAAATAAAAACAAACTAATCTACTAATCTAATTAAAACAAACTACTAAATAAATTAAACTAAAACTAAATATAAACTACTATAACTATTCTATATACAAACTACTAATTACTATTACACTAACTCTAACAATTAACTATCTAATTACTAATTGAATTACAACTTATTCACAAATGTACATTATCTACAACTTGCAGATTTGAATAAAACCTGTAAAACTCATTTGCAATCTGTCTCACGATAGAGAAAGGTATTTTTTTTTATTTTTTTTTATAATTTTATAAACAAGAAATAAAACTTACTGAAATTAAACAATCTAATATACTAAACACACATATATATCTAACTAAACTACTAATAATATACTAAACAAACAAATGACTAACTGACCTGGAAACGCTCCAAATTTGTCCTGTGTATGATGACTTTGAAGCTGGTCGGAGGAAGGAAACTCGCACCGGTTGATCCAAAAGATTCTCGTAAACGATAGGCTGCAATGCTCTTTGAGTTATTTACAGGACAAACAAGACATAAAAAATCATAACAATTATATGATTTATAAATCTCCACAATAAGGGAAACCTGTTATGCAAAAACTTATATTTAATAATTCAACTTATGAAGAAGAGAAATCTACCATTCACAAACTGAATTAAGCAATTGCTACGTTTTTTACACACTTGGAAGAAATCAGATATGGATTATATTGATTAAATTATATCATTTGCAAAAAGATTAAGATAGCTAAAGTAGTCATTAACCAAATGCAAATAGATACACAAGAACATGAACAAAATATTGATATTATGAAAAGCTAAAGCTATAGCAGAATATCAAATTATGTCTCAGTCTGTATTAAAATTCCATATCCTTGTTCTCCCACAAATGAGGATGATGTTATTACAAAAATAATGAGTATATATAAGTCTTTCCACAGGGTAAAACCTCCCTGTGGATAATATCAAACTGTTTACATAATCTGGGAAGATATTCCCAAAATCAACTAAACTAGGAAACTAAAATGATATCAGAATATTTCAAATATCCCCTAACTGCTCATCAAATCCAGTGCAATTTCGAATTGAACTGTAATGGACCAAAAATAACAAGTTAGAGAGATATCTTATGAGCAAACCAATAAAAATCTGACTCTACAGACTTAGCTACAAAATCATCTGATTCTGTAGCTAGTCTAAAATAATATACAGAATCTGAATCAAAATCAAATCTAATCTTTTAAAAGAATTAAATCCAATTATCTTCCAATGATTACTTGAAAACGAATCAAAATGATTTTATCATTCATCATTAAACAGGATCAAAATGATTCAATCGAAAATAGAGATAGAGATACTCTGTTCTTCTGTTACCACAAAATCGGGTAAATGAGTTAAAATCGGACAACAATAAGATTGTTTCATATTCAATTGAAAAACATATCATATGTGATTGTTGAACAACGGATACAATCCGATCCACATAATCACTTTCCACTTGTTATAGTTATAACGATATATCAACAAGATTCAAGTCATTTAATCGAATGCAAAAATAGGAAGGATGTTTCGATCATGGGTAAATGAAATCATACGTAACAGCATCAACCAAACAGAATTTGTCATAGATTTCGATCATTGATCCTTGCATAGTCAACAGACATGATCGATTAATAGTGATCACAACCATAATAGAATCGACAGAAGTAATAATTGCAAACTGGGCGAACAATCTTGATGGGTATTGAACAAAATCATTAATTCCAAACGGGTCATGACAGAGTTTAATATAGAAATAAATCGTGAATCCAATCTCATTTTACAAATCAAATTCAAACAGAATATTCATTGCAATACGAATCCAATTGATAACATGGTCGAGCTAACAGTAAACCAATGCGAATTAACCGGTTGGGTTTTTAGCATAATCGTTATGAATCGAATCTATTTTATGATTTGAGCGCGTTTGTACAGGCTTGAAATAAAAAGCATTGTTTCCGAAGAAACAGAGTCACATTGGAAATGATCCGAATTGTATTCCTGTTGCTCGAAAGTCATATGGAACATAAAACYGTAACAATTAACCATATCAAAATTGTTGCYAATCATAKCRTATGCATTATRAMRAAATCAAAACRAAATGMGATTGTGTTCTAAATTGGATATGGGAAACACTTCCTGTCTTGAATAGATTCAAACAAATTCGATTGACAGCAGAGCATCCGTTTTAACTCAATCAAACAAATCAAATCCACACCAAGATCAATCAAATCGATGAAAATCCAATGGAAGCTAAACTGGGAAAACAAACTTCCATTTAGTCAAAGCAAAGCTATGTATAGAATGCATACAATGTAATAGAGCCAATCAATGATGTAAACAGAACTGTTTAAAACCGAATTCAAATCGTTATATAAAACTGGATTATTTACAAAAAACAATTGATATCGAACATACCTGTGTGATGACGAGGCTGCTTAATTATGCCAACTTAGAATTCATGACAGTTGTGGCTGATTCCACATTTTTAAACAAGATGGAGCCTGTCGTCCTTTGTTTCTTATCAATGGCTTGTAGCTTAGCCTTTTGACTAGTAAGCAGTGCAACCTGGTCCTCCAAAGATTGAATCTTTGATTGGAGAATTGGCACATCATTATAATACCTCTCTAACCATGCATTGCATTGATCACAGGGTGACACTGTAGGTTTAGACAGAGCAGGAGAGGGTTTGGATAAATGACCGGGGGCTTCACAAGGCAATTTAATGCCTGGGTAGTTAGGGTCATCCTGTAGGTAGGGGGGTAGGTTTGACACAAAGTCATACGAGGGTTCGGCACACAAACCTTGTGAATAGGGGTATTCGCAAGCCAAGAAACGCTCCACTTCCAAATCGGAGTCCTCACTCAACATGATAGGGTTTGGATCGACAGGAGGTTTTGTCTTATTTATTTCCATCCACGAAATTAAACATGCATTCTTCTTCCCTTTGGCATTTGCAGTGAGATTTGCTTTGTGCTTTTTTCCCATAGGCTTAACAGTCTCAACACTCTTAGTCACAGTGTGGGGTGAGTCGGTAGGAAGGTCGGCCAAGGGTTTAGTTAGGAGGACATTGTAGGGTACTAGGGGTACAACCTTAACCTCGCTCACCACTGGTTTGTCAACCTGTGTAGGGTTCGAATCCTCAAAATCATTCCGAGCAATGAAATTTCTCCAACAATCTCCATGTAGACTCAAATGACAGACAACAATACGCCTAACCAACCCACAATGAAAAAGGATACTATTAGCCTGATTTCTTTTGTACTTCTTTGACATTTTAAACAGGATTCTATGCAAATAATAAGGCATATTGAGCTGATAACCCATAAAAACCATAAGAAAACGAAGGTGGTGTAAGAACAAAAACCTGTACCGACCTTCACAGGTGACAAACTATTTGATTATCATCAATAAATCATGCCAACGTTGTTTAAGCATAGTTACTGGCAAACCTTTATCACAGGAGGTGATTTTACGCGACTGGAAGAGAAGTGTCCAAGGGACCTCCTCTACTTTGAAATTTTTGGACCATCGTTGTCTAGTGGCAGGCAAACCTGTAGCAAGACTGATAAACTGTTCATCAATTTCCAATTGAATATCGACGACCTTGGCTCGACAACCATCAAAGGTCAAAGAAAATTGTCGAGCTACGCAGAGGTTAAAACCCTCGAATTTTTGTATAAATGGAAGCCACCCATTTTCCTCGAGGTCACTACGGGCACTTTCAAACATCAACAAAGTTTGGCTCCCATTGGGTTCATCCCTCATGACTGGGGCCATGGTGCGAGCACATGGTAAGGGTTTGGTTCGAATTCACCAACGCATAGGAGCAGAGTTATTCGGTCTAACAACAATGAACGATAAAGGGGGAAAGCATTAATGTGTGCATGCGAGGGTGGTGGAGTTATTCACCACCATGCACAATAGTTATGGTAAAGTACAACTGGTGAATTCCACATATGTTCAAACAATCATAGCACAGTTCAAAAACCATATCGTTTGGCCAACCAAAGAATCAAACGGTGAGTGTTATGCCAATGCGCCAAATCAACTATAGTTTTTCAAACCATTGACATTCAAGTGAAACCAAACCCAAATGTTAATCACGCGCCATTGTATAAATCAAAAGTTTTAAACAATTGTGTCAATCGATACTCATAAAATTTACAAGCCAAGAGCCATAAAAAGATCATCATAAGGATCACATCATATATAAAAACAAAAATAAATCATGACCCCTATGCAATTCATAGAATCAATGATTAGTCAAGTCACAAAAAGTATAAATCTATATGCTCAATGCCTCACAAACTTAATAAAATCAAGTTATGCAATCAATATAAGAATGTCCAAATAGGCATAGTTCGAAAATCCTTTCAGCCACATAACGATAAACCAAAGGTAAGTGCCATAGAAAATATCGATAAAAAGATGACGACAATTCAGATAGTGATCGAAATGTGACCTTGAAAGGAGAAGTTTTCATGCTTACAGTCGTGAAAACTTAATGGAGACAAATTTGCAACTGTCGCAAAAATGAAAATATCATCTATTTGAAATATGCGACGACAATTTGAAGTTCGGAAGACATAGGTGTAGGCAGCTTATAGGACAATAGAAAAAATTGAATTGGCTGCCAACAATGGCGACACACTAGTAGAAGCAGTTATCTCTGTCAAAAGAAATAAATTCAGATTAGGACAGCAAAGAAAATTTCAACTTAAAAACAACAACCAAGAAATCGTACAAACATCATCATTAATCATTTTTTCCTGTAGTGTTTTAAAAGATGAAAACCAATAACACTCTTAAGATCAGCAAGTCACGATATTAAAGATAAAATCTTTGATACTGTTGGCATGGCCACTGCTGCCAGCAGGCGTCCATAGCCTCGACAGGGTTGCCATTTAACCCACTCTGACATCTATATCCTATCAAGAAGTTCTAGATCAGAATAAAGGACATTAAAGAGGTTTCTCATATTTTTTATAGATTTTCATATACCCGACATTGCTTCACTGCCAGCAGGCCTGTTCAGTACCCCGACGAAGTTGTCTTGGCGCCATGCATGCATTTACCCGCTGCCAGCAGACATGTTCAGTATCCCGACGGGTTTACAAGCACTTCCCACAACTCTTATTCATAATTTTATTTTATTTTTCTTTTGTAGATATATAGCTGAGCGGGGTGACGCTGATAATCTTGATATTTTAACATATTTTTTCAGATCTCATCAGAATTTTTTAACACTGTCCTTTATTCAACTCCAGAAATGTTTTATTTATAAAAACACCTTCCTATGATAGGGAGACATCATTTTTGAGTCATTCCTTTATGGAAAAGGGACAGCGTAAAAAGATAATAGATGATCATGAAAAACTTTGCTCAAAGATTGAAATCAGTAAACTTCTTTCAAACACCAAAATTTTCCAACACACATATAAGTTCAGCAACATATCATTGATGTTTGTACAAACTTTCAGAAGTTATTTCAGCGAAGAAATTTTTCTATCGTCTTTTTCTGAATGGCTCACTGTACATGTATGTGCATGTTTAAAAACACAAACTGATCAATCAAATCAAAACCAAAATAGAAAGCAAAAGAAAAATGCAAACAAAACGAAATATTTACATAATATACAAGGGTAGTCGTCAAGCAAAGTATCTTTTCAGGGCTTGGCCATTCACCAGATAGGTGTCAAGATGCCCTTCAAGATTCTATAATAGAAAGGAACTAGGACCCAACTTTTCAACAATTAAAAACGGCCCCAGCCATAAGTTTTGAAACTTGGTGTGCTCACCCTTTCCTTCGTGTGGTTTGTCCCACTTCAAGACGAGATCGCCTACTTCAAAGTTTCTATCAGAAGCAGAATTAGAATCGAACCATCTTTTAATCAATTGTTGATGTTGGTCTAATTTACGCTTAGCTTGGGCTCTTACTTCTTCCAACTTCATTAGAGTGTTAATGTGGCTTTCTAAAGGGGGACAATCTTCTTCTTGGACTTTTTGTGACAACTGAAGCAATGGAAGAAGAATGTGAGGTGGCAGAATGGCTTCTCTGCCATAAACGAGAAAAAAGGGGGAGTTACCTATAGCGGCTTTGGGTGTTACCCTATCATCCCACAGTGCGTTCAGCAGTGCATTGTTCCAGTTCTTGTGATTTTCAGCCACGGTTCTCTTGATAATTTTGATCAAGTTCTTGTTGGTTGATTTTGCTAAGTTGTTGCCCTGGGGGTAATAACTAGCATAATACTTCAGCTTTATTCCTTTTTCCATAGAAAATTCGCTCATCTCAAGAGAAGAAAAGTATGAAGCGTTGTCAAAGACTAGACAATCAGGAATACCGAAACGAGTGATAATATTAGAGTTTAGAAAAGCGATTACCTGACTGGTGTTAACAGTTCTTAGCGTAGCAGCTTCGGACCATCGAGTAAAGTAGTCTTTGGATGTCACAATATACTTGTGTTGTTGTGAGGATGGAGGTTTAATGGGACCTATGATATCAAGGCCCCATTGCTAGAAAGGAGAATCCACTGAGACGGGTTGCAAGGGAAAGGCTGGATTTTGCAATCACCCTGATGCTTTCTAACAGATGATACATTTACGGCACAAGGCATGGGCATCCCTAAAAAGTGTGGGCCAGTAGTAACTGGCTCTTAAAACCTTATGAGCAGTGGTTTCACCACTGAAGTGACCACCATCTTCTCCTGCATGCAACTCAAGCAAGACTTTTTCTGCTTCGTCTTTCTCGAGACAGCGCATCAGTACGCCATCAAAATTCTGACGAAACAGTATACCATTAACTAGATGAAAGGAGGTGGAATTTATTCTCAACACTCTTCTCTTGGCAGGGTCGAGGTGACGCGGAGCTGATCCATATTCAAGACAGAATCTAATATCGTCATACCAAGGACTTACGAGGTTTTGTGCGCAACAAATCAAACTTTGATCGTGTTGTTCTAGGTTTGACGTATCACCATCTTCTTGCTGTCCTGTTTCTGAATCAACAACCAATTTACAGAACCCTTGGCCTCTTACGATCTGAGCTGGGGTGATTTCCAAGTCATACTCCTGCAAGGAGGTGACCTAGTTGGCTCTCTTCTCTCCTAACTCCTTCTGCACTAACAAATTCCTCACGGCAGGGTAGGGGACAATGAATTTCGTCCTTGACTTCAAAAGATAGGACCGGAAATGCTTAACTGCTTTGAAAACAGCGTAGGCTTGTCGATCAACCGCTGGGTAGTTAAGTTCAACACCTTTGAAAGCAGAGCTCATAAAGGTGATGGGTACTTCGTTGTTCTCAGAATTCTTCTGAGTTAGGACTGCGGCATAGGAACGATCAGAGGCAAAAGTATAGAGTGTAAAATATTGAGAGAAGTCAGGGCTCATGAGAGATGGAGCGTCTATTATGGCCTTCTTTATAGCATTGAAAGCTTGATTTTCTGTGGGTCCCCAGTGGTATTGAGTGTCTTTCTTAATCAGGTTCTGTAGAGGCCTAACCATTTCGGAGAAGCTGGGGACAAATCTTCTCACGAAGTTAATCTGGCCTAGGAAAGACTGCATGGATTTCTTGGATGTAGGAGGGGGAAGTTTAGCGATGACTTGAGTCCTCTCGGGGTCAATAATCATCCCATCACTAGACACAATGAATCCTAGTAGTTTACCTTGTTCTACTGCAAAGATGGACTTTTTGGGGTTCAAGGAGATGTCGTATTTACGAAATCGTAGTAGAACTGCTCGTAAGTGAGCTCGATGATCGTCTTTGTTTTTAGAATAAACGGTCACATCATATAAGTAAACTACAATGGAGTGATGGATTAAGCCTCGAAAAGCAATGTCCATTGCTCTCTGAAAGGTAGCACCATCATTAATCAATCCAAAGGGCATTTTGCAATAAGCATAAGTGCCCCACGGAGTACGGAAGGTAGTTTTAAGTTGGTCTGGCAGAGACATCAGGACTTGGTTGTATCCAAAGAAACCATCCAATAAAGATAGCCTCTCGTAACCAGATACCTGTTGTAGGATCTGTTCCATGGGAGGGACAGGATAATTGTCTTTGTCAGACGCTTTATCGAGATTTCGGAAATCGACACAAAGTCGAATTTCCCCGTTTTTCTTTCGAACTGGGACAAGGTTGGACACCCATTGAGTGTGCCTAACAGGAAAAATTATTTTATCACTTAGGAGTTTATTCAATTCTTTTTGAATGGTTGGTTCTAGTTTAGGATGCATTTTCCTCAATTTATGTTGGAAGGGTAAGGTTTGGGGCTTCATCGGGATGACATGCTGTATAATATTAGGATCGAACGTTTTGAGATCATTGTATGTCCATGCAAAGACATCCTTAAATTCTTTAAACAATTTGACAAAAGCAGCTTTTTCTTGTCTAGAACATCCCAAGCCTAGATTAATACACTGAGGATTTTCACTAGTTCCTAAATTAACTTTTTCATAAGACAAAGAGGAACTATTGGTTTTACAATTGACCGTCTTTTTAAATTTATCTTCAAAATCATAAAACTTTTCTAACCTAACTACGGATTTGGGTATGAAATTTACCATGTCTGATAGAACTTCAGGAGATTTCGGATCAGGTATTACCGTAAAGTTGTGTAAATTGTCGTCGTGCGTGCGTTCATCTATCACCGTGCCTTGAAAGGTTTCTTCCATGTGCAGAAAGTTAATGATTTGATGATCATCGTCAAATACTCTCCAGTTTGTGATATTGTCAGGAACAGATGGTCGAAACAGTAGCTCGACGGAGAATGCGTTTGGGGATAAGCCTTCTGCAGGAAGAAGTTTAGAAGCTACATTAGCTAATAAATCTGCTTCAGTGTTATTTGATCTAGGAATGGAATTTAAATTGAATGCAGAAAATTTATTCATCAAACTCCATACCTCATACTGGTAGCTTTTGAGATGTGGGGAAAGACAGTGTATCGAATCCCTTACCTGTCTAACCACTATTTCAGAGTCACCAAATACAACCAGATTTTGAATGTTCATGTCCAAAGCTTTTCTGAGACCTTGCAGTAAAGCCTCATATTCTGCAGTATTGTTAGTGCATTCAAATTCTAGTCTACAAGCCATTAAAGTCTTATTACCTGCCAGATCGATAATGATGCAACCTGCACTAGCTCCTTCTTTAGACTTAGAAACGTCGAAATATGCAGACCAAATTTGGTTTCCATCAGGACATGGGGTTGTTGAATAGAAGTTGTTGGTTGCATATATGCTACGATATCGGACTATTGTTTTGGATTGTTGATAGGTGAAACCTCAGCCATGAAATTTCTGAAGAAGGTGTCCATCTCTTGGACTTTGGGTGAATCAGCAGAAGGTGTATATGGTTCATTGGGATCATTCAAATCTATGACCGTGAACTTAAGGTAACGCTCATGATTCACCCTGATCTTGTTGGGCTTACCATTCTCTGGAAGCCATAAGTGAGACCGGTCTGTTGCGAAGTAACCATGTAGCTGCTTCGACCAGTCCCTTCTAAAAAATAGACCATACACTTCTGGAATATCCACCACAATTATATCAATAACCTGATGAACCTTTGAGTTAGACGATAATCTAATCAATACATTCTTTAGTTCGCCTATAACTTTGACATTTGTCCGATAAAGTTGTATGATTTTCAAAGAAGATGGTTCTACTTCAGCGTTAATCTTTTGGCAGACAGACCAAGGCATCACATTAGATGACGCTCCTGAGTCAACCATACAATTATGCACATTTCTGTTGAAAATTTCGAAAGTTAAAAGAAAAGGAGGTACATTCTTGCGAGTACTAAGAGTAGTAGCTTGTGGCTTCTTACTCGCAATTTCTAATGCTACTTTATCTACATTATTTACATTATTTACAGGGGTTATAGGAAGGCTTCATTTATCTTGAGGATCAGGATTATTTTTAGTGGAAGTCTTCTGCGGAACTTTGCTTTACACAACCTTGTTACCATTTGAATTACCATTCTTTTCGTTCTCTGAAATATTTTGCAACATCTTTTGTAACAAAAATGGAAACTTCAATAACTCATAAATAGAAACGTTAGCCCTTAATTTTTTAAGATCTTCAACAACATCATAATCTAATTTGGGGCTGACATTGCTCTGTTTAGCTTTTGCTGATTTAGATGGCTTTGGAGGTGAAGTTGTAGTGTTTTCGGAAGAAGATTTATTTGTGGTCTTGCTCCTAGTGTTATAAGGGTGAACATTCTCGAAGTTAGCTTGAAAGATGCTATCCGAGAAGTGTCTAAAAATGTTTGGAGAAGACTCTTCTTCTTGAACTGTCTTTGGTTCTACTTCCTCTTGAGGGATCTCGGGAGGAATCAAGTTATCTTGGGCTTCTAGAATTGTTTGAAGAGCACATTGCAAACTTTCTAGATTTAAGCCTTCGGGAGTTGGGTTAGGTCGATTGGTAGGAAAGGGATTTCGGAAATGAGGTTTGTAGGGTCCTTTACTCGAAGAAGCTTCTTCAGTTGACCTTTTTAAATCTATAACTTGATTAGACAGCTTTTGAAAAACTTTGGTTAGGTTTTCCAAATCAGAGTTTTCAGGTTGTGTTTTACTTTGTGAAGGTCTGGGGAGAATTTC